>VZTR01027475.1:1920-20231 GCA_013400775.1 Chaetops frenatus | reverse complement strand
GCGCTCCGGCCCCGCCGCGCCGCCGTCCAGCCCCGGCTCCGTCCCGCCGCCGCTGCCCCTTTGTCCGTGGCCGAGCGCCCCGGGACCCGCAGCCCAGCCGCCCGGGCCAGAGCGGGGCTCGGGGGGGCATCCCCGGAGGGCAGCCTGCCATGCCATGCCATGCCATGCCATGCCCTGCCCTGCCCTGCCCTGCTTCGCCGCGATGCGGTGCGGCCGCGTCCTCGCATCCCCCACCTTGGGAAACGCGTCTCCCCGCAGAGAATCCCGTCCGTGGGGATCCTCCTCGCCCGAATCCCCCCCCTCCCCATGCCCGCCCGGGCTGAAATGTGATACAGAAAGCAGGAGGGAGCGGGGGAGCAGCCGTGCATGCAACTGCTCTGCAGTTCGGGTGGAACAAAGAGGCTGTCCAAGAAACTACTGTTCGGGCAGGACGGGAGGCCCTCGAAAGCCGGGAAGGGACAGGCGGTGTTGTTTATTGGAAGTCTGATCCTGCTCCATCAGGTGCCCCTGGAGGACACTGGAAGAGGCCGCCTCCTGTGTGCCGGCACAGCGCGTGTGCAGTCCAGCAGCAGCCAAGAAAAAGGGGCTACGGGCCACATCCAGTGTCCAGAGCCTGGGTTGCTACACTTCGCCAGCAGTCTGCTTTTAGTGGTGGTCTTCGTGTTTGGTTTGGGTTTGGGGAGGGTGGAGTTTGAGGGGAAGTTGCACCGGATACCGACTTTTATATTAAGAAAAAACTTTTTAAAAAAAAATGCGTGTTTCTAGCAGCTCTCAAACGGGACAGCCTTTTGAGTCAGCAGAACAGTTCCTCCAGGCATTGTGGTGCACACGTTGCTCCTTGAGATAGCCCCAGCCGTGGCAGCTGGTAGCAGAGCAAGACTGGTTTTCCAAGAGATGCCAAATCCAAGGAGTCTCATCTAGTCCAGTTCAAGCTGGCTGTCTTTCTCTCATGATCTGGAAAGTTGCCATTTTTTGAGCTCCTCATGAGCCACGCACCAAGGGTCCGGAGGAGAATGGAAGTGGGGCAAAGTGCCATCTTTCTGCAGGTTGTGGAGGGAATGTCTCACCCATGTGTGGTCCTGGGAATAAAGAGTACAAGTAGAGCATGGTACCTCTGAAACTCAGTTGAGGGTATTTTTGCTGTAGCAGGCGCTCTTTCTCAAAAAGTGGAAGGATTTCTGTGGTTTTATGAAGTTTTAGGTGAAGTTTTGAAATAGCAGGATTACATCCATTTTATATTATCTAATAACATTGAAAGGAGAACTTGTGAAAGGGAAAATATATATTTTGAATCTAAGACTCAACAGAACCATAGTTTGGTGCCAAAGCAGCCCTAACAGCAGAAGAAATAGTACAGTTTATTTATCTTATTCGTTATTTCAGTTCACTTCCTTGCCTCTATTGAAATGCTAAGGAAAATGGAAACTGCTTACAGAGAAGCAGATGATGAATCTTCTCTGGACAAGCATGTCACACCTGGAATGGCACAAAATAAAACTTGTAGTATATGTCAGGCCTAATAACATGGGGCCTTGGCCAAAACGGAAGTTGAGGAAGCACAAACAAAACCAAAATAATTTGCCCGTGCTATGTTTGCCCATTAGAAATTATTCTGAAAAATCAGCTTATGCAGGATTTGACTGCCCACTCACTTGAAGCTCATGACTCATGAGCCAGCATTTCACTGCCCACTTAATAAGTGCTATAAGGCATGTGGAGCACATGACTCATGCTCATCCACATTGGATTCTACATTGGATTCTAGGTACAGAGCAAGGAATGTGTTTTTGTAGAAAACATCCCTATTTTCCTTCTCCCTGGAAACAGCCAAGGGCTTTGAATCACTATCCCAAGAAGAGTCTGGCAAAGACCAGTGCCACACTAATACATTTATATTCTTCCTCCATAGAAAAGGCTGAGTTTGCAAGTGGCTAAATCATGCCTTTCCGAGGATTTCTGCATGTTCTCTGTCTTTGTTTTCAGTTTTAAACCATCCCAGATGTATAAGAGCATGTGTTTTAACTTACTGGTAAGAGCACTCAGAAATGGCCATAGATGCCAGTTATAATCTAAATAATTAGCAAAGTTATGATATGACTCTCAAACATCATTTGAGCTCATCTCTTTTCTGCATTGTGGACATTTATCCTCTGGTCTTTGTGCTTTGTCCAATCAATTGGACTGAGCACTGCCAAGGTAGGCTGCCCTTCTGTATTGGGTTTGTGTGGCCAGGTGTTGGTAGTGAGGCAGCTATAGGGGTGCCTTCTGTAAGAAGCTGCTGGAAGCTTCCTACATGTCCAGCAGAGCCAATCATGAGAGGCTCCAAAAACAGATGTGCCACTGGCCAAGGCTGGGCCAATCAGAAATGGTGGTAATGACTCTTTGGTAACATATTGAACAAAAAAAAAAGTAATTGTGCAGATGTCATTGGGGCCAGAGAAGAGCAGGGTAAGAATATGGGACAGGAACAGCCCTGCAGACACCAAGGTCAGTGCAGAAGGAAGGGCAGGAGGTGCTCCAGAGCAGAGATTCCCCTGCAGCCCCTGGTGCCGGCCTGCTGCAGCTGTGCCCCTGCAGCCCGTGGAGGTTCCCAGGGATGGACAGATCCACCTGCAGCCCATGGAGGAGACCCATGCTGGAGCAGGTGGAGGCCTGAGACAAGGCTGTGAACCCATGGAAGGCCCATGGTTCTTAGCAGAGGCCTGCAGACCCATGAAGAGAGAAGCCCATGCTGGAGCAGGTTTCCTGTTAGGATTTGTACCCTGTGGGGGATCCACACTGGAGCAACCTGCCTTTGAAAGTCTGCACCCCATGAAAGAGTGACCCACATTGTAGCAGTTGGTGGAGAACTGTTGTTAGTGGGGTGGTTGCTTCTCGTTGGAGAGGTTCATGCAGAACTGTCTCCCATGGGAGGGCCCCCATGCTGGAGCAGGGGAAGGACTCGTCTCCCTGTGCAGACATGATAACCACAACCCCCTTTCCCATCTCCCTGCCCCACTGGAGATAAAGCTGGGAAGGAGGGAGAGATGGGGGCAAAGTGTTTTTAGAGTCTTGTTTTACTTTTCATTATCCTGCTCTAATTTTGTTATAATAAATTCATTTAATAACCCCTATTCCATTCTGTTTTGCCTGTGACAGTATTTGGTGAGTGTTCTCTCCCTGTCCTTATCTCAACTCATGAACCCTTTGTTTTATTTTCTCCCCCCGTCCAGTTGCAGAGAGGAGTGATAGAGAGGCTTTGGTGCCTGGGATCCAGCCAAGGACGACCCCACTACACCATCCTAGAGACTGAACATACAGTTTCTCTGATAATGTTTCTTCTACTGCGTCAGCACGGTCACCCTGACTGCACAGTCACCTTCCAGGACTTCTTCCCGTCAACATCATCTACACTCAAATCTACTCTCCAGAAGTGTATTTGGGTACTTTACAACACTTTGCTGAATGTTGTAGTCAATGTTACAGACATTGCTTATAAGTTTTCTTGTGATGGAATTCTGCTTATGTACCTGAGAGTTGTCAGAGTCAAATCACCTAAACTCCCAGGTGGCTCCATCTGTCAGCATGTCATGACCATCCTGCAAGTTCCTGCAGTGATGGCATGTATTGTTGTGAGCACTGCACTCTGTCCTTCCAGTTTGGGGAGTGATCCAGGCACCTCATCTTCTGCTCTGTTGCAGTCTGGATTTAGGCAGACAGGCCCTTAAATTCTACATGCATCCATAAGGGGGTTTGTCCCTATGCTTTCTCAAAATATTTACCCTTAGCACTGAGATCATGGGAGGAGAAGAAGATGTTGACACTGACTTTATTACAGAGAACAGGATAAGTGCAGATTTTGCATAACAGCTGAGTGATTACAGCACTTGCCCAGTAGTGGGAGAGCTGGATCTTTCTCAAAGAGCTCAAGCCATTGCATTCGCATCCTAGGAAAGTTTTCTAACCACTGCTTTTCACTGGGGTCAAAGAAGGAAACAATCTCCAAGTGAGCCACTGTGCTGCCAGCAAGGGAAGAGAAAGAACTCAGAGAAAATCAGAAAGCTATGCTGGCCAAGTGGTAACAGCACACTAAGAGAGAAGATCATCTAGGAAGAGGAGATTTGGGATGCCAGTTCATTTTTTGTTTCTATTGGAGGAAAAAATGCGGAACAAATTTCAAAATTCAACATGTTTATGAGAAAACTGCAATCACAGGAGAAACCAGAAACAGAAAGCTTTTCCTACAAATGAACTTGTGTTTCTTGGAAACTTGCTCATTGAACTTAAATAACATGCTGTTTACCTTTATCATTTTTCTTTAAGTGTAGCATTCAGTCACAACATAAGGGTAAAATAGCAGTCAAAGTGTATATCACTGTGAGGATCTGTGCCATATGAGTAATATCCTGTGCAATGGCATATGGCTTTTATGGCATTACATGTTGTATCATTTCTTTCCCTTTTTGAAACTGGATCTTTACATTTGCTGCATACCAGAAGATCAGCTTGCTTTCTTGTATGCTCCGTGGTGGAGTCAGAGGCCTCCCTAGGGTGAAATGCTTCTCCGGGTTTGGGTGACAGCCAAGTTTATTAATTTCCATGAAGCTACAGTGATTCATGGTAATGCATTATTTGCTGCTGCCATAGTCTCTAGGAGTATTAGGCATGGCCCAGGCCCACAGTTTACCTTGTCAGAAAGGTGAGATTTATGTCCAAAGACTTCCAGTGAAAAGGCAGACAACAACAGACGGAGTTCTGATCCTCAGTCCTTGTAAACATGGCAAAATGGGCAGCAAGGCATGAGTCCTCTGGTAGCATTAGCAGGCTGTGTTCTACTTCTAGTGAACTCTCCTAAACCAAGCCATTCAGCCACTGCTCAGCTCCATGCTACAAATTCAAAAATATGAAGGGGGGTCCTACAGTATTTTGTCCTCAGATAACCTCCTACACATTCCTCATTCAAAGGAAGATAGCACGAAGACTCCAACACACGGCAACATTCATCATGAAAGAATGCAAGCACATAGCACATGGGAAAAATGTGTATAATAAATACAGCTGGAGTGCATTCCCTGACAATTTGAGAGAAATGTCAGTTATATTTATTTTTCCAACTACTTGCAAGATTTTCTTGAACACTTATTTCAAAACTGAACCACAGATCTATGGATCATTAACACACTGCATCTTGTTCCTTGTAAAATCTTTTAGGTCCTGCCTATCTTCCACTGAATTTATGAGCCTTTCCTTGGTTTTTCTGTGAATGGGAACCAGGTCTGAGACTAGTACACTGATTAAAATGTATACTGCATTTATCTTAGAGACTGAGTCCCCCAGGATCACATTCCAGAAGTTTTCAGCTAATTATTCCTGTATTTGGCCAATCAACTCTATTTGAGCAGTTCTTTGAAAAAAGTCACCAAGCTGTTTAACTGCAGCTCTTGGAGTGGGACCAGCCATCAACTCTTGGAGTGGAACCAGCCATTCGATTCCTTATCCACCATCCATCAAACCCATGTCTCCTGAAAGTAGAGAGGAGGATGTTATGTGATACAGTGTCAAATGCTTTGTGCAGCTCCAGGCAGATGACATGAGTTGCCCTTCTCTTACCCAACAACACTGTGACCCTGTCATAGAAGGCCAACAGATTTGTCAGGCACAATTTGCCCTTGGAGGAGGGCTGTCAGCAATCACCCTGTTTTCCAGGTACCTAGGGGCATCTGCTACATGACCTTGGTGAGAACAGAGATGACACTGACTGGCCTGTAATTCCCTGTGTCTTCCTTATTTCCCTGTTTAAAAATGGGGGTTATGTTTCCCCTTTTTCCAGTCAGTGGGAACTTCACCAGCCTGCCACAACTTCTCAAATAGGATGGAAAGAGGCTTAGCCACTTCATTCCCCAGTTCTCTCAGGATCTATGGATGCATCTCACCAGATCCCATGGACTTGTACATCTTTAGGTTCCTCAGGTGGCCCTGAACTTGATATTCTCCTACAGTCAGGTGGTTCTGCATTCTCCCAGTCCCTGCCTTTGTCTTCCTTGATTTGGATGGTGTTTCTGGAGCACTTGTTGGTGAAGACTGAGGCAAAGTTATTGCGTTAACCAATTTAACTACAGCACTGCACTGAATATTATTAATGCTTCCAGACCACGAATAAAAGCTATTGAACAGAGCTGGTGTGGAAAGAAAGGGTTACTGAACAATTGCATTAACAACTGAATATCAACCCATTTTCAGTATTTAATAAAAAGGTGATAATCCCTCGGAGAGAGACCAGAGCTTTAGTGGAATCATTAATAGTCTTTGATTCTTTGCACAATCCATTAACTAAGAAAAAAACTGATCAAGAAAGGCTTCATATCAGCAGAGTCACTGCTCAGGTAGAAAGGGAGAACTGGTTAAGAGCATCTAGCAGTAACTTAAGACAAGAAATAAAACATGTCTCATAGCTCACATCCCAAGGTGACGTAGTGCATGCTAACATTAGGTCAGGGTGGATCATTCAATGCCAGGATACTATAGTCAATGCCAAATAGTCTGCAGCATCCAAGTTTCCCAGGGCACTCATCAAGAAAACATCAGTCTCAATTAACTGAAAAAAATTTAAACAATTATAGTACAAACTACAGCTCTTATAGTTTACAGACCATAGTTTACAGAAACTCTTGAAGTCTGCAACACAACATCCAAAAACTTGCTTATGCAAACATCATAAGTATCAACTTTGAGTAAACACTCATAATTCCCCAACTCTTAGAAAAAACATTTTTCCTTGGAAGAGTCTAAAGTTAAAAGCTTCAAGACTGCAGATCTGAGAGGTTGGCACGTTATTCTGCATTAACTCTGCCAAACTAGTGTTTGCACTTTTACTACAAAGTTAGCAGGGCAGGAAAAAAGTTGGAAAGGCAGAGCAAAGGAGGACATGAAGCTAACAAAGAATGTCTGAGAAGTTAAATTGACTTCTCTCTATGATTACCAAAAAAAAAAAAAAAAAAAAAAAAAAAAAANAAAAAAAAAAAAAAAAAAATCAGAAAAGCAATTTTGACATAGCAAGATACAAACTGACCAAATTTTAGTCAGATATTCCAGATATTACAAATTCCTACCTGAAGGAGAATTCATTTTTTGTCTATTCACATTGTCACACATCACAATCCTCTATAATTAAGTTCCATACACAACTTTATTACTCTTATTTACTTTGGGGTTACATTTGTCTTCACAAAACCTGCTTGAATGAGTCCTGCAGGCTCCGTCTATGGAAGTTCACTGCTGTCTGCACATTTGAGACAGAAATTCACATGGAAAAGAAGATATATTTCTCCTAATTACTCTGCCTTTAAAAGTTTTCTTTTTGCAAGATACCCTTAGGTTTCCTTCAAGATGTGTCTTGCTGCCAGTACAGGTAGGCAATCTGAAGTGCAATAAATGCTATGGCCAGAGATACAAAAATCTCTAAATGTCCACATGAAGGTGAAGGCCTGAAACAGCACCAGAAAAAAATAAAATCAAAACAACACAAAACCAACCAAACAAACAAAGAAACAAAAACAACTTAAAAACAAAACAAAACAAAACAAACAAAAAAAACTCTGTTAAGAAACAGCAAAAAAAGGAAACCATCCAACTGAAAAAACAACACAAAAGTACATAAGCAAAGACTGGAACCTGTCATGACAGTAGTATAGACTTCAGGCAGAAAAGCTGACTATGCCATACATCTGCACTTGTTAGGCAGCTGAGGACTAATGCAGACACAGTGAAAGTGCAAGATCTGCTTGGCTTGGAGAGAAGTGGTGATATGGGATTCAGTCAGACAAAGCAGCTATCCTTGGAGGTAAAAGTGTAAACACTAATGAGGCAAAGGACTTTAAATAAAGAGGAATACCAGTATGTGAATAAATATTTATACCCTGGTCATGGTTACGTTTAGTCCAGAAATTAGACAAGGTGCAGCAGTGTGCTGGAACAGCTTTCCAGTGAGAGTAGTGAGGAAAGAAAAAAGAACTTTTTAGGTGCTAGAGCTCTATTGTTTTATTAAAATGGCTGTATAATATCTCTCAGAGTAATTGGAACACTATTAAGTGATCCAGTGTCAGAAAAGGCTTTCCACTCCAAATGCATCTTCCAGAAATCATCACAATGACCAGGAACTGCCACTCAGGACTCCCATCAGCCAGGCATGCTGCTGCTTTCACTACTCCTTCCAGTGTCAGTAGCAGTTTTTTGGGTCACAATTGCTAATTTCATTCTGATGTTTTATTTTCAGTTTAGTATTGAACACATTTCTCTCTCTTTCTTCAAATTAAAATCTTCATGAACTTTCTTGCTTCTGATTTTCTGAATTATAGACCTTACACCGGAGTCCAACTACTTTTGTAAAAGCAACACCTAATTTTCCTGCTTGATAATTAATTACACTGCAAATTTAACTCATATTTCTTGCTTAGTATGACCTACAAAGGCAATCTCATAATGTCAGAGGATCCCCACCCCTTGCTCAGTTTCATGAAACGCAGTGCCATGTGGAAATTTCAAGGGATCATGTTGCATTTAGTGCTAAGACAAGGTAAACAGTATCAGGAAAGATAGTTTAGAGAACAAAGATTATAGCGGATAGAATCAAATCTGCTATTTTATTCAATTAGGCTGTCATCCAGTAAAGGTCTTAGGCACTAATTTAACTTTAAAAAAAAAAAAAAAAAAAAAAGCTCCCCCAAAAACAAGCCTGAGATCCAGCCTTACTTTGCCTACAGTTAAGTAAAGAGATTTCTTTGCTCAGTGAGGGCTTTCAGCACATATGCAACCGCTTTGTTGAACCAAAGTCTTGCACAGGAGTACATGGGAAGCAACATTGCTGAGGTGCATGGAATTATGTCAGTTAAGCTGGGAAAAAAAATGTGGCTTGTACTTCTCCTTGTTCTCAGTGTTCTGAGTAACAGAGCCAGTTTTATTAGAGAAAGCCATTACGAAAAACCCTGACACAAAAAAAGCTTGTGAATGCTTATGTTAAATGCATTTCAGGTTTAATAACACATTTCAGAGTTACGGAATATCTAGAGGTTCATGATTTACTTATAACTATTGATACATTTTTTTCTTTTCGGACTGTGCCTTTCCTTTGAAAAGTATCTAGGTAGAAAATTAGGACAAGTCTTACTTACTTGAAACTTTTTTGTGCTTTTATGCTAGCCAGTCTTCTGGGAGAAGCTGAAAGATTCCCCACTGTATAAAAAGGTCTTATATTAATGTTTTTTATTCTTCAGGATTCACAAGCACTATACAAACCCTTGTAAATTAATGAAACATTTCTGGTGGGGCTGCTTGAACTGAACCTACCAACAGCATCATGAAAGGTGGTGTGTCTGGAGTTTGTGTGAGACCAATTCCACAACTGAGAAATTAAAACGCTTACATGGGAGTTGTACCCCTCAGCTCTGCAGTGAGTGAAGTATTTCCACAACCATTTAGTATCGCCCCAACCACTTAACATGACAGCACTGTGTCTTTTTTCCTTATTTATGTGGTGCCTCTGAAAACTTTGCTGCAGTCACCTTGCTGTATTGCGGGTCCAAAATATGTTGGCCAAAGGCTTCTTCCTGGGAACAGTGCCACTGTGGATTATGTTAACCCTCCCTCAAACTGAGGGCTGTAACCATCTTCCATTCCCTCCACTGAGAGAAGCATAGGAAGTCACTGTGGTCCATCCAGAAAAAAGTTCTTGAAAATATATATCTCCAGATATGAGGCATGTTACTGCTCCAAAAATCAAGTATGACAAAGCTGAATTTATTGCAGGGCAGAGTTTGCTACATATTGATTAAGAAGAGGAAAATTTACATTTGCATGTGAATGTGTTGCAGGATAAAAACAAAAGAAATAAATGGAAGAAATAAAAAAGCTGTGACATCTTCAACAAGAGTGTCAAGATTTGTAGCTGATGAAAAAAGCATGGAATGCATATGAAGATAATATTGTTTGTTACTGGATGCCTTGCTAGGAAAATATAAATGTATATTCTTTATGAAAAAAACACTTTTTGCAGAAATTTACTGTAGGAGGAAGGGCTTGGTTTCTTCATGCATGTTTTCTTCAAACATTCTTTCTTTCTGCAAGCCTAGCTTCACTGATTTAAAAAAGTAAAGGAATAGCATAGATATTAATGATATGTTTTCTTCAATTCATTTACATACAAAATTAATTGTTCAGTAATTCCAATTTCCAACTTAAGGAGAATATATTATATAACTTTGAAAGAAATGCTCTTGTTCTGCCAAATAAGAAATCTTATCATTATTCATCCTTTTTTGTGTGAGTATTATGAACACTTTATAAACTAGAATAGATGAATAACATTTATTTTCAATTATGCTGGGCTTTTGGAACTACATCAATAATTCCTCCTTACTTGGCCATTTGTTGCCTGAAACCAGTTTCACTCTTTAAATGTTATTAAAAAGCAAAAGTTTTGTTTGTTTGTTTTTTTTCACAAAAATTTATTTTGAAGTACATTAAATCATTTAAATAGTAAATTATATGCTTGAGTATTCTTGAGTAGATTTTTTGGATGTTCTTGATTGCCCTCAGTGGAATTTTATCTATTATTGCCTGCTTTGGAAGGCAAAAATGTGAATTATCGCATCAAATAAACAGTTAATATTAATTATTTTTAAGAATTTAGAGTGGCAATATTTACAGAGATGTTTAAAATCCAAAGGTCAATAAACAGCATCATTTTTTAATAATTGAATGCGAAGCTAATTTTGCTATTTGATTAAGAAACACAAGGGGAAGGTGAAATATGCTTGCCAGCAATGAAATGCATTTACATTTTCCTTCCAGTAATGGTAATGGACTGACATCAGAAGCAAAAAGAAATAAACAAACAAGATATAGTCAATTTTCTGTGAAAATGAAAACCATTTTTCTGTAATTAAATTGCTTCCCAGAGGAAATAAATTTTTCAGTTCAATGCCAGAGTCTTTCATTAGCTAACATTCCCCAGCATCTACAAGGAGAGTGCTGAAACACTAAGGTATTGGCATTTTAAGTGTGTAAATCTATAAGATTTTATTTGACAGGAATTAATGCTTTAACAGGGAAAAGCTAGTTCACTATAAAATTATTTGTATGAGCTGGTGGCTGTTCACTTTGTTTCTCAATGTCTTTCTCGTTTCCTTGTCTTGCTACACATTGGTGAAGGAAATCACAGATACATTCTCATCATATTTCTCTGCAGGTAGAGCTTCATGTCATCTAGACTGTCCCTCTTCCACCAAGACATGCTTTCTTGACTAATCTGAGGACCTTAGGTACCCATCTAAAATTTCCAGAGATGCAGCAATTTGATCAATTTATAATGGTGAGTTTTCAACTCTTTTTTGGAGCTAGGCCCTGCGTGGAGGGTTTTTGTGGGTTTTTTCAGGGGAGGAATTGTTTGTTTGTTGGCTGGTTGGTTGGTTGGGGTTTTTGGTGCTGTCTTTTGTGAGGTTATTGGTTTTTTTAGGTTTTTTTGAAACATGATCATTTCACTCCAAGAAACCAAAACATGGTCTGTGGTGGTAGTGGAGCAAATAAGAAAACCACTGAATGAATCCCAGATCACTGAGGATGACCATTAGATCTAAAGCTTATCATTGAGTGGCATCTAATATTGAACCTATGTGTTCTGTCCTCAGTCTAAGGAGTTTTAGTCCTGTATTTTTTTCCCTACCACCAGTTTCTAGGATAGACTGGAGAGTGGACATGCCACTGTAACTCTCATCCGGTGCATTAAATGATGCAAAATTCATGTAGCAAAAAGGAAGAAGAGCACAAGTAATATTTTTACTCTGCTACAGTGAAGAACCATAAATAAAAACTATGAATTTGCACTTGCAGTCCCAGCTCCTCACATTGCTGCTGAGTAAAACAGTTAGAAGTTAACACTAACTAGCTAATTTGTCAAAAAAAAAAAAGCTCCTTAAATTTATTCACCAGATCCTTACCTTCTTCCTTTGTGTCACACTGTTACAGTAGAAGCAGGTAGATTCAGGAAATCATGTTTTTATTAGTATTCAATGAATGTTTTAATTTGAGATACAGAATTTCACAGTGCTAACTTCTAATATGCTGTGATGTGTTTCAAGAAGATGTGATAAACGTTTGCACGGTGTTAAAAAATGTAACTACAAAAAGTAAAGTCACCTTTATGTTTTTCTCTGACCAGGCTTTTATAGTTTCCACTTTGGAACAAATTTGGAAGATAGTTTTCATTGTGATTCAAAATACCAATGTCTTCTGTGAGAAAGACCTTTCTTTTCGTTTACCAGCTTCTCAAGAAACTCAATTATGGGCAGTAAAGGAATCCTGTAGTAGTAGAAGTTACCATGGGCAGAATGGAAGCTTTAGCCAGAGTTTATCAGGGCCCTCCTCTTGTGTCACGAGGTGCAGAAAGGACCCCCTTATTTTCTAAACTCCTTCTCAGAAAGAAGCCTAAGTGTAGGTAGATCCAGTCTTAGCCCCAGATTTAGTAAAAGGCTTATGTCTAAGGGATTATAATATGTGTAATTGATCCTTTTTAAGATTTTGTCCCACAGGATTAAGGATGGCAAACCAAATATATGACTAAAATAAATGGTCTATCTAAATGGATGGTGGTAATGCCTAGACTAAAAACCTTAATCAGAATTATTAACTACACACTATAGACAGCTACAACTATTAGTGTAGTACAATGTTTAAGCAATGATATTAAAGATAGAAAGATAATTATGAAGTGGAGATTTACTTTTTTCACCCATACCTGCCTGTGGACAAAGCTCTTCTGTTCAGCCTCAAGGGGAAACCTTAAGGAGTGTCCCCATGCAAGACAGGAAATTCCACACACACTTAGAGAAGACCCTGCCATTAAAAAGTGGGATTGGGCTGTCAGTCACGTGTCTACAGGCCAGCAGTGTCACCCTGCTGTCACCACCAGTGTCAGCTCAGCAGCCTTAGATAAGTTATCTGTACTATCACTTCTTGATTCCTTTATCAGGAACTGTGTCTGTCACATCATCACTAGTGCCAGTCTCTGTCAGGAAATATTGCATTCCCTCAGTGTTTAACTTTGCTTCTGATGGGTCTCAGGATTCTCCAGCACCAAAAGCACAGTGACTCCCATTCTCCCTCCACCAGTGATAACTTTTGCAAATAGGGTATTGCTCAAGCTGTCTTACCTCAACTTAGGCAGAGCATCCTGCTGCAGTGGTAGATGCTCTACCAACATAGCTCTGTTCCGAATCTACTGCAGAATCCACAACTTCCAGCCTGTTCTACTTCTGAACCAACTGCTCTTGCTACATCTGTGTCTGCTCCCCATCCTCTCTGGCATCTGCACATGGTTCCTTACGCTGATGCTGGAAAGAGATAGCACTAAAAACAAACCACACATCTTCTCCTCTCCCTGAGGCACAACAT
The DNA here is from genome assembly GCA_013400775.1 of Chaetops frenatus. NCBI lineage: Eukaryota > Metazoa > Chordata > Aves > Passeriformes > Picathartidae > Chaetops > Chaetops frenatus. The sequence goes on along the minus strand of VZTR01027475.1, from coordinate 6,809 downwards.
TCCTTAGGGCAGTGCTTTTGAGCGTTTGGGACTAGTAATCTCAGGTGAGTGAAGAAGGCAGAGGCTTGCACATCAAGATAGTCTTGCATATTAAGAGAGTGTATGAGAAACAGGTTCTGCAGTCCTTGCTTTGAGAGAAAGTTCTCAAGGAACACTTTGGTGTCTCAGCAGGATTGGGCAGGGAAGGAGGAAAAGAAGGAAAAGGGGAATGATGCCCAGAGCTGGAGTCACTTTAAAATCCATGGAACTGTTTCTAAGAGGTTTAGTAGGACTAGTAAAAACATAAATAAATGGGTATTTCACAGGAGTTTGAACAGTATCATCTGTTGTGCTAATAGAAATATTTACCCTATTAGCTGAAAGTAATTCCAGCAGCATTTTGCAATCATCAGCTGCTATGCACCAATCAGACAGGTGTGAGGTAAGATATACTGCAAGGGCAACAGTCATGCCTGGATGGGAGTGCTGAGCACCAGGGTGGTCACCACATTCCCCGGGACACAAAAACAGACATCATTCCCTGAGCAGTGCTAGCACAGCAGGGCTGCAACAGTTTGTCACATCTTCCAGGCAAACCTGTGCATCATATGAGTGCTGTTTGCCTATAGACACAACACTAAACTTAATCTCTTTTAGCAAAAATCCACAATACATGTGCTTATGTATCTATAAAGACAAATGTAGATTTACTAAAAGTAACATCTTTTTGTTGTAGGCACAAACAGAGAAACCATTGTAGTGCTAAATAGGAAATTGCATCTTAAAGATCCTGATACCATTTTATAGTTTTATTAGTTTTAAATCCCCCAATATTTCTAAGTACAATTATTTTCAAATGTAAATGCCAATAGGAACACTTTTTGCATCCATTTCATTTGCTATGATTGCTGTAGCAATTCATACAATCTATTTATACAATTCATCTTTTTAAATGGCATAAAATTGTTCTTATTCAACAAAAAACCTGAACCTACCACAGATAAACTGATATTCTTGCTGAAGAATATTTTGATTGTTTACCTGTTGTTCCATGTAATTTCTAAATTATAGAATTCACATTTTTCTACTGAATGCCAGGATAACATTCTTTCGGTTTCTCATTGACCCTTATTCCTTGTCATTGTCTTAACTTCTGAAGAAGTTAAGAATTGGTATTTAAAAGCTCTATTGTTCAAAGAAAGTAAATGATCATGTCTTTTAAGGAACAGGGTTGCTCTCACAACCTTCCTGCAACAGGAACAAAGGCAGCAAGAATGACTTACATGGGCAGAGTTGCAGAAATTAAATAAAACCAGAACAACAAAAATCAGAAAATGTGGAAATTTTCAGCACTAATGTTAAGTAATTAACATTAAACTAATGTTCTACTTCAATTTACACAATTATAGTGCACATTACTTTCTGAAAGCAAAAATATTTGACCAAGTATAGGTGTAATTTTTTATTTTCCTTTCTGTCAATTTTGTCATTTTAAGATGGCCTAGACAATGATATTTCAAAGGAGTGTCAGATGTACTGAAGGGCAATCAGTGCAATTCTAATTTAGCTGGACTTTTCTCATGCTTTGATTATCAAACTGTATAAATTAAAAAAACAAAATAGAGTCATAAACTGATGTATAACATGGACCTTTATCATGCTATATGAAAAAAAAAGAAAACCAGAGTCATTTTGTAGTATAATTTTTATAGTTGGTTATTACATTAAACATTGTCTACTTGTTATTTCAATGAACTTAAATGAAGTAAACACTGAACAGTACAACAGACTTCCTAGAAATGTCAGTTCTGTGGGGTAGCCTGGCTCAGGGGCTGGAAACTTTGCTTTTACATTGGGTTCATTCCAGAAAAAATAAAACCAACCTAATTCAGATACAGTATGGCGATATTCCATCTGAAATGTATCAGTGGTTTACACCAAGGTTCTTGTGCTTAGCTTTAAAAACACACTTCAAAGACACATTCTCATAGGAGAATGGCAGAAGTACATTTTATATATCAAAGTAGCTACTCATGTTAAGAACATCACCACCACTGGGTAACACCATTCTTCTCTGCAACTTTCCATATTTTCCATAGATAGGCAGCACAAGAGGATAAACTAAAGTCAAGGCAATGGATATCAAGGTAGATCACTAGAATAGGTGGTGCAAGCCCACCAGCATGGCCAAGGTTTTTGTAAGCATGATAGGGAGGGGTTTGAAGCAGGAATTGAAGTGGCTTTCAAGATTTTTACACCAGGCTCCTTTTAATAAGAATGAAAAAATGGGGAAAAGCCCAGTTTATGTTAGCTGAGGAATTTAGTTAGTGGACCAAGAAAGCCAACAGTAGTGGCTGATGGAGGTTGGTGATTGATATTGTGATAGCAAATGAGAGGTGATAATTACCAAGGCACTTCATAATCTACGTATTTTATGTTTGATATGTCAGTGAAAAGGAGCAATTCACCATGGAAACTGATAAAAATAATAAGGTTTTTTCCATATGAAGAAGGGTAATTCACAAATCAGTGTCAAAAACTCAAGTATTGGTGACAGGGACACGTTTCAGTATCTTCACATCCCATTTGTAAAAGATCACTAATAGAGCTTTAGTCTTTCAGTATTCATGTAATGCAGAGAAGTATTGCTGGTTTTGGTAATTCTAATGTAATCAGATCGATAGAAAACTTGATAAACAAGCAATGGGGTTTTTTTGAGTGTGTGTTTGTTTCTGGAAGACTAATGCTCCAGTACTTTTTCTCACTAATGTGGCAGTGAAATGAAGTTCAAAATTATTTTGACTGTAAGACATTAATTTTTTTTTTTCCAAAATCTTTTACTCAGTTTTTAGAGTCAGATGTTTTAGACATGAAAGACATTGGATCAAAGACTGGAAATTAGGTCCCTGGATTTTCCTCCTCTGCTCAGAGAGCTATTTTCTGCCCTACAGAATCCTACAATAATTGTGTAAAAGAGTCATGTCATACTGTCACCAGAGGGAAGACACTGCTTCCAGCCCAGCCTGTCTGACAGGCTGGTGGTAAAAGCTGAGTTTCAGTCTCTGAGCTTGAGAAATACCTCATCATTAGTCTTCTAGCATCTTGCCTGTATGCTCTCACTATCAGGGTAGTGAATCAAATCAGTTATCATCTTATTCTGTAGTTGAAAGAAAAACAATCCAATAGTACTTAGCAAAGTTCCCTTTTTGATAAGAGTTTTCAGAAGACCTGCTTGATGTAGCTGAGCTGTCATTAAAATTTTGAGATAAGAACATGACTTGGGTGAAAGCAAGTAATGGGCAGCCTGTTACCTTCTGGGAAGAGATGCCTAGGGCCTGAGTAGAAACACAACCTTTAAGATGCTTGAGAATTGCCAGAGTTAAAATGATGCATCTCAAAGAGCATGAAATAGTGCCTGAGTTAGGAAAAAGTGGAGATATCATCTCACGGTGCAGGGAAGGAGAGTCAGAACTATGGTTATTAAGATCATGAGCATAACTTTGGCATCCAGAACCATAGTCACAAAGACTGAGCAAACTGACATGGTACAAACAAAATGAGTGGTCTGGGGACAGCTCCAAGGAACAGATGCTTTTATAACAAGGTCCAGAAATACTTCAGAAACCTCACAAGGCTGTGAAAAGATAGATGTTCAGAAAAATATGGTAGCAGACGTAGCAGTTGACTAGTTAGGAAAGTTAAAAAGGGGGTAAGAAGGAGAAAAATCCTCACCTCTTAGAGGAAAAATAAAATAAAAACATACCATGCTGTCCTTTCATATTAACCTAAACTTGCTGAGGGACAAAAAGTGTTACTCAGACTGTCTCTGTACTCTTAACAGATCTTGTGGCTTAGATTTTTTTCTCTTTTTTTAATTAGATCCTTTGATGGAAGGTGCTCAGCTAATGAACCATCTTGCTGTTCACAATTGTCTTTGTTTCTATTTTTTATTTATCTGTTATTCCTTTGACTCTTTTTTTCCTTTTCCTCTTTACCCAGCATGTGGCCTCTCACTTTTGCATATTGCATTGCACACAGAATATTCTGTTTCCTTAGGAGCTTTTTTATTGTGTGCATTACTGCAGAAAATAAGCATTTCTAACTTTCACAAATTTGCATGCAACCTAGTGAGATATCCTTATTTTACAGATAAGAAGCTAAAGTAAGCAATTTGTCCCTAAAATGTTTACTGATTCTGAATGGGTGAAGTTTTTTAGTTCTAAATCCTTCAATTTTACCTTTTTCTGCTCTCCAATTGTGTTGGCTTTCCACTTGTTACATTACAAGCTTTACAAGATCAATAGCCCTACTCATCTTTTTGCCTTGTCAGTGCTGAATAAACAATGTGGGATGATAGAAGATAATTTTTTCCCACAAAGATTGAGAAGGAATTTGCGGTTTTGGCCATCTTGCCAGGCACATGTCAAGTATTGGTTAGTTAAACAACAGTTTGAGGAAGAGAAAAGACTTGGACTTTCAGTCCTTTTCTTTGCCTCCACTTTTTTTCAAAGTAGTTCTCTAGCCTATGCAACAAACAGGCAGATTCAGTTCACAAGGGAATTGCTGTAGGGAATATGCCCTCTGTCCAGCCCAGAAATACATGTACTTCTGTAGACTAAACATAACAGATATGTCTCCCTAGCTCTTGCAGAACCTTTGCAGTTTTCAAAGTTGGCTGTCCTAGAGGCTCTTGAGTCTCTGTGCAATGTTAAGTGACCCAAAATGCTGGAAGACAACATGCAATTTATATTATTATTTATTGAATTCCAAGCATGCAAGTTCAAATTATAAAAGTCTGAAAAAATGCTTTGGTGTGCAATATCCATTCCAGTGTCAGACAAATGGCTTCATACATTGTCCTGTGTCTTAGGGCAGCCAGCGGAAAAAAAAAAAAAAACCAAAAAAAACCA
>VZTR01027467.1:421649-436229 GCA_013400775.1 Chaetops frenatus | reverse complement strand
AAGAGTGTTCTTGTGGAATCAAAGCCAAAATTTGTGCACATGCCTTCTGAATGAAAACAGAAGTCAAGAAAATGTTAACTAACTGCCTGTATACCTCATTCATGTTAGGATTGGGACATCCTGGTCTTGTCTGCAGTGACAGAATTGCAGGATGGAATCTCTGAACGGAGAGCTCTGAAGGGGGGATGTGCTGACAGTAAGATTGCTTTCACAGGCAGCAGATCACTGCACTCTAGAGCAGATCCTGTTCCCAGGGGAGGTTATGAGTCTTCTTTGGATCTGAAGTTTCCATTGGAGTGTCTGTCCAGCAGGTTGGTTTTCTGGGATCAAGCAGACATGGATTAAGGAATTATCAGGCATCAGGTGATGTAGCATCATTTGAGTGTCTACAAGAAAAGTGTGGCTCGTGTGTTGAGTACAGTATGGGCTACACAGTGATCCTCTGGCTCATTGAAAGGAGTGAGAGGGAGCCTTTTATTTTACTGCCACCCACCCTTTATATTCTTGTTCCAAGAGGAGCTTAATGGAAGTGTCATTAGTGCAATAGAAGGAACATTGGTGGTTCTGCACCACATGATGTAACTGCAGTGTTTCTTCCATACAGACCACATTACACCAGTGACCATCACACTCTCCTCAAGGGCAGGGCTATTGGGTGACCTTCAGGAAAATATCCTATTGCTCTCTGACCAATCCTGCCATGGCAGTAAAGAGCAGTGTGTACTGAACCCTTTTTGCTCCCCTGAGTAGCAAAGCACCTCACACTTGCACAAGTGTGAGCTTTTCACTTTCAGGGCTTTGCTGCCTGTTGGGTTTGTGTTAAGTTTATTTCCATACGGCTCAGTAGAGCATGTTTTTCTGAGCTTACTGTTTGTATGTGGAAAGCAGTAAGGATGTAGGTGCTGCCTCAATTTATAAAGAAAACTACCTTGAAAAGACAAGGTGGTGAAGTTAAGCACTTAGAACTTCAGATATAAAAAAAAGAATATCTTAATTAGCTCTCCATTGTGAGATGCATTATGATACCAGGTCTAATTAAGTGGTTGCTTTCCTCATGCTGACACACACAAGGAAAACTTTGCTGGTTTTGGGTGATGTTTTGTAATTGACCTGTTGTCGTGTACTGAGGCATTTTATTCTCCTCAGTGAGTAATCAACTCCTTTATTTTTTGCATTTCAATGGAGTCCTGCTGTAAATACGAAATTAATTATTTGTGCTATTTATGGGGAAAAAAATCCTATTAAGAAAATAAAAAATTCCAGCAGATGGGATTTGTTTGACCATAGGGTATCTTAACTTCTACAGATTCGACCACTTGGGAAAGAAAAAAAAAAAGCACAATCACCCACAGCCAAAAGAAACCCCACTTAGTAATCACTTGCATACATTTTCCTTTCTTAATATTTGCTTCCAGTCTCCATTGGAGCCTCCCTTCACTTTGACTAAGTTTTTACTAATGCTCTCACATCTCTCCTGTTTGTTTCTGGTCTTCATTCATCTGCTACTGCATCTCCTGCCCATCTTTCTTGGTCCCTGAAGTTGGATGCCAGTAATAGCTTGTTTTGCCCTCAAATATTTCTACCAGCATTTTCAGGCTTCTGTAGGGGTGTGCAAGGTAGAGGTGATTTTACTTACCTGTGGATGTTCTAGTGCTGCAATGTTGTGAGCTCTTGAAAGGAAGCGCTGAAGGGAAAATCCAGTCTAGCTCTGTGCCTGAGATTGCCCTCTGCAGATGGAGGCTGTTGGGAATTGAGCTGCTAAAATAGTCTGCTCAAAGTGCATTCAAATTAGGTTTCCTTTTTTGCCTCCAAGAACAGCAATTGCTCTACCAGTTATCCCGAAGTTAGGTTTCAAATCCCTGTTGCAAATACAAAGATGCTATAATAGAATTTGTTTATCTTAATTTGAGGATAAAATCGGGATCTGATAGTGTGAGGAGAGCTTGGGAGAGACGACTGTGGGTTTTTACAAGTATTTTTGAAACTGAACAGTTGTTGTTTCAGTTGGCAGTGGCATTGGTAGTCAGCTGTCCAAAGTACTCACGATGGTAAGCCCCCAAGGAATGATTTGCCTTTTATGAAAAGAAAAATCTGTAAAGATTGTTTCTTTTCTTAGATAAACTCAGGTCATATATAAGATTCTCCTAAGCCACAAGAGCTAGATACATAAATTAAACAAACTGGGATTTGCACTCAGTTGCATGTTTTTAGGATCTGGGATTTCAAAAGAGGTGCACTGATCTTGAGATTTGTGGTAAAACTGGGAGCTGGAAATGCTGCTGTGCATAATACCCTTACTTTTGTGTAGAGTCTCTCTTGTGGTCAAAAGCCTTTCTAGTTAATCCAGGCTTTGTTATTTTGGGGGAATGTAGTTACTGTGGGAAGTTGCATTCCCTGGTAGAAAATAAGCATCTTGTATATTTAGGGCTGTTACTTTGCTGAATTTTGAATAATTATGGTAGCAATTGTAAGCTCTTGGAGCCTATTGCCCAGTCCAGCCCTCTGGCAGGACATGTCTGCAGTGGATGTGGCCAAACAGGCCACTCCATTTGCCTGTATTTGTTCTGTGCTTGTATTTACCATCACATCACCATTAATTACATGGGCACTGTTTCCAAATTATCTAATACCTTTTGGCTCCATGCTGCTGTTACATAAACTGCCTGTTGGGCTGTTGTGAGTCTTGCTCCATGTGCTTAGGAAATCCTTTGTTCAATGGGGCTCCTTTACTGAAGGTTACCTTTTTGAAGAAAAAAGGAGGAAAAAATCCAGCATGTGGGTGGGAGGCAAAATTCAGTATTCAAAATGAGGAACTGAATGACTTTATTTCCCCTATAAAAGCAATCCTACCCCGTTTTGCATATGTGGTGGTTCCATAAATACAGAACTGCAGAATAGAACCATATTCAGGTTTTTAAATTTCTGCTGCATTTTTATTTTGGATATTTTTCGTTTTAAGTGGAAATGCCTTGCACAGTCACTACAACTCAAATATCCTGTTCCTTACAGACCAAAATCTTTATTTGATTTTGACTTCACTGGGTTTATGCTGCTGAAGTTGCAAACAATTTGGATTAGAACAAGACATGGAACAACACGATTGCTCTTACTTTCATCAAGTAGTACAGAAGTTAAGTGTACCACACATCCTGCACACAAGAGCAGGATGCATATGCTGCCTTCTGTCTGCTTTTTGTTGTTGTCCTTTTTAGGTGTTTCATTTTACAAATTCAGTACACGCTTGCTGTAATTTCAAGTGTGAAAACATTTTTTTCCTTGAAAAAGAATATAACAGTGGGTTTTATTATGTGTCTATACAGTTTGGCTGAGCAACCTTAGAGCATCAAAAAACATCATTTTGGTAATATCTTGTATCTCCTAGAACAAATGGGAATTTTTAAAATTTTTTTTAAAAATTTCGTTCTCATATACTTGCCCTTTGCAGGTTTGTGATGCTTCAGTCCAAGTGTTGCTTGGAAAAATGTACAGAAGGAACAAAATACAGTTTCTTCTGAAGAGTAACAAAATGTCATAAAAATTTCAGTTGGTTTACTGCTGCTCAGTTAAGCATTGTCCTTCTGGGAAGGAAGGGCCCTTTTTCTTGCCGAGAACGTGGCTGATGTCAGTACAGCTAAATGTGAGCGATTCAGAGGATCCCTATGCATTCAGGTACATGACCAAACTGCCCAAATATGGTACTTTTTAAAGTGATCCTTAAATTCTCAAAAAAAATATGCGGGGGATATGCACAATTCATAATTGCTTCTTTCAATTTAAGGTGGAATTCTACTTTGAAGGGTTACGTTTTTTGGTGAGAGATGACTGAAATACTCTGTAGACAGGTGGACCAATAGTTTCAGGATGAGCTGGTCAGGAGAAACTTGCTCTGTCCTATTTGTAGTGGGCAGCTTTCTCCAAGAGCCCTCTTGTTTACATAGAGAAAGGAAGTGGAAGCCATGAATCCAAATTTTGTGTTCCCAGGTCTGTAGTTTATTAATACAACACCAAAGAAGAAATTATTTCCTTCATCTTTATTTCTGCTTGCTTGTGTGCAAAATGGGATGCCAGTTTTGGATGTTAGAGTTCTCACTCAAAGCTTTGCAGTATTTGGGTGGAAAATACTTAGGTTCCAAGCCTTGACGTAATTTTGATCTTCTTAAAAGTCTCCACAAGGGTCACTCATGTATTCAGGTTGCCCTCTTGCCATGAAATGTCTCTCCCTTTCTGTAAACTATTTGTGCTCGTTTACTTGATTTTGATTGTTCATCCCCTGGGCCTTTCACCTTCCCTTTCCACCAGTGTTTGTTCTGATAGCTTTTTGAAGTCTGAGTAAAAACATACACCACGGGGGCTTCCTGGAGGCATAGAGCTTTTGCAAATTGTACAGTATTTGAAGTATTGACTCGCAACAGTGGCCACTGCACAGTGGATGAGAACTGTTGTGTGACAAGGACGTTAACCTTGAGAGCCTGATCCATGTTTTGAGTTTGGGGACAAAAAAAATAGTTTTTCTTAAAAGTGTGCATTGATTTCAAGGAAGTCTGTTTAAAGCAGTCTTTGGTTTGTGTTTTCGCAAAGGGATTTGAGTGTTTAATAAAGAATAGGAAATAACTGGAGCGTCAATAGACCTGTTTTCATAGGGAGGGGCTCTGCTGTAACATGATTTTGTATAATGTTATACATAAGCAACAAAAGCATTTCCTGCCTGCAGCTACAGTATTACTGCATTTAAAAATATCTGCAAAAAATACTTTAAAAAATGCTTAATATATGGAATAAAAGTTATACGAAAAGTAGAGGAGACCATCATCCTGCTTAGAAAAGTCTTTCTTGTAATATCTGAAGTTGTAACTTCAATTCCAAGAACGCCATATTGCATGCTATAGTGCTATGAGTTTTATGACAATATTTTTTTAAAGGTCTGAGACCTCAATTTCTCCCACCCCTTTCCCCTCATCCCCCTCAACTATTGCAGATTAGTAAGTCAAGACAATAAGGTGATTCGGAGAACCTGTTCTTTTCTATTACAACTGATGAGTTACCCAGTTTGATTTTTTTTTTTAATGTTACACCCTAATCCATTTCTACTCTCCCCTCCCCACCCAATTCCCTCCCTGTCTGGCCATTTGCCTTTTCTTATTTCTGCAGCCCCTTCCCGTGTCCTTTTCCACACAATCCTGAGCAGCCTCTGCTGCTTTTTAGGTTTCTTTTTGAAAGGGAAGTATATATATGTGTGTGTATGTATATATATGTGTGTGTATATATATATGCAGAACCATGAACCAAGAAAATGGACCTGTGCCATCCCTTTGATTACTTTGTTGTTCCTAAACTGTGTCATTGGATGTAAATGAAGAAGTTTGTTTGTGTGGTGCAGGCTTTTGCTGTGCACCTGAGGATTTTTAATTCAGTACAAGTTTGCTTCCAGGTATGTATTTGCTCCTCAGTGCATTTGTTTACCTTCTCAGTTTTCTGTCTGTGAAAGAACAACATTCTCTCTCTCTAATATAGCCAGTTGATGTATGGATGTGTTAGGGAAAGGACTGTTTGCCTGCTGAAGTATCAGCTCATCAGAATTGGTATTACAACATGAATGCAGCCTGAAGAATATGCATTTGTTTTCTTTATGATTGCAATGAATTATCTTCTCAAGCTTCCACAATGGTAACACGGGCTGTGCCAAGCAGCATGTGCCAGGCATAAGAGAAAAAAGATGTTTTTTGAGGATGGAAAATGTGCTAAAGAATGCAAGTTCCTGCTGACAGGAGAGCAGGCTGTATATCATGAACTGGGGATTTTCTTTTCATGGCTCATTATAATCGACTGTTCTCACAAGTACCTCCTCAGAAGATGTTCAAAGATTATAGTTCCTTTGGAGTTCATGTGGAAATTGATGCCTGCTTCCCCAATCCTAGACTTTTTTCCCCCTAGGTTTTTTGTCATATTTTCCTTGTTATGCTCTGAAGTGAGTAATTTGAAGACATAATGTAATTGGATTTAGTTGTGAGTTTTATTTTTCTGTCTTGAAATTGTGCACATTCAGAGATGGACTTATTCAGTAAACTATCAGTGTTTTTATTTTTTACTTGAAGTGAAATTTAAGCTTGGGTTTTTTGACTCAGGCTCTCTGTTGAGCTACTCTTCCTTTTAAGAGGAGTTGAATATTTTTAACAATATTTTTCCATTGACCAAGGCCAAATAGAAAGATTTTTTGGGAAAATACTAGAATATGTATATAATTTAATATTTGACAATTTATTCCTGTGAAAACTCAAATTAATTTCTCACGTCTGTGAAAATACAACAACTTGACTGTTTCTGTTCAGTTGATCATTGTGCAATTCACTAGTGTTTAATCTTTAATATGTAATTAGATTTCAGAGTAAATGTATCCTGGAGCAAAAGCAGGAGTGAGTCTCTTTTAGAACTTATTTCTTATAAGCACAGGAAAAAAGTTTTATTTGACATTTGGAAAAAAATTAAGGTAGATTAACAATAAATTTTACATGTCTTTTTTCTGTAAGATTTTGAGCTTTAATAAATACTGATAACTGTAAGAAGACTATGCTGTAGAGTTTTGCAAATGAGTTTGGTTGAATAACCATATTTTCTCTAATTTTCATAAAGAAAGGATGGATTTGTAGTATATACAAATGGTTGCTTTTGAGGTGGCTAAGAAATGAGAGAAATCTTGTAAACATAATGGGAAAAGGTCTGTGTTATTCAGACCCTGAAGTTTCCTGGATTTGCTTGCTGATGGTTGGGAATCTTCTGTTAAAGACCTGTTGATTGCCTCTGTATTTAAAGCTTTTATTCTTATATTAGATACTAGGTTTTGATTTTGAGGTGTATCCATATGGATTACACGTAAAATAAGTTATGGATTCTGTGCTACTTTCATTGAACTAAGTAGTTAGAATTGGCTTGAGGAGAAGACCATCTGTAAGCAAATTGGTGGAGGGTATTTCAGTCCACCCCTGCCGATTACTTCTAATTGAAGCTGTCTGAGCCAGTCTTAGTACAATTTAGATATCGCCAGCCAGAAGGATTTTATTTATGGAACAGGGCCTGTTGAAACTTCCTCCGACCCCAGAGAAGCTGTGAATGGGAGAGAGCTGATCAAGCAGGCATGCCTGGCTAGCGTATGCATTTCTTTAATAAGGCAGGGATTGATGTCTTTTGCAGTTCAGGGGTTAGATAAACAGCAGTCCCTTGGTTCAAGGCTCTCCATGTTCGGTTGTTTGTTTATACGGATCTCAGAAGGTTAGCTTAGCCTTCTTGACATCCCCAGGGAGCTTTCCTGACCATGCTGTAACCTCGTCTGCTCCAAAGCTGCTCAGGAGGTGTCGCATCGCCTTTTAGGAAAGGTATTGCCTGAGTGGCCTCAAAGAAAGGTAGATGTAATCAGAGTGGTTGGAACACTGGGTCTGTCTTCAGGAGCTCATAAATAATTTGCATGTGTAGCGTATGTAACTACTGTGCTTTCACTCTGAGACTGGATGTTTGCATGCAAAGATGACTACAACATGCAACTGAGACTCTTACTGATTGCAGTTCTGAGAAATCAGTGACAAACATGACTAATTTCATCAGAACTTTGAGGTTGTCTTACTAATTTCTGCTTCTATTCACTTGGCATTGGTAGCCCATTAAATTGAATGGGATAAACCCCAAATACATAAGTAGCTATGTTAATAATATTTTTATTTAAAAAATTAGTGATAGTTACATGTTGAACAGTACAGAGTGTTAAAGCATGCATCTCATTAGGCTCATTTCCATAGCCATTCTATCTCAGTTTTCCTCCTCCACAGAGAATGGTGATGATCACATGAGAAATGAGAAAGGAATGGTTCAAATTCATCTGGGTCTTATTGTAGTGTAGTTCTGATGAGTAGAATTGTTCTGGAATTTGAGGATGACTTTGCTCAAGGTTAGAAGTGTGCTTTATCACATGTGGGACTGGCTGATTTTAAAATGTGACGTGTTATGAAGTTGGCTTAAATCCCAGAGTTTGATAAATTAGTTTTTGCTGATTTGATGTCTGGTTATTTGTACTTCATTTTGCTGCAGCACCTTCAGTCTGTAGCCATGCAGACCCAAACAGACATTCATAAACTGGCTGCACACCCACAGCACATTTGTGAAAAATATCCTCTTGTACAGATGGGGAAACTGAGGCACAAACATGGGCTGTTAATGGCCACTGAACACTTTTGAGAGAACAGAGATCTGTATGGACCCTTCCTGTCTTGTAACCCCCAGTGCTATGCTGCTTGACCTGCAATATCTTCATTTTCTTGAGATCAGTTTGTGTACTCCTAGAGCTTCTCAGGAAACCTAAACTTTGCCTGGTATTCTCAAGTAGGATGATGCTCTTAAAGTATCCTGTCCTGTACAAATCCATATGGATGGCATCCCAGCTGAAAGGTGCTCATGGTAGGAGGGGGAAGTTACTTCCATGTTGGCTGAGGTTTCAGAGTGCCAAAATATGAACATCTTGTCGCTTTTAAGTAATGTGTGGGGTCTGAGTTCAATGTTGGGTTTTGTATTTAATCAGTATTAATATGATAACAGGAATGTGACAACTGAAGCGAACACAAAGAGATTATCTTCTTAGCCAAATGCATCCATTAGCTAGGAAATATAGGTTTCTATTAAATGAAGCGGACAGATGGAGTATTGGAGGTGACTGAGAACAGGAGGGGGAGGGGGCTAAGAGGTGAAAGTTGAGGTTTAGAAAATCTCTATAAAAATAAAAACAAACCATCCATCTTGATGCCTGGCGTTTTACCCTCCCGTTGCACTTTCAGGATGGTGCTCCGATTCCTATCAAGAACATTATGCTGCAGTTTAATCTAACAGAGCACTTACTCCTGCCAAACTCTGGCTCAGCAACTGCTCCGCACCCCCAGAAAGAAGTGGCTGACAAAGCTTCAAATACAGGACAGTGTTGTGCCATCTTCAGGAAAGCTGCTACTTTGACATCCCAGGGGAAGGCAGATTGGATCTTGTCCTTCTAGCTTGGTTTTTTTTTTCCTTTTGCTAGAGAAGTGTGTTGGGGAAACAAAATCATATTCCAGCATTTCAGAGCAGTTGTAAAGTATTCATCTCTCTGTGTGTATGTATAGGAACCCTGCTCTAATAACTGTTGTAACAATGTTTATAACTGGTGTTTGAAACCAAGGTTATAGTAGTATAAATAATTTTAGATAATGCAGATAACAAGAAGAAAATAATATAATTAGAATTTTACAAGGTGGACAATTCACTAAGATAGATGGGGTAACACAATACATTAAAAAAAATAAATCTGTAACAGCACAAACATGACACTGGTGACAGGAAACATCTGCATTGCCAACCATCCCTGGGCTGGCCACAGCCTCACATCTGCACCACTGGGCTGGGAGCTATGTGTGCTCTGTTATATGAGCGCACATCAGACCCTCTGTTCTGCCACAGTTTTGGGTTATTTTCTTTGGGCATTTTGTACTGGTTTTAAATCTATAAGCATTTTACTTGAAAATGAAATTGAAGAAACCATGTAGGATAGTGCTGCCTAGGAAGAGTGAACTAAGTGTGAACAAACTGTAGTTCATTTTTTTGAAAGCTGTTTTGAATTGGACCTAATTACTGTCATGGCAAATTCTGCATATGAGCAGTGAGAGTTGGCTGCAAACAATTTTTCATTGCTCGTTCTTATCTTTCATCCCATTTTGATTTTGCTTCCAGTGATTATTCCTCCCCTGGATTTTGAGGAATTTGCCAAGCTTCCTCTGGCTAGGCTTTGTGTGGAGTTTTGGATTTGGTGATGTGGGGAATAGGAGAGGGAAAAATATGTGGCAGGAGGGAGAAGCAGCATCACTCTTCTGTCTGGTGTTTTCAGGCTTCACGCAGTTTTGTAAATGAATTTTACGTTCTTTTACTTAAATTTTATTTATCTTTTACTTACTCTTTTTGTCTGCATTACTTCTGCTTGATTTTTCTCTAAAGCCTTTAAGTGTTAACAAAAATGGGACACGTGGAAAGTCCAAAGTGGACTTTTCTTGCTCCTCTACACCTGGCCTCACTGACCATCTCTAAGCCAGTGCCAAATTAACGGTGACCCGTTCATTTGGGCAGCACAAACCAAATGTTATTACAGTCTCTGGATCCAAGAAGATTTTAGAAATTAAACTTTAAAACCAGATTGAGTTTGTATTTTTCCATTGTCCATGGGGTTCCTTGTTTATATCTACTGATTGCTTTTTCCTCCTTCCTCAACGTGCAGTGGGTAACAGGAAGGAGAAGATCAGAGAAGGTGCGTAGGGCTGGGTGATGGTGCAGACACACGGGCCTGCAGTAGCAGAGGGAAGGCTGGGGCAGGGCCCTGTTCCCAGCAGGGACATGTGTGCTTTTCTGCCTTCGATGAGGGGATGCAGGAGGTGCAGAGCTATTTTTCAGGCTGTCCTGTCATTCCTACTTGGGAACCTGGCACGTGGGCCTAACTTTCTTGCTTGTGTTGTTTTTTAGGAGGGAGGGAGGTGACTGAGCGGCTAGCCCCTTGACAGGGCAGTTTTAAAACATTCATAAAACTTTTATTGGGCTGCCACCCTTACAGATAAATATTTTCTGAGTTTATGGGCGTATTTTAAGGATTGAGGCTTAATAGTGGCTTTGTAGCCCCATCTGTCCCCAAAATAGCTTTTTGGCAAGCACCATCTCTGGAGGCTGCCATGCTTTTCTAGGTCTTTGGAGTTCCTTCAATAACTAAATTATTACCCTTTTGCCTCCTTCCAGCTTTGTCTGACTAAATGTGACCAACTGTTAAACGAGTCTTTCCCCTTCCCCCAGCCTTGCTGAAAGCTGATGCTGTGTGTCCGTATTTGGCCATCATGAAAGGAGAAAGATTGCAGTAGTTACAAATTAATTTCTTTTATTAAATTTGGTTTGTTAGATGAGTCTTACTTACCAGTCTTTTCTTAATGCTGCATGTGACTTTAAGATGGTACAGGCTGGTGGTATTTTAGATGTGTACTGGTACTTTTCAGGTACTTTTTCAGTGTGAATCCACAAATATAAAAGCTTTACAGCTTGTCCTAGTATCAAGTGGGGAAACCAGTGGGCTTGCAGCCAAGTCAATACAAAGGAATGCTGTATGTAGTGCTTGGAGGAAGATGGAGCTGCAGTTTGAGCATCTCTGCAATTTGATTTCTCTTTGTTGTGTCCAAAGAGGTTTCATGGATTTCAGAATGGACTTTTGCTCAGCACTGACTCAAGACAGCTTGTGCATTTTGGCTGCCCTGGGAGAGCTACGTATCATCACCCATGTGTTCCAGCTCCTGAAAAGTGAATGTTTTTAGCACCTGAAACACTACTACACGTTATGGTTTTTTTGTATCCCAGTACAGTTGCTGATCTCCCTTCTTTTCTTACCAGAGACAGTGGTAATACCTAGAAGGAAAGTGTGTGACTTCTTTTGTTCGCTCAGCTGTGTTTTACAACACTACTTTCAATGACTGATTTCCTGAACAGCAAACCTCTAGCACATGGAATTGTATCATGGTATTTTTTAGTCTCATCCCAAATTTCTGGGGCATGTGAGTCTTTTTCTGCACAGGAAGCCCTTTCTCAGCCTATGTGGCTATTGGTCCCTCAGACATACTCAGAAAATTGCTGTGGGTAGGAAACACCTTAAAGGTTGGGTTCAGGGGTACTTTGAAAGACTAGTCTGTAGAATTGACAGATAAAATAAGAGCTTCAGGGCAAGTGAAGAGATTAAAATGACTTTACCTCCCTTAAGAGGGTCACTTGGCCCTAACAGATGTGAAAAAAAAAAAACCCACTTGTTTCATTTTGGGTGAGGTTGCCAATTTATATAGTCAGGGAACTCCCTTTTCCAGACCAGTCACAGTTCAGCAATACATTTGCTGGTTTTTTTTTTTTTTTTTTTTTTTTTTTTTTTTTTTTTTTTTTTTTTTTTTTTTTTTTTTTTTTTTTTTTTTTTTTTTTTTTTTGTTTGTTTGTTTTTTTTCCTTCTAAAAATAGGAATTTCTATTTTTGTACAAAACAATGCCCTGAGACTTTTGTTTCTCTATTTCCATGACTTCTGTTTTTTATGACAGCACAACTTGGGGCTTGTCCTAAGACTGGCGCTGATGTAATAATAATGGTTTTCTGGACATTGTAGCCATCTGATTTGTTACTTAGAATAGGAAACTGTTTACTTTTGCAGGACTATTTTTCTGCAAGTTTTACACTGATGAAGGAAAAAAAGCCGTAGGAGTCGAGACAGTTATATTCAATGTAAAAATGAATTAAAACAGCGTATATGCTCAAATAACTCAGCACAATGTGCCTATCTCAGTACAAGCAAAGAGGTTAAGGCTTTTTTTCTTTTTTTTTTGCAGAAGACTGTTGAGTGCTGGCAATGTGCACATTATATGCAGAGTTTTTGTCCAGCAAAATTCTGGGTGAAGCCAGACAGTTTGAATATTTGTATATTCACATGTGAATTTTTATTGCTATATCCATAATGTAAATATGAGTATAATGGATTGTAACTGTTTCAAGTCCTTTCCCTGACATTGGGTAGTGGTAGCCCCCAGCTAGTGCCTGTCTCTTATCAGATGGAGTTTATTCTTTTTTTCCTCCAGAAAGCCATGGAGCAGAGATGCAGAAATACAAGTTGCCAGCAAATTTGTGGCAGTACAGTGAAGAAGACTCTGAAGTTTTGTTTTAGCACCAGTATAAGTCCATCTCCTGGAGCTTTTGCAGTGTGTTGTCTTTCAGGTTAGTTGTTGGGTCAGCCAGAAGCCTGTTGGCATTGACTGTTGGTAATTTATTTTTTTTTAATTGCTTGTCATAATAGTGTATTTTGATCCACTGCATTCATTCTCTATTGGGGGTTAATTTTCAGAAGAAAACTGTATGTTGTCTAAATCATA
Source organism: Chaetops frenatus (assembly GCA_013400775.1). Classification (NCBI taxonomy): domain Eukaryota; kingdom Metazoa; phylum Chordata; class Aves; order Passeriformes; family Picathartidae; genus Chaetops; species Chaetops frenatus. The sequence continues at coordinate 423,300 of VZTR01027467.1, read as the reverse complement.
AGAGTTGTAAATGTGTTTGGAAAAGTAACCAAAAGTGTACTTTCAGGAAAGTTCCTATCTTAAATTGAGGTATTCTCTGGATGATCTAATAATTGTCCATAGTTATAAATATATCTTAGAGTTGTAAGGATACAAATAGATGAAGTTTTTAGCAAATACAGCTTAGTAGTTTTTGGGTTTTTTCACTCTTTCTGGTACCTTTTGATTGCGTTGTGACAGGACAGTAGATTTTTGGTTTGTTGGTTTGGGTTTTTTTTGCCAGCAGCATTGAAAGACCCACAGCTAGGCAAGCTGAGAGATCTGATTCTTATTTGACTTTTGAACTCTGTGTCTGTTTTCTTTTGTTGTGGTTTAAGTTTCACATCACTCAGAAGTTAATGCTTCTTAAGGATGTAATTTACCTTCAGCGTGGTTCTTCGTGCTGGTGTATAGATGGTTCAAGCACCGTGGTTCTGATGGGAAAATATGAACTGCAGGCAAGAGTCCCTGCTGTGGAAACAAATAGTGAAACAAGGAACAAATATGGCTTCAGGGTAAAAAATACAGTTCTCAAGTTTTGTTGAAAAATAATTAGCCTTCTGTGGAGGTGCAGAGACCGTAGAAAAAGCACAGGAGCTGCTCAGTTGCCTGTGATTTGACTTAAAGTTTATGACCTTGAGTAATGTGCCTGCTCAACCACACTTAACAAAAGCATATTTGATGAAATGTTAAACTCATGAATTACATCTCCATGGAAAGCCTTTTCTAAAATTTGTAAAATCAGAAATAAATCAACATCTTCAGACCTCAGCCGAGTTGTTTAAATATGGAATTAAAAGGAACAGGCTGTTTCATCAACAATGACACTTTGTAAACTTTCACAGAATGTGTAGCTTTTCTTCTAGTTAAAAATGGACTCTGTATTCCAAGGTATTGTATAAAAAACTGTAGCATTAGGAACCCTATTTTCTAAGTGGAGAAGATGAGACAGAGGTCAGATAATGTTGTGAACTGATGGAAGCCAAAGAAGCAAAACTGCCTAAGCCTGGATTTCTTAATTTCCAATCTAAATGTGTGCCCATTAGGGCTGCAAAAATTTGAGAGCCACTTGTGTGACAACTCTTCTGTATGGCAGCATCTGTCCCTGTTTTCCTTGTTACTGGTTCAGTTGTCCTCTCATTTCAACCATCAACTGGGAAGAGTTACTCCCAGTTTGTAGTTATAAAACAGAATTTACTTATGAGAGAATAAACGTGCTGTCCTTGCTCACACAGCAGCGAGGGCTGGTATCCCTTCCATAGACCTGTCAGCCCAAGGCCTTGCATGGCATTGGGAGCCTGTTCTTCTCTCTTTTATTGCTTTGTGAGTTATATTTATCTGCTTTAATGTCATACATTGGAATTTTTATTTATTTCATGTTGAGGATTTTTTTTAAGTAGTTGGGTACGACTGTGTTGAAACAAAAATAGGAAATGTGTTTTCTTTGACTAAATGTTAGGATTACTGTATAACAATGAAAATACAGTTTTTGGTTTTTTGGAGAGCTTTTACCTTTGTTTTTCATGTATTAGGCATCACATCTGATGCTAAAGTACTGTATAAAACATCTTTGTTGAAAACTGGAAATTTCCCTGTAAAGCTGGATAGATTTTTTTTTTTTTTTTTTTTTTTT
>VZTR01027467.1:403946-421536 GCA_013400775.1 Chaetops frenatus | reverse complement strand
GTCACAAGAAAGCTTGAAATGCACAATAGTTCTAAACATTAACTTTTCACTTTGTCCCTGGAACTTCTGAAGAGTGACTTGCGTTTTTTGGCATTGGTCAAGTAGTCTGGTCTTGATAGACTTGCCATCTGTAGTGTCTTTGTATTAAGTGTTCCCCCTGGGGCTCCATCTTGTGTTTTAATTCCCAGTTTGTTGCTGATGTATGGGCTCTTCTGTTAAACAACTTTTATTTTCTATGCCATTATGCCTACATACTTTACTTGATTTGTGTTGCATACAGAGTGTTTTCCCCTTGTTTGTTTGGAACTGGTTTGTAATAGGGTTATTGTTGTGTAATTCTGACTGAAAGTTACAACTTCATCAACAAACACAAAGTGCTTGTTCTGTTTGAAAATTTGTGTTTTACACTCATCGTGAACTATTTATCCATTATGTGCTGGTTTTTATGGTTTAAATGAAGAAACCACTATTTCATAAATGCTGCAACTTAGGAAGTATTAAAGATTCACTGGTATGTAGAGCACTTACTGCTGTGAACACAAGTGAAGAGCTTCTGTAAACAATTGATTCAAGACTTCAAAATAACACAAGTGCTGAGAAAACTGCTGCACTCAACTATACTGTCACATTTACACAGATTAATGAGTTACTGTTTGCTATCTCAGTGATAGTGACTGAGTGCTCAAACCCCATCACAAATGTGCTATAAATTCATAACCTCAGATCTCTCTTTAAATCCCAGTGAAGATGTTCCGTAGTGAATGCGATGTGCTGAGGAGCATATTCACAGTTACTGAAGCTTAGCTGATAGGCACTGACTTACTTCTGTGTCTGAGCTGTAAAATGGCAAATGGTTGAAAAATATATCCTTTGTGCCAAGATCAGAGATTTCTGCCTGCAATTGTAGAGTGCTTTAGAGCAATTCAAGAAAATATTCAGATGTTGGCTGGAGAATACATTCGTTCTTCCAAGCTGTGAATATGTCACCAGTCTGTGACTCTACTTTTGTCACTATTACTCATGAACTTACTGTGCCCAGCGATCCCCAGCCTCCTCGTGCTTTCTAGTCTTCCTGCCCATCTTATTTAACCCCCAGCTTCATTTACACTTTTATCCTGCAGTCTCTGTGATGGAAAGCACAGTAAATATGAGGAGAACTCCTGGTGTGTTGAATCCATTACTTGGGTGTACCTGTGGTGGGCCATGTTAGTGTGTAGATCCAGTCAGGCTTGCAGAACTGGTCAGTGTACTTTCTCTGAAGCATGTTCAATCTATTGACCTAAGTAGGTAGTATTGGAATTAAAATTTTTTTTGGTAGTTTGTCCTTTTGAAATTATGCTTAAAAGTTCCAGAGGGTTTTTGAAATGCAGACTGGCTCTGGCTTGGGATAGCTGAATGCTGCATCCAGTGCACATCACTCCAGTGTATACTGGATGATGTTTTGGTATTTAGGAAGATGCAGCATGTTCTGTGTGCAAACCCAGACACACAAACGCTCACACACCGTGTATATTGTGGATGCACATCTTCAGCTTGTGTGGTATGATGTACACACTTGTGCACGCCCACACTCTAAACCTTTGCAGGTCAAAAAGGGAGGATAAACTTTTGAACCCAGCTGCTTCCAAATTAAGTACATGTGCAGGGACCACCAAAGCTGGGGTTACCGTATTCCAGAAGAGTGCTGGACACTGACACCCACATCTTGTACTGTAGGAGACTTCTTGTTCTTCCCTTAGAGCTGAAGGATGATGCCTTGGAAACACAACGTCCTCTTTGCCCTTTCCTTGTCACCAGAAAGGACAGGCAGCAGTTTGGTGACTTCTCCCTTCGTTATGGAAATGGGACTGATACAGTAATCAGGATGCTACATATGGAGCTTTTTAAATTACTGCTCTTCAGTCTTTTGTTAGCCTTCATTATTCCCGAAGATTTTTTCCAAGTCATAAAAATGACATTTTTAATATGCAGAATTAAAAAAAAAGGCAATATGAAGAATACATTTTTGTCAATAAGCTTTTACCTTTTAAACCAGTTATCTTAGTTTCTGCTCTAGGTATTTTAATTGAAGATTAACTACTGTTAAAGAGTATACAAATTTAGGTAGTATATATTTGAAGTAGTAAAATAGGACTGAATAAAAGCTGGAAATAGAGTGGCCTGTCCATTATAATTTTAGATTGCAGAGCACAAACTAACCTTCATTTGAAGTCAGCATTGCTGACTGAGAGACTCTTCTAATGTTAAGGCTATTTTATTTAATTTTTTTTGTTGTTGTTCTGATGAAGTTCACTAGAAGTATACTTTGGAATTGCAAGTTGAGCAGTTCTTACCTCGAATGTTTGGTTTTTTTCTGCTGCCTTTTTTAATAAAAGGTTGTTCGGTCAAAGCTGCTGCATGCAAACATGAAATAAAATGCTAAAAATAATTGTTTTATGCTTCTTTTGACTTTTGCTAACATGACCTTGGTTAGATCCTTATTACCCACTACAGGAAATAAGACCAGTTCATTTCTGTCTGCAGACTGATAATTTCTCTTGCATCTTGAGCAGCCTTGGGTACCACACAGGTTGTCTAAAATATGGGCATTCAAGACATGGAGGCTGTTTTTGTTTCAGAGGGAGGGAGTTGAGGAGGTTGCCTCATTATAACCACCTGCCTTGTCTCTTGGGCAAAGTACTTGGTTACCTTCCAAAGAGAGAGGCTGGTGTCTTCCTCACAATATGCCATATTTCATCCAAGGATAGCTGCCCGCGGGAAAATCTTGTTAAGACTTACTGTTGAAACATATTTGGAAGGAAGTGCATCTGGTAGGTTTTGTAAACACTCAGATTTTTCTTTCTCCTTAGAGTTTTTACTAGAGCTTGAATTTTAGCAGCATAAGTATTAACATAAACTTCCTGTAGATCCATAGTCTCGATGAACTGCATGTAAAACACAAACTTTTATGAACACTTTGAATTCCCTCATCAGTATGCAGGATGAGGGAATGCTGCTGCTTCCATTTTGATCCCTGAAAGCTGCAGTAGCCTAATAAAGTGAGAGCTGGTGCTTGTGCTGGCATATTGACCTGCATGGAGACGTGATTCCTGGCTGGACCATTCCCTTGTGCAGTGCCTGAGGTAGCCCTGCACTGTGCCTCAGTCTGCAGGGCATGGAGAGCTTTAGAAGAATAAGGCTCAATATTGTGGTGTGCTGCAGACTTCCCCCTCCGCTGCCTGCCTGTAAGGAAGGAACCTGGATAAGATAGGACCTTGGGCTTGACTTAACATGGTGTAAAAGTCTCTATGTTCCTAGCTTTGCACAGGCAAAGCTGGTTTTGGCCAGGGCTGTGCCCTTTATTCATGACACTTCTGCAGTCCTTCCCTTCTCGTGGTGTTTTTTTTTTTTGTTTGTTTGGTTGGTTTGTTGTTGGTTTGTTGTGGGGTTTTTTTGTTTTGGTTTGGTTTTTTTGCTTGTTCTTGGTTTTTTCCCCTTCCTCAGAAGGATACAGATTTGCCATAATTCTGCTGCAAAATCAGTAACAGCTGTTGGAATTGTAAATAGCTTCTTGGTTGCCGTCATAGAACCTGCAGTTGATCAGCTCTGCCCTGAGCAATAACTGGAGACATCAGGACTCTAAATAGAGAACACAGATGGGTATTGGAAGGGACAGGGCTTCCTTTTACTGGATGACTTTTCAGATGCTGTGAAGTGCAGAGTTGACTGGAGCAGTGTCGTAATGGGAGCTGCAAGGAAGATGTAGAGGAGCTACCAGAGAAAATGTAATTTGAACGTGATTTTTTTTTTTTTTTTTAATTCCCCCCCTTTCACAAATCCAGTGTTCTAGGGAAACTCAGTGGGCAAAAGATATTCCATGCTTTCATTGGGTCACTCTGCAAGTTATTTGTAATGATAGGCTAAATATGTTCCTGTGTTGTCTTTGAGTAATTTAGGATATCATAAACATTGATATGTTAATACATGGCAGACATTTAACAATTATTTGTCAAGAAAAACAAATCTTCAGATCTGACAGCCCCTGCTCCTGAAATGGACTGTATTAGAACCTAAACTTAAGGAAATCAATAGTCATCACACAGGATGCTGCCTTTGTGGTTTTGGTAATGAGGCTGATTTATTCTAAACTTGTCTGTGTGTTTTGGCTGGTCATATTACATCTTCTGTAATTTAGTTTTTCTCTCCTTCAATGCTGTCTTTTGCTGCACTCCCTAGGAACACCATATTTATTTGTGGGGATTGGATTTTTTTTGCAGTGCAAGTCAGAGTGAGTTGGTGTGTTGGAAATGTGCAGTGGCTCTTCAATCCAGGTCATCGCTCCACAGAGCTGGGTTGGCTGTGGTAACACCCTGCAATATAAATTGTGAACCTTTTCCCTTTCACAGCTGAATTTGGACCCAGAGACTCAAACAGCTTTGCACTGGTAGTGGAAATATTGTCCATTAGGTTGCTGTAATTTGTTCTGTTCCAGCCAGCCACCTGTATCAGGACACTTGTTAATAATTTCTGCATCAGAGTCCTGTGAGTTGCCTGTATCTTATTTCTAAACAGTGTGATCAGCACCTCGAAATTTCAGAAAGATGAAGAGAGTCTTTTGGAGTGATGGCTCAGGAAAGCTAATCTCCTTCAGCCTAAATATGATCTGCTTCCCTGGACTTGGACAGAGGCTGTACCTGTTTTCTGATAGTTTACTTGTCTGAGTTTTAGAACAGACTGTGCCCCAGGAAGAGTGTAATGAGGAAGGAAACCCAGCCCTTGGGTGCTTGCCTAGAAAAATGGAAGTACTGCTGTGGCATGGATAGAGATATTAAGGTATTAATATGTGCTAGGTCTGTGTCTATCTCTGCAGCTTGTGCTATCTCATTTAAAGTCTCACTTACTGTGCCTGTCCCTTTATAAACATATCACTGCTTATGGTTGGTATTGCTGTTTATTTGGAGCCCAAGTACTATAAAGTAATTATTAGAAAACATTAACTTTTATATATCAAAGTTTTATTTCTGGTCTTTGTACTTATTGAGAAAGAGCATGAAAAGATTGAACTAAGCCTTGATATTTAGGAGGGAAGTATAAATAAATTATTGCTTTTAGAATAATGCTTATATCAATTTTAAGCCTTTTTATTTGTAGAATGGACTGATGACTTTGCATTTTTGAAATTAACAATATTCAAGCAGCTTACAGAGTCCCATTCTGCAAATCTTCCCCCTCCTTTCTGATAATCATGGTCTAATTTATTTCTGTAAGAACATAAATATTATTATTTAACTACAATATTAGAAATATTGTAGTTAAATAATACCAAAAAAATCAAGTTAAGGCTCAGTAGTGTTCTACCAGCATGTGAAAAGCATAATGTCTTAATTAAAAGAAATGCAGGAAACTTGGTTATTGGAAAGTATTTTTCACTGCTAGAGGATTTGTGGGTGACTAAGAAATTTATAGAGTTGAGTTTTTTATTTTTTAAATAAAAGCCAGATACATGCCTTCATCGTTTGGCTCATTGAGTCAAATTACTTGGATGGAATTTTTCAACATTTAAAACAAATTAAAATTCATGAATCATTTGTGCTTAAAGGCACAAGCTTTTATAGATACAGCAGTTAAAGACTTAACTGGTTACATACATAAATACTGTTTTGGATATGTAAATTTTGTAGTTGCTCCCTTAAAAAATGCAGATGAAAGTTTAAATAGTTGGGATCAGCTGTGATTACCTGTTATACAATAATTATTATGCTTGAATAACTGTTTATATTAGTGTTGTATTTTCTCTTTCTCTCTGGTTTCCTGCAAAAGCAGTGACTACTTTGCAGGACAGCTGTGAAGAAAACATTCCACCATAGCAGAAAGCAACAACATGGTTTGGAAAGTTGTTTTGTGCTGCCTTAGTCACAGTCTGCATTTTCTTGGTACTTTGAGAGGTTTTTCAGTTTTGCTGTGTTGGTTGATAGTCACTCTTGAACTCAGGTTTTGCTGCTCTGTGCTGCTGTGGTGTGACTTGTTCAGGAGGGGAAGGTGCTGTTTCAACCAGGGTACATCGATGTTAGATTAGGATCAGCATTGTTTTATCCTGTAGTAAATGCAGCATGTGAATTTTTTAATTGTTTTAATTATTGTGGCCAGTTGATTGCTGGTACAGCTAAGTGAGCTTTTCCACAAACATTTTGTAAACCTGGCAAGTTTTGTTGTGAGGTTTTAAACTGTGCTTTCCTGGAATCTGCTTAAAAACTTGACTCTGGGAATGTTGGTGAGCAGTCAGTGGATGTCGACAGAAAATTACAATTGTTCCAGATCAAAATGTCTGTTCTCTTTCAAATCTATTATTTCAAGAATATTTTGAGGATTTTATGTAGTTCAGTATTCACTTAGGAAGCTCATTTCTCTGCTGCTGTAGTACCCAGACACCCAGTCACTGTAGCACAGCTCTGGCCACTGTGTTGGTGTTAGAGAAGTACCAGCTGTGGCTTGTTTTTTTCCTCTGGACTTCTTTTGGAGAGAAGAGGGGGGGAGCAAAGTGAGGGGTTTGTGGCTATACGTGTGCAGATGCATAGGTACTGCTGAAAACTTAAAGTAGTTCAATCAGAATGTGCAATTTTTAAGTAAAAAGAAAGGTAAAGTCTTAAACCAATTGGGAAGCAAAGCCAGAGTACACTCTTTAGGATGTTCCTTACTAAAGCTACTTTGTATGTAATGTCCATAATTTGTACATAGAAGTCCATAATGGGCTTCCACTGAAAGCTTTGTTCATTTTCTGCAGAAGGGATATTTTTAAAGAACATTGGAATTGTTGAGAATGAGTGTTGATGCAGGAGCCAGGTAATTAGAGTTTGAGCATCCACTATAACTGAAAACTCAGTGCCTGAGAGAGCAAACCTGTCCACTCTTGTCCTTCAAGCAGCCTCTACTTATTGAGTGACCCTTGCTTTTCTCAGGCAGCCTTCCCTCCTGTTTGAGATCCACCTATGGATAGGGTTTGACTCCGGGAACCTCACCCAGGAACACGTGTGTGCCCCATGGAGCTGCTGCATCTGAGGGTGTTTGAGTACCCCTTTATGATCGTCACCAGTTTCGGTGTTGGCTCTTGGTCTTGGCAGACTGTGAAAGACACTGGGAAGGGAGCACACTGTGGAACTGTGAAGAGTCATTTTAGGGAAGAAGTAGAAGAATAATGAAAGAGGAAGAACTGCAAACATTTGAATTTATCTTGGTGAAACAAAATTATACAAGTTTTTAGTGGGTTTTTTTTGGTAGAAAGCCATAGAGGAGAAATTTATATTTTATTAAAAGACTGAAAACTTCATAGTAACCCAAAATTCTTGTGCTGCTTATTCTCCTCCACCTCCTACATTTTATTTCCCTTGTAATAATTAGTTTGAACTTTCCTCTATTTCTCTAGATCAAGTAATTTTCGTACAACTTTGGGATTTTTTTCCTATGTTTTAAATCTTTCTTCTAAATAATGTTTTTTTTATAGCAAAAAAAAAAAAAAGCCATGAATACATTATAATTTCAATTTTCATGGTGTGTGAAAGATTTCTGCACTAGGTCTTTATTGTTTTTGAAGAATTCATCACCCTAGTTAAGAAGCTTAATATGAATTAAAGAAGGTATTAAGGAACATTAAGACATCAAAATGTGGAGCGTTCTTTTCCTTTCGATTGCTCCAAATGCAAACAAGTTGAATAAAATGCAATCAAAGGGCCTGTTTGGAGAACATTGAGTGTCTTTACAGCTGTGCTGTAGAGAACCTCTGGTAAGAGCATAATTTAAATAAAAAGGCCTTTCTTTCCTCCTCCTAATTCTCTTTGTTGTGGTGACAACAGAGTACAAGCCCGATAAAAATTTAATCACCTTATCTTTTTAAAGCAAATTGCATATTTGTTTACACACAATATACATAACATGAAAAAGCAAAAGCTGCTATCCAATCCCCCTCCCCTTCTAATCGCCTTAAAGGCCCTTGCCTAGAAGTTTAAAAAAAAAAAATTAAATATTTTATTCTTTATTCTGAAGTCCCATTGTTCAGGATTGCTTTTAAAAGGCAGCCCAGGGGAAGATGAATATCACCAAACTTAAACTCTGGAGCAGTGCTGAGCAGCAGATGCCTGGGATGTGTCAGTAGAGTTGGTCCAGCTTAGCTGGCTGCTGCCGTGCGTCCTCGCCATGCAGAGTCGCAGGCGAGCTGGGAGGATTACAGACAGGCCTGTGGATCGAGCTCTTTGATTTGGAGCTGCTTTGCAATGAATTGCCTTTGATTCTGTGTCAGATCTGCTAACCTGAACTTTCTCTGCATTGTATACATTTCTGAGAGGCTGCTGTAGGAGATATTGGGCACTGTTGCAGGTTTTGTTGTTGTTATTCCCTTTTCACTGGGATGATGAAGTTTTGGTCCCTTGTGTTGAATGCAAAAACCTGTTTTAAGTTGTTTCTGCTCACCTTGGTGCACACAACATGAGCATTGTTGGTTTTGTTTATTTACTGTTTAATAGGTACTGGAGTGCTGACAAAAACACAATCAAAAGTGCTTTCTGGCCCACTGCTGAGTGACTCTGGGCTGAGAAACTCCCTCACTGGATAGAAATTTAGTGCCAAAGGGATATTCTATGGTTTTTAAAATTATGAAAGATCCTGTGCTTAGTGATTCCTTGATCTATTTTTACACGTTTATAATATTTGGGGCATGTTGGTGATACTGTTCCTCTTGATCTGAGAATTTAATCAGCAAGGACTACCTCAACAATAAAACTTGTGAAAATGTCTCCTGTACAACAGTTATCATAGACTCTCCCAAATTCTGCTCTGTGTTTATATCTGCATGTTCTGTAGTACTCTTCCAGGAGAGAGAGAACTTAGGAGATCCAGTGACAGTAATTGTGATTTCAAGACACTGTTCTTACTTTGAGTGTTTTGAATGGTCTTGGGAATTTCACACTGACCCCTGCCTGTAATTTTTCTACTGTTGAATTGTATGAAGAGCCTGCCTATAATCCCAAGCTTCCAACATTACATTTATATGTATTAATAATTTGATTCCTTATTAGTTCCATTATTTTTTCATAGTTGCTCCTGTTATTCACTGGGCATTTTCCATGCATTCGATTTTTGCTTCAGGGAGCTTGAAGAATGTGTGGACTAAAATCACAGCACCAGTGTTAGTGGTGACTCTCCCTGCAGGTCTTCTGAGAGAGCGAGTACAGCACTTAGGCATAATCTTAATGGCTCTGTGGACCTTGAGTGGCCATCAAATGAAAATAAAGTTTTAATAATTGTTTGTATGATACATCACCTGGTATAATTGCAACCTTATCACTGTATTGAAAGCTCATGCAGAAATTAATTCAAAAATTTCCTCTAGGCTAGTGGAACAGTGTTGGATTTGATGCCAGAAATATGATCATAGTGGTTGTCTTTTAGCTCTGTTGATCCTTTGTATTGTGTGTACACTTAATTTGTGTAGCCTAGACCTAGTGCATGGTGTACTGGAGTCTGCATTGAGGTTAGTCCCTGCTGCACAGAAACACAGCTCATAGTTGTGTTCCAAGAGTGCAAGGTAGAAAGTCCTACACTCTTAGGGAAGTTGCTCCAGGAGGACTTGGCCAACAAATGGTTGTGGTGCACTGTGCAACAGCAGCTGTGTTGAAGGATAGCAAACTGGCCAAGAAATTAAGACCTTAGGTATGTCACTTCATCTCCATGCTATCATTTAGGGCTAAAGGGTATGTTGGATTAGGGTGTATTTTGGAAAACTCACTGTGGGAACTGCAAATATCCTTCTGAAGTGTCTGTGGGCTTGTGTGGATTTACTGAAGTAATGAGATGGATGCAGAGCAGTGGTGTGATACATAACAGGGATTTGTCAAGTTCAGAAATCTGTCCTGCTATGTGGGTTCAGATGACAGTGGTCCATTTGTACCTGGTGTTTAATAGTTGCATTTTATTTTTGAAGAAACAAGCTTGAGAATGTGGTCATATTATGTCAATTTGGGAAATCAGATAATATATCCTGGTCATCTTGCTGGAAATTGACAAGTATAAAGCTGAATGAATGGCATACTCAATGCACTGTGTTGTGCTGGGTCTCCTCAGTGTGGGTGACAGGTTTAGGATGAAGAGAGGACGGGGAAGGGGCAGGCAAGGCAAGCACAGGGAAGTGCACCACTGATACCCAGCAGCTACAGTGTGGTGCTGGAGTCTGTGCTCCATTTATCAATATGAAAAATATCAGACTGAAAATCAAGACGCTGACTTCATGTAGAGGGTATGGCAGACTAATTAAAGAAAAATATGTGTACCAATTGAACCTATAAAACTCTTCCTGACCTTGAGAAAACTCCCAGAGAGCTGTGGGAAACTCCAATCTGTCCCCTCTGAACTTTTTTGTGTTGTTGTTTAAATATAGTAACTGCTTTTTTAATTAAAAAGAAAAATTAGATGGCATTTCAAATTGTGTCCATGGTGCCTTGGGGACCTATTACAGTACAAATTACCCTCTACTATTTACTGAGGTCTTGTTTACTATTGTGTGAAGTGAGGGTTACCAGTGTAAGGATGTGGGACAAGAAGGGCCCTTCTTTGAAAGTCTGGCTCTGCACATGAAAGTGATGCCAGCAATTGGAAGCAATTTGTGGAATTGTTTGATTATATTAATTATGGCATCAGCAAACAGTGCTTGGGAAACAGTTTTGTTTTCTTGCATTCTTTCTTGATTGCTTGCAGCAGAAGCCAAGATACAAAATGTGCCCTTAAGGACTGCCGGAGAGCGCAGTTCAAACCATTGTGTAGAATTGGCAATGAGCTTGAAAGGGTTGTGTCCAGCTTGATGGGAGAGTTTTCCAAATACAGCTTCAGCCTGAACTTCACCCAGGTCAGCTTCTTAAATTAAAACAGCTTCTGTCTTCCTCATCAAGGAAGATTGGCTCTTTCCCTGCAAAGTATGAGCCCATAACGAAATCCATGTTATTTCCAGTAGTACCATTTCTTAGAATAATGTCTTTCAGTCCAAAAGCCTGTATAAACTTAAATTGATACACGAGGCTCAGTCCTGCTCACCACTGTGCTGCAACCTTCTCTGATGTGGTACAGGGCAGCTGTTCCCCAATTTATGGGAAGTTGTTTTATTTGTTAAGGATTTCCAAGCAGTCTGCCATGCTGAGACTGCAGGAATAGTGCTGCTGATGCAAGCTGGCTGTCACAACACTGTTTGGTTGGGACATGGGGCAGTCTACTTCTGCTCAAAGCAGCTGTAAGATTTTTTTTTTCTTGCCTCTGTCATTAAACAATGAATTGTGGGTGTTTTGCCTAGATCCCAAATACCACGCTTAGGATTTAGCACATTTGGAAGAAAGGAGTCTCCTTTCTTTTCTTCTTGGAGGCTGGTTGCTCCCTGGCCAACTTCTTGCTGTAGCCCAATTAATATTCACAAGCCAGGCAAGGTGATAATAGCTGATCTTGTACTGGCCAGAAAAGAAAAATTACTCTTCTCTGGAGTTTCAAACTCTAGCAGAATATTTGAGAGAGCTGACAAGAGATGTGGGGAAGGTGGTGTGAATTCAAAATAGAATTACTGGAGAATTGTGAAGGGATTTACATAAGTAAAATTCGTTGCCTGATCTGTGAAAGTAATTGAAGCTCAAATCCTGAGCTCCTGAGGGTAGCAAGGAAAGGAGTATCCCTTGTTTCTTAAGTGAATCTCTGGTAAACTATTATACTGAAATTGTCTTGGTAATCATATTGTACTTGTTATCATGGTGATGAACACCTAGGAACGGAGTAGATTGGCTCCTGTAAGAGAACTTAAATCTTCTGTGCAGAAAAGGTTTCTAGGAGTTGACCCTGATGTCAGGTAGAGAATTCCTGCCTCATCCTGGGCTCCAGTTAGCTCAGGACACAGTTTCACCCGTGCTCTTTCTAAAGCACAATATATTCATGATAGGCAGATGGGATGCCAAGCTGGATAGGACCAGCAGTCTCAAGATGACCCATCACCCAGTCCACTGGATGTGGTGTGGTGCATCTGAGGTCCCTATTACAGTGTTTATGGGTACAGTGACATAGTACTTTTGTCCTTAGAAGGCTCACAAATATCTTGTTTTTCCTGGTCAGTTTGGGGTTTATTTGGTTTGAGTTTTTGTTTTGTTGGTGTTTTGGGTGGTTGGCTTTTTGTTGTTTTGTGGTTTTGGGATTGTTTGTTTTTGGTTTTTTTTGTCCTGGGATATTGAAGGTGCAGTATTACATTGATAAAGTCAAAAGGTAGGATTTGGGGTATCTTTAGCAGAGGACAAGAGAAGCAGAGTTACTAACTGATAGAAGGAGTTGAAGCAGCAGGATGTTATATTTTGTTGTTCTTGTCCTTTCTGCCTGACTATGCAGAGATAACTGTGACAGGAGAGCTGGGCAAACAGATCCTCTCATTTTGGAATGCTTCTGCCTTTTGTTTAAATCAAAACTCTGGAATGTCTTTTTAGGTATATTACATGAGCTTTTCAAGTTTTTAGGGTGCATACAAACAGTTTTGTAGAACTGCTGACATGTTTTGGGACTAGCTGGAAAACAAGTGTGTGCTTTCTAGTGTATTATGGGACTCTGAGAATCAATTCTTGTAATACCAGTATTTATATGAATTTTGCTGGAAACCAATGATAAATTTATTATTCTTATTTTAAAGTTGATCAGAATGTGAAATAAATGGGAGTACTGCTCTATTTGAACCTTTTTACCCTTCTTTGGACCTAGCTAGCTGTGTTTTTTTTAAGAATGGATGTTTTTTAAGGATGGATAAACACATACAGCTGTTGCAAGAGAAGAAAAATTAATTTGTTTTTAATTGTGTTGTGCTGAAATACAGGAGTCTTGAGTCCTGCAGTACTGGCAAAATGTTTCTACTTCCTTTCAGTGGTCCATCATTGCAATAGGCTGAGGGAGAGGCTGGTCTTTGTACACTCTCCAGTGCAGCCCCTCTGCATCAGACTGTGGCATGGATGTCTCCATCTGGGCCTCTAATTATTTCTGATTTTCAGGTCAACCAGCTTTGTACTCGCTGTTAGCAAGAGTTGATGCAGGCACACACTCTCTAACTGTGTAATTAGGGTTCAGGTTCTGGGAGTTCAATTTAAGGAAATCCTGAAATTGTGCATACCAGCTGTTACGAATAATCCATTGTGAGTGAGGATTATCCCCAACACTTTGCCTCTTTCAAGTTTTTCTCTTTTTTTCCTTCCCTCGGGAGGAAAGAAAAATGTCTGCCTGTCATATTAAAAGGTTACGTTTGCCTCGGATAAAAATTATTTCTAACATCAAATACACTACGTTAACTTGTTCTCTGATGTTGAGTCATTTTTTAACATTTGAATGTTGACAGGAAACAAGAAGTTGCATGTAGCTGAGTCTTCTACCTGCAGCATTCAAACGAAGCGAACAGGATATTTTTTTTACAGAAGGGAGCAGCAAGTTCAGTTTCCCACTGAAACTCTGCTCACAAATTCCTGAATGAAATGAGAGGCTTGGCAATAGTATCAGCAAGTCAAGAATAGTCTAGCAGTTTCTTCATATGTAATGCAGAAAGGAATATTTTCTATTCCCAGGGTAGCTGCTGGTGTAGCCTCAATGTGCTTTTTGCTAACAGCATGGTGGGGATGCTGAGACAGCACTTTTCCAGCAAAGCATGGCAAGTACCAGTGCAGGGTAGGAAAAACTTTTAATTTTGGCCTGAAAGCAAAGTTCTCATTAATTGGGAACATTGAAATGTTTTAACATGATTTTTTTCCCCATTATAATTCTCGATGCTGTAAGAAAACTGTGTAATCTTCCATGCTAATACTTTCCTGTTCACCAGCATAGTTAGGAATAGGCTTTTTTTTTTACAAGTGTGCACAAGAGAAGGGAGTTGTTGAAGTTCAACAAAATAAATTATTCTCTATGGCTGTGCTGGACAGCATGCCCTGCACCTATATTATTACACCTGTTTTCAATGATGGGTTTATCAGTTGCTTAAAAATTACCCGTCTCTGGCTGGGCTACAAGGAGATCCTGTATTATCTTGCTTCTCATCTAAAGTGTGTCTGGCATTCAGTCTTTAAAATCTTGCATTCAAACAGTGTTTCATTAGCTTTGAAGGAGACAGGGCTATTCCTAAGTATTGAAGAGAACTGTGAAAATAGGAAATGGAAATACAGAGATGAGAAATCTGAAAAATTAAGTTGGAAAAGTGGGAGAGAGAGAGAGAGAGAAAAAACTTCTGAAGGGCTGAATAACAATTGTGACTCAAGAAAGAAGGAGCTGGACTTTAGAAAGAAAGAACAGAGACCACACTTGGAGAATTTCTGAAGGAGTAGGGAAGCAGAAGGCTAATAAGAAAAAAGGTCAGCAAATCTGACAAGGGATGTTGATAAGGAATGGTACTTTTAAGTGAAGGAGGATGTGTAGTGGAGAAGTTAAAAGTGTAAAAGGCAAAGTAGAGTCCAAGTTTGCAGGTAATAGATGAAATAAATATTTACATGTGGCAAAGGCACAGAGGTGCTCCTTCACCCTGCTGTTGGGTGAGCAAAAGGAATTACAGGAGCAGATACTGTGTCAGCTTTCATCCTCCTTCCAGCTGAAGCAGAAGTAGAAACAAAGCAGAAGTAAAGCCGGTTGTGGTGCTGTGTGTGGGTGTTGTGATTTCTGTCCAGGCTGGCGTTCCAGTCTGGCTGATGGGGGGCCTGTCCCGGGCCCACCTCGGGATCTGCGGGAGGGAGGGCAGCTGAATTCATTGTGTACGGGTAAAATTGGATTGTATCTATACACAAGCAGGGGTCCAGAGTTCTACAGTGTGGAATTTCCATATGAAGTTGTTAAAAATCTGCATGTTTCTATGCAAATTTCTTGTGTGACCAATTGTAAAACTCGACACTGCCATTCGTATAGCTGTGTAAGGATCAAATCACTGCAAATCACTAAGCTGCTAGCTTTTTATTTGTAAAAATTGTATCAAGTACTTTGTTTTTTTAAAGTATTTGATACAATTTTTGTCCTTTATTTTGTGCATGTGAAATTGTTTGTGGACTTGGAAAATATTTTTCCTCATGTGCTATTGCTTTTCATTTGGATTTGAAAATGCTTTTTTTTATTAATATTTATAAATGGATCAGTTTGGACTAAATCCTTCAGGCTATTCTGAGACAAAAGATATTAAAGAGTCTTTATTTTGATTTGTTAATTATTAACAGTAGTTGAAAAGAATGAAGTAGATTACACTCTTTTACAACTAGATTTTCATGTCTAACTTGAGCTAGTGCATGCTAAAAGTACATTTTGCATAAGACCTTGTCTGGACACTGCTTCTTACAGAAATGGTTTTGATGAGTGGGAGTGAATTTGCTAAGCTTTTAAATATCTTATGTGCTTTTGAGGATGGCCCATTAATAATATTAATACATAGGTATTTTCCACTTTTGTATGCAAGGCATTTTTTAGAACTTTGAAGCTAGTCTTTTTTTTTTTTTAACACATGGACCTTTTCAATTTAATCCATTAGCAACTTGGCAAAATAAAGTAATTGTCCAACAGAGGAAGAAAAAAAAATCTATTAACATTTGCTACAAATCCAAGTAGTACAGGCAGCACTTAATTAATGGAACAGATTTCTCACTATGTGTTCAAGCTAACATAGCTATTGTTCAGCAGAGATTAGACACTTAATGTAAGTAAGTTAAACTAGACCTCCATCTAAAAATATCCGTCATTTCAGCTATTAAAGCTCTGATGTCTTCTTCGGTGACAGATTATTTCCCTTCATTTCCTTGGTTTTGTAAAATGTAAAGTATGCATTGTGTGTAATGCAAGAAGTCCACGGAGGTAGATGAAACCCCGATTGTGCTTGTCTCTCCCTGCCTGCTCCTTTGTGCTACTCCCTGTCTCAGAGCCTCCTCAGCCCTGAGACCTGCTGGCACCAGAGCAGAAAAACAGAAAATGCCATTTGTCAGGGAATGATGCCAGCCACCTAATCTGTTTGCAGAATGAGAGCCATGGGATCTGATTAGGTAATTTAGATACCGTGTGAGTTTAATAATACCTGAGCTGCCTTTGGCTGTCAGCCCGTCACTTCACTGGTAGGAGCTACCATGTTCTGCCATTTCTTCTGGTAACTTCTTTCCTGGAATACCTTATTTAGTTCAAATAGGTGTTAAGTGCTGCAGGTTGAGGTATACCTTTACTTCTTCTATGTGGAAGTTAGTGATAGGGTGGAGGAGGTGAGAGGACTCATTTTTAAATTCATTTTCCCCAGCAGAGTTCCACATGCAGCATGTCTTTCTTTTCTCAATAACGAAATTTTTCAGACATGAGATGCTGTGTTTGAACACTGCAGATGCTGTGCCAGGTTTCAGTTGTGTTAGGCCATCCAAGCTGATGTCACTGGTGCATTTGAAGCTCAGTTTATGCACGGTGGTTATTTCACCCTCGTGGCTGAGACTTCCCTGACTTGCTGCAGCTGAGGGTCTCTGTGGTGTGCAAGGCCAACCATTGCCGTGTCCCTGTGGGCAAGAGCTTGCAGAGGCAGACTGGGTTCTTCAGATACCCATAAGAGAAAATTTTGGCTGTAATTTTAATGCCACATCTCCTCCCTTCCTCTCTCCTTTCCGCCAATTAGCATTTTTTAGAAATTTGATTCTTGCAAAGCCTGCTAACATAAATAAAAGTGTTTTAGGATTTGTTTGCTTTAATTAAAATGTGTCTTTTTGAAAGAATTTAGTTAAACATCTTTCTTAAACAGGGCTGTGCCAGTAACAGCAACACTCGTAATAGTGATAAGACCCAGAAAGGGAAACCAACTAGAAAGCAAAATGAAATGTTTCTTTGTCCAAAAAATAAATGGTCATCTGAGGAAAGCAGAGGAAACCCTGTGCAGGGACAGTTACAATTAGGTTGATCAAAACAGTAGAAAAGAGAGTATTAAATAAATTCTGCAAAGGTAGTGAGTAGGGCTGTGTGAGGTCACTCTTTTGCTGTTTTTTATTTTGTTTTCCCTTTTTTGACTGTTGCTATTTTTTTTCTAGCAGCACCCAGGATGCTCTCAGAGCTTTCCAAATAGGAAATAAGTTGCTTTTCCTGTAGTGATAAATTATTTTTCATAGTGAAGATGGAATGATTGTAAAGGGTAATGAAGTTAATGGGATTTATATGAAAGCATCCAATTAAAAAATCGGAACAGCTGCATCAAACATGACTCTACAATGTAATAAAATAATATAATAAATATGTGGTCCTGCCACACCATATTACCTAGTTTGATTAATTGAACCTTACATGTGCAAAGATAGTCATTATCAGTCTTCTCAGCCATCAAGGAAGAACAGTCTCAATTATTTTCACAATAAAATTATCATTGCTTTTTTTGTGTCCTGCCATCTGGAAAGAGAAAACAGCAGCTACCATGACTGTGAAATGCATGATCTTGCAGAACTGGACAAAGTTGATTCTACTTGATGCTGGACTCCTGCAGCCTTAGTGTGGGCTGTAATTTATTTAGTTATATACAAAACATGTTGCTTTTCTCCCCTCTTCTTTTGGATCCTTGCACTTTTTTTCCCTTCCTTTCCCCACCCCTGTCTCC
>VZTR01027467.1:339749-403930 GCA_013400775.1 Chaetops frenatus | reverse complement strand
CAAAACAAAAACAAAACAAAACAAAACAAAAACAAAACAAAACAAAAACAACAAAAAAAAAAAACAACAACAACAACACACCTCTCTCTGCCAAGGTCTCCCCACTGCAGGGCTTTAGGGATGGTTTGCAGTGCAGCCTCTGGTTATGAAATGGCAAATGGGCAGTTTCCTTGTTTTGCTTCAACACTTCCTCATTTCCTTGCTTCCCTTGGCCATGTGGTGGGAATGCTGCTGCAACAATTTGCTCCCTGACAGAGCAAGGTGAGAAGGTGGGCTCTGGGGCTGGGTCCCCTTGCTGTCAGCAGTGAGTGCCTCTGCATGTGTCTGAGCTGGAGCAGATCACCTGTGCCCATAGACCTCCTGTCTCCAATAAATCATAAGCATCTCAATCTTTTTGTCAGGCTGTGATATGAGAATCCACATCTGAATTTCAGTATGAGGAGAGAGAGGCTGATTAAGTGTTTGAGATAAGGTTATGTGACACCACAGGTTAAAAATACCTGAACTGATTTTGGCCCGGTGCCTGAAAACCACATTGCAGCATATTCAGGTGGTGCTGAAAAAGCTTCCCAGGAGTTTGTTGCCTTCTGCTTTATGCAAGTGCTTCTTCAGGAGTGGTTTTCTAGGAGCTGCATCTGTCTTGTTCTACAGCATTTCTTTGGACATTGCTATCTTGCATTTCTTATCTAAAATGTTACCAATGTGTGGAGTTATAAGAAAAATAAAGGTGTAATAAACCCTGGCCACTTAGGAAGAAAAGGACAAATATTTCTGTTCGGTACAAATCTTTGGAGAAACAGATCCCCAGAATACTCTGCAGCTTATTTCTAATGCCCCTAAGCAATAAGCAGTGCAAGTTGAAACTCCTAACGAATACTTTGTCTTAACAAAAACAAAACAAAAACCCAACAAACAAAAACAAACACAAAACCTGTATAATTTACAACATGCAAGTTATAAAAAAGCAGAGTGCTCCTGGTAAATCCAGAAAATAGACTTGAAGAAATTCTAGAATCTTCTGACCCTTGTGATTCTCTATCATTTTAGTGTTTTACCAGTTGTTTTTTATTCATGACTTACATTTTTATAAATATTTTTAGTGATGACAAGAAACTTCGGGTATGTGTCTAAATAATAGGAAAGGCCTGCCAAGTAAAAGACTTAGATCAGGCAAGCTGATCTGTCTTGTTTAAATACTTGCCTGTGTTTAATACTTTAAAAGCTGTAGATGGACACTGAAGGATTCGGGATACTGCACTGGATTTGTGGTATCATTGTTGTAAGCTTTGTTATGTTTAAAAACTTCTCTTATTTTCTATGTACATCACCATATTGCAGGAGTCTTCTACAGAAATGTGACATCCTTAATGCATTTGATTTACTTTCTCATTTTCTTTGGTTGATTTCAGATGAAAATGTGCCTGCTCATTTTTTCTAGTTCTCTGAAATGTGATGTTGAGTGTGTTAGTCATGTGTGTTCTTGTTCTTTTACAGATGGGCTGAAGCCGGATACCAAGATGCTGCTAACTGCTGCCTCCAAGAAGAAATCTAAGGGAGGGAAGGGGGAAATGACCAAAGAGGATGAAAGCAGCAAGAATGATTCAGCCCAACCTGTTACTATCTCTCTTATCTTTAAAAGATACATTTTTGACACACAGAAGAAAATGATTCAATCCTGAGAGGCAAGAGAGGCCTCTGATTTACACCTCAAAGTCCAGACCCTGAAATGTATTGAGGTGGAACATGTTTCTTGTCCAAACACATCAGACCTGTTCCTTCCTCACAGAGCCTGCAAGTTTGTGCTGTGCCCCCTCCAAGATCTCTGCAATCTCATGTTGTTCTGTTCAAATTTGCCATTATCGCTGTTATTTTGTTATCTCTCTGATGTGAATCTTTATGGCACCTCAGAGAATCTCACCTGCAGGATGAGCACACTTGGGTTTATGTTCTAATTGCACTGTTTTTCTGGATAGTTGTGTTGAAGTTTTTCTTGATTTAGGTGTTTGCCACCAATATTAATCTAAATCAAGTCAAGATGTGGATTTCATGTGACCCACAAAGTGAAGCTGATTACTCTAGGCTTACTTCCTTGAGCAAAGTGAAAGACAGAAAGCACAATATTTAATAGGTGAAACCTAAAATGGGTGTTTCACATTCCTTCAGTTGCTATCTGAGATGGTATGGATGTTTTTATAAATATGATTTATATCTAGAAATGTTTTTCATATTAAACATAATGATCTATGTAGCTGAGAGTCTTAATTGTTGTTTGCTCTTCCAAAGGTTCAGAACTTACCTTCAATGACATTTTAAGTAACTTTTCTGATTATCTTGCCTGTTCTGCAATTAATCCTATTCCAAAACTGTTTTCTCTTTCTTTTTCCTTTTTTTTTTTTTTGTAACCAAAACGCCTTTTGTGTGTGAAAGAAAAAGTTGCCTGTGGAAATAGTCAAGGGCTTTATTTCATTAAAATAATGATAGCAGATTGCTGTATAAGCCTTGTAAAATGAGTGTCTCCAAGATGCTTTAGAAACCATCAGTTGTTTAATAGGGATTTCATGGCTGCTTTAGCTCTTTCTCTCAATTTCATGTCCTAGGTACATAAAAAGGAGAGCACTGGTAATATCCCTTCCTTGTTGCATACAAAGTGTAGGACACCTGAACATGAAAACTAACAGCAATTCCACATGTATGAAAGCTACAGTCTGGACAAGAAATTTCAGTTGGGCTTGGCAGCATGGCAAATGTTAGTTCCTGCCTTTTGAACAAAAAGAGTATCTGCTTGTTGATGCTGAATAGCAGCCTGTGACCCATTTGCTGAAGTCAGCTATAGATGGTGACCATATGTATAATGTAAATGCATTAGTTGCACTTACTTAGGAGGTAAGTAATTGCTATGTTCATTTTCATTAATCGTATTATTATATCCCTTGATGGGTATGAGTCCATCATGTTAACATGATCCTGATTTTTTCCAGTTTTTCCTTTTAATTTCTAGGTAGCCAAAGTGGCTACAAATGGCAAAGTTATCAGCTATTGAGAGGATATTTACAGCTGGACAGTTGTGAGCCAGGACAAGCCTTGTGTCTAAACTAGGCTGATGGTCCCCCTTTAAATCAGAACAGAATTAGTGCTTTGTGTAATAATCCCAAACCGTTTCTGCTGAGTGAGTCCCAGCAAAGCTTTAGCACATCCCTTAAGATTATGGGGTATGCTTTCAGTGTGATCCCAGAGGAATTAGGCAGGCAACCTCAGCTATTGGCTTAATGTGACTTGTGCTGCCAGCCTTGCTGGAAAATGTATCCTTCTGTGGATGGAAAAAATGCATTTCACACCCCTGTCACCTCTCCTTCCCCATTTCTCTCTTCTTCCCAAACACCCCCAAAGGCAGTCTTTGGAAAGAATATTTATAATGTTATCTTTCTTTTAAGCCTTTATCAAATCCTGTTTTGTATTCTGCACTGTTACCTCTGCCTAAGATACTGCAGTGATGGAACACAGAGTAACAGATGACATTGAAGGAATAGTGTTACTATCATCCCAGGTTAGTCTAAGAGTTATTGGTATTAAAAAAACCTAATTAAATACTCCTAGTTATTAAGGAACTTGTAGTAATATACAGTATACTGTAAATTAATAAAAAATAAAATACAGTATACTGTAGTTCTAGTGTCCTTGCCAAATTTTAAATGGGTTGCTAATTTGGAGTATAGGAAAGAAAAGGGATCAGGAAAGGTGCTTCCAGAGTTGTTATCCTTGCGCTTACAGGGTTCTATGTTTCTCATTTCTAAGCCACTTTTGAGTAGTTTTGGAGAGGAGGTTGTCAGTGTAAATGGGGATATGTATTTTTATAAAGGCCTAGCTGATGAATGTTCTCCCCCCCACACCATGGATTGCCCTTACCAAGATCAGTCAGTCTGTTGTTATGAAACTTGATCCCTTTGAGAACTCATTAACCCTGAACACTTAGATTTGCAGCCCCATGCGTGGCTGAAAGGACTCCTAGCACAGGGAGTCCCATGGTTTATTTGTTTGAGGTACTCCAAGAGAGTGAGCAGCAGTAATTCCAGAGTTGGATCTACATCCCTTTCTCATCCAGTCTCTTGTAAACATATTTTTAAAATCTTCCTCCTATCTTCCATAGCATTTCCAGACTAGCATACTAACTTGGCATTTTTTTTCCATCTTTTCAGTCTAAGACCTAAACTTCTCAGTGCTCCCATTTCCTCCTTTGCTCATTGCTTCCCCTTGCTCTGGCTCTGCTCTTGCTCTGGAGATCCATGGCAGGGCTCCCACGACGGTTGCTGGGAGCCCAGTGAGGTGGGGAAGGCTCTCAGCCTGCAGCTCATCCCAGCTCCTGTGTGTGCTGAGGAGCTGCCCCTGTTCAGGCTTTGACCCTGGGCAGCTGTGATGGGCCCACAGGAGCAGGCTGTGCCTTCACCTGCCACCCTACCCTGCCCTTGTGCCTTGGAATCCTCTGCAGAAAGCCCCTGTCCCAAAACCTCATCCTCTGAGTTTGCTCCTGCTGCAGAGGTTTGTGTAGGATACACAGCTGGGGGGGGATCTGTTGAAGACTGGGGTTTGGTTTTGTGTTTCTCCCAATGTAGAATTCCAAAGGGAGACCCTAAGTGTGCCCAAGAACTTTGATTATAATGTGCTGTTACTGCAGATGGCTGCTGTCCTGAGGCTGTTGGATACACATTCGAAAAAGAGTGAAATGGTGGAACAAAATGATTATGGGAAAATCAAAGCTTTTGAAGACATTTGTAGGATGAACAGATGTTCAAACATTCTTTTATTTGGTTTCTAGACAAATGTAGAGACTTTCCTTTCATCCTCATAATCAGTGCATTATGCTGTAATTTGTAAAAATGGCATTAAAAAATATTAACAGGGTCATATTTTGATCTACTGACTCTGTGTCATTAAGCTGTGAAGTTAAGAATGGCAACTGGGAACACAGGTTAAATGCTGTAGAATGTACTCTACTAGCATATATTGTCAGACTGTATTAAAATGAATCCAAAATGGAATAAAGATGTAAGGAGTTTTTTTAATACTGCTAAGGTTGTCAGTGTTGCAAAACCAGAAATTATTACGGCCGTGCAGATGTTTGGTGAGTAATACATCTTCGGGTTGTGGGGAGAGTAGCAGGGAGAAAAGTTTCGTTTTTACAAGCCTGTTTTCTACTTTTCCTTGGAATTTATTTTGGGACTGCAGTCTGGCTTGTGATCATGCCAGAGGTCTGGAGCCAGGAAGGTCAAAGCTGTGTTCATGGTAGCAAGGATTCAGTAGGTGGCATCCTTTGCTTGGAATCAAAGCTGAGTCTCCCCACCTAAAAAGGGGGTTTTCACTTGAACTGAGACTGAAGGGTTTGCATCAGACTTGCAGCCCAGCTCTTAAAGAACAGCTTCTATTAAAAACTATAGTGCATTTAATATCTGGGACAGAGCCATCAACTCCAATCTGTTGACCAAAGCCTGAGGCACCAATGTCCTTTCTGTGTATGTTTCTGGCTCAGCTGAAAATAGCTCTGTCTCTTAAATCCTGTAGTAGTTGGTTGCAAGTAACTGGCTATGGCAAAGTGAGCCATCTGCACCAGGGGAGTTCTTGATGTGTACAAGGCATCTCCTTCTGGGCAATAGCACTTTCCTTGCCCATTACACTCTGCAGTTGAACAGCCACAGGGTGGTAAAGCAAAATGAGAGCCCATCACAACTCATGGGGAGTTGCAGTGGTGAAGCCACAGTCCACCCCAGTACTCTTTGCCTTTCACTGCTGGGAGAGCAGCTCTGTGTTTACATCTGCAAAGTGCTCTGGGATCTTGTGGAAGGAAGGATGAAAGGCAGCAGAGGAATGCTACCTTATTAGCAGTTTCAAAACCCCTTCATGTTTCCCATTTAGTTTAATATTCACAGTGAGCTGGAAAGCTCTTCATTTACAAACACATGAGTTTTAAACAAATTTATTGAGGATATAAATAGAATTATTTTAAGACAGAGCCTAGCACTGGAAGCTAACCTGCCAGGCCTGGCAGAAGGGGAAGGACTGTATTACTGCAATCTGTGATAAGGCCAGTTTTGCTAGATGGTGGGCACCCAGAAGGAATCCAGGGGCTTGGGGGGGCTGAGTTTAAGCAAGATACTGGTAGTCTTCTGGGATTCCCCACAAATTCTCCTGCTGTTCTGTGCAAAAGCAGGTTAAAAACATCAGCTCTAGCTCCACTGTAGATGATACATGAAGAAAAAGGGTACAGTGGGTCAACGCCAGATTGTGGGGTCTTTCTCATGTCTCCTGCGGTGCATGCTGTGCTAGTTGAAGTTCCAGTTGTTGGGTTTCCATTTCTCAGTAAGTGTTCCAGTTCTTTATTTTCATTTATGAGTATGATAGGAGTGCTTTTCCAAGGTGGTATAACCAGTCTGCAAGACTCAGATCATCCACTTCCCCCTCAAGGTGACTGTTTCTTGTCAGAGGTGAGTCCTCTAAGGGGCAGCTAAGCCACACGTTTCTAATATGCATTTCTTTACTTAGTAAAGGATAGGAGGGAGAATCTATCAAATTCTTATCTTTTTGTATTTCACAGTCAGCTGTGAAAGGAACTCATTGAACAGAATCAGAAAATACTGCAAGATCTTTGGTAAATCTCAGCCCTACACTGCTTTACACGGCACATTCTTATAAACAAGACTGTCTTTTTGACTATTGAGTCCTTGCCAGTCCTGCCTGTTCTAGTTCATATTTCTTAACCAAAAGGTAATTTGAGGTCTGGATCAAGTGCTGCTAAACTGACAACCCCAGTAGTAAATGAGGTGCCTGCTAACACCCTTGCACTGGCATTTTGGCTAAACTCATCTGATTACTTTTGATCCTTTAAGAAAGCTAGGCTGTTCATTAACTCTACCATGTTCTGTTTAGATCAATTTCTTCTCCTTTGAGTGGAAGTCATGCAGTCTTCTTGTGTTTTGATTGATCATTCTGAGATTTCTCCAGGGCCTCATTCATATCAATCAGAGAGACTCCATCCTTTTTGGACCACAGAATTACTTTTATTAGGCTGTATGTGGCCCCCACTCAGATGTGTAGGAGCCAGTTCTTTTATGCTATTTTCTGTGAAAACTGATATTTTAGTGCCTATAACTCCAGTCTGACAGTTAGGAGTGATCCATGCCCTCATGGTGAATTCATTCCCAAAACAGCATTCCATAAGGACAAGCTGAAACTTAGACCCCACACAGAGGTTTTGCCTAAATTTCTTAGTTTTTGCTAAAGTAAGCGATCTATCATCTTGTTTTCTTTCTTAAGCCTGACTTCAACCAAAGCTGACTTGAACTCTGCACTCTCTGAGAACATAGTTTTGTACCTGGAAAGATCAAGGTCTTTCAGAAGCTCTTCTAGACACTTTTAAGTTACTGAAATACTATCTACATTTGTGCCCACCTCTGTTAAATGGGTATGGGAATTTTTTTTCTGCAGAGTGCTGGTCACGCTGTCTGTGAGGACAGTGCAAATGCAGATTGGGTACTTAGTTACTTATTGTCCAGGAATAACTAAAATTATTCCCCCCAAAAAATCAGGCATCTGAGCACTATGCTTTCTTATGTACATCTTATTTGTTTTGTCTTTAGATGAACTAAGGTAGGTTTCAAATGCTGATGAATCTGGAAGGGAAAAGGAAGGGATGGTGTTGTGTCATCTTGCCTTTTAAAAATATTGTTGAGGAACTCTGGCAAGACAAGCACTTTCTTCGGAGAAAAAGGCAAATCACTTAACACCTCAGTGTGGGTAGGAGGGAGGTTGTGTTGTTTTTAACTGTGAACATTGATCTGTGTTTAGAACCCCACTGGGTAAGTGGACAGTTTGGTCTTCCTCCAGTTCTAGCTTGAGCTGTAAGTCTCATCTGCCATCTGGCAAAGCATGGCATGACTGGGCAGTTTCAGGCAGAGGTCTGGATTTAGAACAGTGGAAGAACACGGAGGTTTGCCGGACGGGAATGAAAATAGAACTGTCAGGAACACAAAACTCAATGAGAGGCATGGATTTAGGCTGAGATGTATTTGTAGGGACCTTGAACTGCTGTAGTAATGGTATCTGAGCACATTTATTTAGTAATTCTGTTGTTATACAGGTACATAAATGCTTAAGCATAACAGTTTAACATATACAATTTCTTTTAAAGCAGAAGTTGCTGTGAGACCAGTATTTAGAAAAGCTCTTGCAAAGTATTTCAGTTTCTCAGTACCAAGTGCTGACAGTATTTGACAATTTTTACCTTTGGTATATGATGTATTTCAAAACCACATCATTACGTACAACCTGCCCTCAGTGATGTGTTTGTGCTGTGAATCAATGCCCAACTGATGGGTACAAAAGTGGGAGAATGAATTTGGTCAGTTGTGTTCTACCATGTGCATGATGTCACGGGGATGAACCTGAGTTTTCAGACGGTGGCTCCTGCTGCTTCTCTTCCCACGTTTCCCTTGCTGCCATGTGAAGGGCACTGATGAGTCTGCTGTTACCAGCCTTCAGGGTAGTGAGTCCAAACTCCTCAGAACATTTCTTTCCTGGAACAAAAGTAAGAGGAAATCTGTCATACCTTTATCTTTCACAGAGGCAATGCAGACGGAGTTTGTCCACATGGTCCATATTTGGTTTCATCCATCTTCCAAAGGAAGGTGCTTAAATGGATTATCTGTGGATTGCCATCCACCCTAACACAGAAGGCTCATGGAGGAATTGGTACTAAAACAGTCAGAAGTGAACTTGTGGTAACTCTGTCCACAATTATTTGTTTAAAATACTAACATGAAAGTCATCTATGAAAGAGCAGCAAAGACCACCTTCAATTTGTACATAAAGCTTTCTAATTTGCAACATTAGTTTTGCTGGTTAAGTGTGGTGTGGTTTTTTCCCCCTTAATTAGAAATTTTAATTAGAGCATGCTGTGTATTAAGATGTTAAAGCTTTGATTGGCAGTTTGGAATTGCAGAAGGATCAGCTCTCTCTGTAGGGCTGCAGCACAACGGGGATTAGCGCACACCCTCCTGCCTGCAGGTGTGTTTTGCTTCTTGAGTCGGATCGTCAGGAAATGTTCCTCAAGGTAGGAAGCATTCATCTTCCTGATCAGACCTCGCCTGTTCGAGGAGCCTGAGCTTAGGGAAGAGCTGCAGAATCACAGATCATACACAAGGTGTAAAGACAAAGTCTCAAACCTGAATGACAAATAGGTCAGTTGTTGGAGTGTTTCTCCACAGCACCTTTGTCCACTGCCACCACTGCAGGAGGGTTCCTTGTCTTTGGAGATCAGTTGCTGTGCTGGCCCTTCTGCAGCTCCAGTTTTCAGTCCTGTAACATAAAAGAGCTGCCTGGAGAGATTTCCTCATCCCTGATCTGCTGATCTGGGCTGTCTGTAACACACCATGCATAGCGAGTTGCTGGGTGTGAGAGAGCCTTGTGGGCTGATGGATTTGGAGTTGCTCAAGCTCCCTTACCTCATTTTTCTTCTCTCTTGTTTTAAAGCAGATTCAAGGTGAGATAAGATAGATTTTTAAACATTAGCATTTAATGTTTCTAGCATCACACTCCTGGAAAGTACAAAAACTTCTGCCATGGATAATTATGGAATAACCTATAAAAGGGAACGGTTTCCCCAGTCTCCTCACAACTGGTGGATATCTTGTGTCCTTTGAGCCTGAAAATTCATATTTTTGTTCTGTCGAGAGTGAGTGTGGGTTTTTCTGTTAGCCAGAAAAATACACAATCATTTAAAAAACTGCTGAAATGCATTTTCCAAGATATCTTGTGGCACTCCAACCCACAAACTAATTATGGTACTGCAATTATAATTTGCTATTTCGAGTTGATTTCATGTTCTGCTGGACCAGAAGTCGTGATTTCCCTAATTTTTTGTTGTTAGTTTGTTTATCAGATGTCATCTGTCTTCAGAAGTGCAAATCTTTGCAACCTCTCTTATTATAGAAAACTATCCATGCTTCTAATGGTTTTAGTCAATCAATATGGTCTGCTATTTGCAAATCTTGTCCAGTTACAGTTCTTCCCTTTCTGGAGGGTCACTAGTTAAGCAACACTGAGTTAGTGTCGACTTTTTTAGCACTCTTTTGATCTTTCATTTTATTAAAGCTAGATTCTTCTGTCCTTTTCTTTCTCTGCTTTTCTTGCAGAAAGTCTTTGGTAACCAAATGGTTTATGAATATGTATGTAAAATTCCAGTGTAGTAGAGGTATCCAGTTTTCCTTGGCTTTTTTTGGTGCTTAGTGAATGACATTGATCAGGATGATTGGCCAGCCTGGTTTTGATCGATGCCTCATAGTTTTATTTGGCATTGAAGTAAGCTGACACTGGTCTGTAATTCCTTGTAAGTTCTATTTTAAAGAAAGTGGTAACTCTGGTAATTGACTGTAGTGAAGACATACCTGTTTGTGTGTAAATCATTTAAAAATGCTGTCAATAATCAGTGAAGCATTTTATCAGTCATTTCCTGCTGATTGTGCACTTACTTAGTAAACTTGTCATTTTTATACCAATCAATAGAAGTGACTAAGTTGATAATTAATGAATGTTACTGAGCATCTCCACTTTTTGCTGAGCAGTTCTAGATCAAAGTTGATCACAAATACAAGTTCTAGAGTTTGTCACCTGATAGTGAAAGCAGATTCTGTTTTAAGCTTGTAAAGATGAAATTTTTATTTTCATCTGAGCTGTAAGCTAGCACTGTCAGCACCATATAATGAGTGTTTTGCTGGAAGGACTTTTGCAGGTGTTGTGAATGTTGAGGTGGGCAACACTTGAGGAGTAGCTGAGTAAATCCAGTGTCACTGTTCTGCACTTGGTTGCTCCTGGCTCCTGCCTGTTGCAGTAACTTTGAGTCCAGCATTTCAGTGTCTTAAAAAGGAAACATCAGGAGAGGCTTTGCAACAAGTTGAAAATGAGCAGTGATGTAGAAAATACGCCATGATTGAAAAAAGGCTGATTTAATTAAATGTTTATGGCTGAGACATTCTGATGTAAACAGCCTGTGGCTTCTGGCTTGCACATTAGATGTCTTTCTGCTTGTGGCCAATCTCACTGTTTTGTGCTTGTAGTACTGGAGTTTCTGTCACTCTGAGGTCAAAATATCAAATCCAGGTGAGTGACTTTCACATTGTGGAATAGGAGAATCCCTTCACTTAAGCACAGGTGTGCAGCCTTTCCTGGAGGAGTGGTCAGCAACAGCACAGTGAGTTACAGAGCAGCAGTGCTACATCCATTCCAGCTTGTGGCATTTGTGTGTGAGGAGGAGTAGTTCTGTTACATGTATGAATTGGATGCCAATGCAATAGTCTGTCTAAGACAGCACCAAACCTCATCGAAAGCACTGTGCACTGAGCTTCCACTCTCTTTCTGACATTTCCATTTTTGTCTTGGAATCCTGTGGCTTGCTTTGTTATCAACATAAAAATATTAAGAGAGCAAACATTTTTTTCCTTTCCATTAGCAAGATCTCTTCAGAATCTGTGATTGACAAGCATCTCTCTGCACCTTTTCAGTAAGGAGCTGTCATCTGTTAGATGTATATAGAATGGCAGGAACTATTATGTTTTGAAGGAAATCCTAAAGTCAGCTTGTCCTTCTCCCTACCCAAAGGAAGGATCAGTTGTATACATGTTATTTTCTGGTGTCCAGCTGACTTTGTTTCAGAGGTTTTTGTTACTAGCTGTCACAGGAGTTCAGAATCATTAGAGTTGTTTGGGAGAGCAAGGGAACAGATTTTTTCTCCCGGTATCTTTCTTGTTGCAGTGTAAGCCTATATATACATATATATATATATCTATGTAGATTTATAAATACATGTATATATATATTTTATCCCTATCTAGTGTGATACAGAGAACAGTATTCTTTTTCACTTTGCAGCATTTTTTATGTACTTGAAGGCTGAGCATGGATGCGATCAATCTTCTTTCCTCTGGACTAAATGTTCTTTGTTGGTACAGTCTCTCCCCTTGGGGGCTGTGTTTACTGGAGCTGGGCTTGTTTCTGTCTTCCTGAGTTTCTCCAAATAGTCAGTGTCTTTTCTTAAGTACATTTCTCTCAGCCAGGCAGTTCTCTAGCTAGGACCCCATGAGTGCTGACTAATTCAAGTAGGATTTTAACTTTGGGGGTGTCTCAGGACATCTTCCTGTTTATGCTTCCCTGTCTGCAGGTTTTGCACAATGAAGAGTTTGTTGCCTTGAGTTTAATGTGTGAGCTCAGATCATGATGCCTCTCTGTAGGTTTGTTAATATAGGCTTCCATTTCTCATTCTGTATTTACACATTTCAACATCCCCTCTTAAATGGCTTCCTAATTTTTCAGACAACTGTCCCAGTTTGCTGAGTTCAAATTCTAGTCCTTTCCTCCAGCATATTCATTCCCAACTGATCTATCCAGTCATTGAGATTATTAATGGAAATATTGAATAGAATTAGCTCAAGGACAGGCTTCTGTGAACCATGCTTAATACACCCTCTCAAACAGCATGCCATTGATAACTATTGTCTTAATATTCTCTAGTTTCATGCTTGGCCTATAATGATCTTCTCTAGGTGACTTTTCCCTAGCTTGCTTATGCAAATATCTTGTGGAAAACTGTCAAAAGTTTCTTCTAAATCAAGCTACCTACATCTATATTCTAGGTGATATTTTCAGAGTTTTTCACTCTGCTTTTATTTGGCTTCAGCTGCAAAACTGGGCCTGGGTGGAGCCTGCTGCCCCAAGGCATGTGTTTATTTTTGAGTTTTACTAGAATCCATTTTTCCTAGAAAAATATAAATTTTTAATGTGTAAGAGGATGTTTAGGAATGTGGACTACTTTGGTGCAAAATACACTGTACACAGGTGATATGCAAGTTGTCTT
The DNA here is from genome assembly GCA_013400775.1 of Chaetops frenatus. Classification (NCBI taxonomy): domain Eukaryota; kingdom Metazoa; phylum Chordata; class Aves; order Passeriformes; family Picathartidae; genus Chaetops; species Chaetops frenatus. The sequence continues at coordinate 391,038 of VZTR01027467.1, read as the reverse complement.
TGTTTGGTAGGTGCATTTTAAACTTGACCTGCAAAACTGTGCTCACAGGCTGGTTTAAGTATTCTGCACTCACAGCCCTAAATCAGAGCTGTCGTCAAACACTCAGGTGCCTCCAAGTGCAGCCTGGACCCAGTTTCAGCCCTTCAGCTTTTCTCTCTCATGGCTCCTGTCTTAAATCACAGCCTGTAAGGCTTTCAGGGCTAAGAAGCAGCAAATTTTGCAGCTGAATTAAACAACACTTTGGTGACAAGGGTGAATCCTAACAGGAGTCCGAGGGATATTCAGGGTCATTTTCACGTATGGAATAAGCAGGGATTTGAATTGCAGTTTAGTGTTGTGGTCCATTTCATGATACTTTCAGGTGTGATTAAAATGTTTTTGTTAACATTTAAAAATCAAAAGAAGACATTTTCTGATAATTCCATCTCCTTTCTTGGCCTTGTGATAAGCATATAATAAATTCAACAGCTGATGCCATGAGGAGCTATTGGATTTCAGCCCATCTGAGCATGGAGATATTAGGATACCTTCAGCACCTTTGTGTGTAAAGAGTGGGCCTTAGTTATTATAAAGTGCTGCACAACTTCACCTCTGCATAGGGTGTTCAGCAAACAATCCCCAGCAGAATATGCCTAAGCCATGGGAAATGCTCTCATACTCCATTAGCCCCACTGCACTTGCTTGGCTTTTCCTCCTCTTTGCTCCTAAGAGGAGGGAAACATATCTTTACAACCACACTAGCAAGAATTAGCCCAATCTATTTTACAGGTAAACTAACAAATAAGAGGAGAATCTGAGCAGCCCCCAGGGACTGAATTTGTTTGCTGCTGGGCTGTTCTATCTGCAGCTGGCATCGGTGGAAACCCGAGTGCTCCATTAAAAGTCGACGATCTGTGTTGTCTGGGGCATGGGGCAAACAGAGCCAGCCTGTTCTGCAGACAGACTGACAGCCCTTATCTCCCCCCACCCACCTCGGGATGGGAAATGATGAGACTCTGAAACAAAAAGCTTGAAACTGGGACTTGGAGTTCTTACCCTGCAGCTGTCGTTCCAAGAAGGAGCAGAGACACAAGGTTGCCTTCAGGGGCCGTGTGGGAAATTCACTGAAGTGCCACGCATTAAGTGAGGGTTGGGGCTCATCTGTAGGAATGGGGAATAATGCATGGTGCTGCTGTGGGCCCCAGATAGTGACATGGGGGTGTCCATTCCATTCCATTCCATTCCATTCCATTCCATTCCATTCCATTCCATTCCATTCCATTCCATTCCATTCCATTCCATTAATTCCAAAACTTGGGGATGACGTGGGTAAGTTACCACTCTAAATTGGTGAGGACAATAATCTGTTAGTGTCTACCATTTTAACCATGCCCATGGATTAGTGCCTTAAGCAGCAGCACACTGCCCTCTCATCCACCCCAAGGAGGCTCAGGCCTACACTGTCCTGTAGCATTTTCTTCCAGTAAATATGACTGCTCAAATGATGCCTTGATGTTCTGTTTGCTCACAAGACAGAAAGTAGGGGTAATATGTACTTTTGTCCCCACGGTGCAGCAGAATTAGATTGCATCTCAAACACCTGGGGTTAGGGATGATTCATGGGAAATACCCAGCATTTGATGTTTTCATGTTTTTGAAAGACAACCCTTCAGCCAGGGGACAGTGTGCCACACAGGAAGTACACTGGGCTTTGATGGTATCATAGCCTGAAGGGAAATGCATGATAGTACTCTGAATGCAAGGGAAGTGGTCTTTCCACTCTGAGTTTGCAGATATTTGAGTGGTGAAAGCATTGGTTCTCCCATGCAGAAGTTAACTTTACCCCATACCTGCTGCTTCCCTGTCCCTTTGTCCCACCAACAATTTTATTGGTAAACTCTTTGTGACAGCCTGCAAGTTTTTGTTTGGCATAGACTTAAGGCCTTGTTTTGTCACTAAATGCTGATGTTTTGTTGCTCTTTTTTTTTTGGCAGTTTGAGTCTGTGAGCTGCCCAACAGTAACGTTGGAGTTTTGGGGCTGTTGGAGGATTGCACATGGTCTTGCTATCCTTCTGCTTGTTCATTCTCTCAGGCAATGTTATAAAATGTGTAAAGGGAGAGTTCCCCATATCAGCTGCCTTTTGTTCATCTTAATCTCTATTCAGTGTGAGTGACCTTTAGATAACAGCCAAGATAGTATTTTGTGCTCTAAAAGCTTGAATGTAGAAATGAGTGCAGCAAATATCCCTTTTGCTCTTAGCTGTCTGCCCTTTGTTGGATGCATAGGTTGAATCATTATTCTAATTACCTTTTGAAGGTAAAGGTGGTATCCCATGAATGGTATTTTCAGAAGCAGTAACCCTAAACCTGCTCTTATAACAGTCTGAGTGAGTTTCATGGCTAACTTTAGGGCAAGTGTGTGCCCACAGCATGCAGCTGATGGCCCAAACCAAAGTGCTATACCTGGTTTGGTATGGCTGCAGGAGTGACTTTGGTTGATCTCCAACAGAATTGGGGCATTTTCCCCTGAATTACAGAGATTTAACCTCCTATTTGTAGGGCATCCTCTGATGTCTGTTCAATACTCTCTAAACATCTCCTCATATACACAGTAAACTCTGGTATTCCTGCAGAGGAGGAGAAAAATTAAGGGAAAACATCTGGGGAAGGTAGAACATGAGCACAGACCACTGAATATATTGTCTTTTGGTTATAACAGTGTGGGAAATCTTGGGATGATCCACTGCAAAAACAGGGCAAGGATGGCTCTACCAAAAAATACTTCTGGCTTAGAGCTCGTGCCCATGTGTTTTGTCGGTTTGACCATGGTGTTGGAGTGTATCAAAGAATGATGCAGTTTGTGATTATCCTTTAAACCCTTCTCCCTGCACCGTGCTTAGGTCCAAGCCTACTGCGTGACTTGGTGGGTTCTGTGACTTCCCAGGTGTTGGAGTGAGGAAGAAGCCCAGAGATCCAAATGTCAGCAAGGATTTGGCTATCCTGCAATCCCCTTAGCAAGTCTCTCTGGCATGCATGTGGAATGTTTTCTGCCAGGTAAGTGGATCATGTGTCTTTTTGGTCTTAGTTTCAGCTACTTTGTATCTGTCATCTTCAGACTCCTGAAAAATTGCCCTGCGTGTCTCATGGTCTCAAGAATACCCATCTCTAAACATTTTGGTAGATGTCTTTGATTTGCACTGTTCTCTGCCTCCTGGTTTGTGACCAGTGCTTTTTCTCCCTTCCCTGTTTTTTCTGACATGCTTCTGGTCAAGAGGTTTTGTTTCTTACAGCACCAGGAGCAGAGTTAGAGGCGGAAGCAATGCAAAACTCTGATATGTCCACATCTCTCTTCAATCTGTTTATCTTCTGCAGAGGCCTGATAGTGAATGACATTCATATAAACAGTGGCTGAAAGACCTGATGTGCACAGTTCAAACATCCTGTCATGGTCTGGGTACATGTACTTGATTGAAAAATAAACACCTAACATGCATAAACATCTGATGTGTTTTCCTGGTTAAAATCTTGTGTTCCTCTGCAGTGTTTTTTGAAGACCTACAGTTCATTCTTCTATTTTCTCAGAATCCATAAGATATAACCTGATTTTAATTCTGCCTTGAGCTGCTGGCCATAACTTGATTGATACTGTAGATGAGTTTATCTGAATGCAAGTTTATGTGATACAACAAAGAGTACTTCACTGAAACACTTAAAGGCTTTTCTGTTTCCAGCAGTGACCTGTTAAACTATTTCACACAATTTAACCTTGTCTCTTCTCCTCAGTACACTTGATGGAAAGGACAGTGCTTCAGTCTAGAAAGCCATGTAGGTTGGACCAGGCTGTCATTTCAAATTCTGGAATCTCCATTCTTGCAAATTTTTCAGGACCAACATGGATAAAGTCACCAGGTCTGAAATAACTTTGCTTTCAGCAGAGGTCAGTGTTAGATGGTTTCCCAATATCTGAGTGATTCTGTGAATCTTTGTTAGACCATGTGCAGCCATAGTTAAAATCAGGTTTGTTCACCCTGAAATTCCTGTAGCTTGAAAGAACATCGTCCTTAGATGTTTTCATTGCTGCTTCTTTGTGTCCCTATAGTGGGATTTTTGACCAGAAGATCAGATGTTTCCTGGAACTGAGGGCATACAACAGATAAATTGCTGAAAAAGGTGAGAACAGAAGGTGCAGTAAAACTCTTCTAGAGGCATCATTTGTAGCAATTGTAGTCTGGTTCCAGCTTCCAGCTGTGCACAGGGTGTGGCAGCCCTGAACATCTGTGGTGCTGCTCTGGCTGTGGTGGATTCTCTGTGCTGTGTCTGTGAAGAAAAAAGTGATCTGACATAAATGGCTGTGAAGCTACTGACCATGTGCAGTGGTTTCACTGCACTCACCAGAGTCCCGGGGCCATGTTTCCAGAAGGGTATTCCTTGCCATGGCAGGAGGATATGTGCTCTCCCACACTGCTCAGGGGACAGGCCTCAGGCAAAGACCTTCAAAGTTTGAGCTTTCTCCTACATCTGGGGAAGAAGATGGCAAACCCAGCCAGGGGCTGCTGATGTTAGAGGGGATCAGGCTTTGAGTCTGAAAGTCCTCAATGATGACTGTTTTGGTCTGTAACAAGGCTTGGTAAGATCCCTGGTAGAAACTTACTTGTGCAGTTGAGTCTTGCCTATGAGAAGTTTGTTTTTACTATGAGCTGCATTGTACGTGCTGTTCATCCCTAGCTGTCTCTTTGTCCTCCTGCTATCCTCAGCTCTTTCCAGAAACCTTAGATTTATCACTCTTGGATTGTCTGTCTTGTTTTGGCTTTTAAAAATAAAAGCTTTTCAAAGGGCCTTTGGAACAGGCTGTGTTATTTTTGGCTCAGTCTCTTAGTGACACTCATTGCAGAATTAAAACTTCTAATTAGAAAGCAAAAAAAATTGCAAGGGAAGGAAAACACATTGCTGCAAAATTAAGGCAGATATTTTAATTGCCCTAGAGGCATGGAATTGCAGTCCACTGCAGAGTTTGCTCTGCCCCAGAAGATCACTGTAGAAAGTGATTACTGTTTTCCATATGTAATCTACAACCTTTTCATTTTAAAAGCTCAAACAAACATGTCTGCCAAGATACTTGGATACTGCCTGAGTTTGATGCAAATATCCTAATAAGAATCATTTAAAATTTACACACATGATATTGGGAAGACAATGTAGAGGGAAAAAGTAGTGAATTAAGTATGGCAAGGGAAAAAAGATTGTTGTAATAAAACAAGAGATACAATGAAGTTAGAAGTGCAGATGACCTCTATGACCTTGGATTTTTCAAGTGATTCATTTCTCCTGTGGAAACTTCTTGAAAATTGCTTTGAGTTCATCTGCAGTGAGGCTCTGCACGAAGGGAACGTGCCTGCAGAAATTCCCGTGGGCTCCTTCCCACTTTGGGTGGGTGCTGCCTGGTGCTGCTCTTTCCTTTCCCACAGGTACAAACTTGGCCCTGGTCAAACTGCCAGTTTTTTCCATGGTACTTTTCACCAGAGCAGGGGTGGGTTGTGCTTGTTGGAGTCTGTGTGTGTTTGTGTCTGCCAGAACCCCCCTGAGGTCCCAGTTGAGCTCTGCAAACCTGTTTTGAGGGGAGAGGGGAAAGAAACAGAGAAAAGGAGATGATTGACAGTAGCCCTTCAGATTTCAGTTCTTAATGCACCAGTAATAAGATAATGCTTATCTTTAAATGTTCATGGAATCGAGACTTTGATGGAAACAGGCTTTTGGGTTAATATCTTTTTGATAGATAAAGCAGAATGAAATGAATGGGGATGGGGAACATACAGTATTTAGAGAAACACATATTTTTTGTTTAAATCTCTCTCCTGGCATGCTGTCTGGGAGCATGTGACACTCACATATAAATGGTGTGTTTGTAAATACACGCTCAGTGTGTGTGTTTTAGAGGGATATGGGGGCCTAAAAGGGGTGTTACTGTGCTAAGAGGTTTTAGAGTGAGATGAAACCTGCTGGTTGAAATGAAAAATCTCACCTTCTGTCCCTTCACTTCTATTCAAGTCCAGCTCTTGCTGGGTGGGTAAATGTGAACAGATAAGAGTTTGCAGTGTAGAGATTTTGCCTCCCCCACACCCTGACATGAAAAAGGAGTTGTGTGCCAGCCCCTTTGAGGAGTTTGGGCAGCAATGTTCTGCTGTTTGAGCTGTGCAGGGGGAGTTTGGGATGTAATCATTAATGCATTTCAGCTCAAGCCATTTGGATGGTCTGTTTTGCATATTTACACATTTGAATGAAATTATCTTGCAACCATGCGTAGCACAGTGTCTGGGAAGGCCATGCCAAGGGGACAGAGCCTCCTTGCAGCAAAGAGCTGCAGCATCGGGGACTTGGATCCCAGACCAGTGGGTTGCTGCTTTTCCATTGTGTGTTTACATCACAGTTGTTGAATTCCATCTTCCCAGCTTCATCCCTCTCTTTTATACCACTTCAGTGAGGAGGTATATTCCTCATTCATTTATCATTTCTTGCTTTTTCAGCCTTTCACTGAGTGGTGGGTTCTGAGTTCCTGAGCTTGCTTATCCCTGTTTGTGGTGTCCCTGTTTTCAGCTGGATGACTGTATCTGCGCTTGTGGGCACCTGTCACAGGTGCCAGTCTTTGCACCACCCTGAAATTTCCTTCCTTTGAACAATTTTAATGGGGTTTGGTTCATTAGGAACCAAATACATTTTAGAAACCTGCATGTATGTTGGTTAGGATGTATTTGTGTAGCTCACACACCTCTATATTTAATTAACGTAAAACAGCCGTCTTGAATCTAAGAAGCTATCTAGTCGCAATTAGTTCTTGTTTGCTAATGAATTACCAATAGATGATTAAAGACTTGTTTACTTAGGTTTAGCAGCTATCAAGACATACATCTAGTACTCAGGGGATTTACTATGCAGTAACTGGATTGTTGAATTAAATTCTTATTGGAGACCTTTAAACTGTGACTGAAGAAAGCTGCTCTGCTGACAGAGTTTCCTTTTACAGCTCACTCGGGTGCTGCTGCCATGGGTAGCATTCCTCTTAATGGGAAGGGTGGTTAGGCTGATACACCTGACTCACTGGGGTGAGCAACTTGTTTCCTTCTGCACATTAAAGGCAAGGAAAACTAGGATCTCGGGTCTCAGCTGTGTTGGTTGAGCAGTGCTGCTCACACACACTCCCAGATACAGTCTGTCATGTCTGGCAGTCATGGTTTACCTTTGTCTCTTTGTGTGGGTGCTCATCACGTCTTAGTCCAAACAGACAGCCATGAATTGAGTCTTGTTCTGTTGGGATTTGATTGCAGACTGGCTTCTGCTCCTGCATGTAGGCTTTTGGTTTTTCTTCTTTTGACAATTTGCTGGGCAGTTTTGTTGAATTTTTTTAAGTCTATGGGTTTGTTTCAGATTCAGTCCCTGTGTTTATGGACTATTTGGTCACCAAAATCCCAAGTTCCTGCTCACCACTTGATGAATAGGAACAAGATTTATGGTGCCAATTAGTGGCTTTTTTGGGTAACCAGCTGGAAAAGGCTTGAGAAGGTGGTGTGTTTGCTGCCTTCTCAAAGCCAAGCTCTTGAGGTGCCTGGAGATGTGCAACCATCATTGCTCACTGCTTTTGAGAGCCCTGCCCTGCACGTTGTGGATAAAACAGAAGGGAAAATTAAACACTGATACGCACACACAGAAGCTCTTGGGTTTGCCACAGAGAGTTGCTTCCTGCAGCTTGGCATGAGCAAAAGCTGTCCATGCAGGTGTTGGTGAATAATAAGGGACAGGAATGTGCTTTATGAGAGCAGCAGTTCAGAGTTTGGAGGCTTGGCTTTAACAGCTGTCTGCAGGATCTTTAGCCTCTGCCAAGGACTGCTCTTGCATTTTGGTTTTTAGCCAGCGGGTCATGAAAGGAGGTAGGAGACCAGCAAGGGTGCTGGGAGTTTCTACATGGAGACAAGCTTGGTAGGATTTCATGGAACAATTTTATCCAGTCTTTCATTTTCCCTTGTGCTTTCCTTATTTATAAGCCAGAGGTTTGGATTGCTTTTCTCCAGACTCTCTCACTAAGCGGAGCTGGCAGGGAAAAAAAAAAAAAAAATCAGAGAGAATGAGCAACTGTGGCAGAAAACTGATTAAAAAGAATAATTAGCATTTGCCCCTGATAAATGAGCAAAGCCATTAATTAGAATTATTTACTCCTGGTTTTTTTTCCCCCCTTCTCCCTTTCCTCTCTCTCTCTTTTTTTTTTTTTTCCTCTTTATCAAATGGCAGTGCTGTGATTGCCCCTTTGGTACGTTTTCATCAGCTTTTCACCAGTTGTCAGAGCTAACACCCTCCTTTCCTGGAGCCCAAGCAGCCTCTTGTAGCTAATGGATATGGAATGCAGCCAGAGCTGATAGCTGCTAGATCTCCACTGGCTTACAGGTGTTTCCATCATTACTGGCATATTATCTGCCACAGGGTCTACTTCTTCCTCCTCCTCCTCCTCCTCCTCCTCTTTTTTTTTCTCTCTGTTTTCAGGCTTCTTTGCAGTGTTCTAGAAGTAATTACAGTTTAGAAAAAAAAAGCTGGCAGATTTTTAGGAATTTTGTTTTATGCAACACGATGTCCCGGTGATCAAATCAATTTCTTTTTTTGGCACGGTGACAAACAGTGATGCTGCCGCTGTCGCCTGTTTGAATGTAATTACCAGGATGAAAGGGAGAATTTTAATTAAGACAATTTCCCCCCACACCTTCTTACCTCCTCCTTATTCAAATAATGAGCTGGGGGCTGTGTTTTTTAGTGCTGGGGTTTTTTAATATGTGGTTTTTTTATTAAGAAATACTAGTAATCATCAGACTACTGCATATTATATCTTGACTATGCCCCCCCACCTTGATGAGAGCTGGCTGAAGGCTTGGGTCCATGCAGAAAGGGAAAATGATACATTCACAGTCTCAAATGGGGGCTTGGCACTGTACAAACCAATATGAGCATAAAAGTCCTTGTTTCAGATCTTAAATGGTGCAAATGGGATCACTGGTATGTATATGGTGAAGGGAGCCTTTTGTGATTAATTATTATATGCATTCCTGTAATGCCCAGAGGTCAAATTCTTCATGCAGTTTAGGGCCCTGGAAGCAGAAACAGGCCCAAGTGGCTGCCTGGGAGCCAAATGCCACAGAAACATCATAACATCTGGATTTGACCTTCATTCTTTAGACCCAGCTCTAATTTAGGGAAGCATTTTCATTGTGTGCTGGGCAATGGGTAAGAGTAAGATGCTTCTGGGGTAGAGGGAGGAAGAAAGTTGCTGGCAAAGGGCAGATGTGGAGTGAAATGGGAGAAGAATATGCTGGGATTTGTTGGAAGGAGGTGGTAGAAAGCTGAGGAGAAGTAAATTGCAACAGGAACTGGGAAATAAGGGAATGAGAGTTTATCTGGAATGGGATTTACTTTTAAAGTTCAAGCAAGTACAAATGGATAATTCTTATGAGCCTCTGGCATGGGAGGTGCATTGGCAATGGGTCTGCAAGTCAAGACCATCAGTTACAGTTGGCACTTTGTGAGGAGCAAGTGAGGTGCTGGGCTGAGATTTTTGGGGAGTAGTCAACCAAATTCCCTAATCATTCCATGAGTCTTAACTCTTATCTTGGCGGGGTGCATGCTGGGGATGATTTTAACTGGCTTTTGCCTTGGAGGGACTCGTTACCCTGCAGTACTCTCACCTCTGTGCCCCTGAGGCTCAGCACCATTTGAAGAAGTTATACGGAGGTCAAGTTCTCTGGGACTGTACCCTGATGCACAGGTAGGGGCATGGAGAGGAATTTNTTTTTTTTTTTTTTTTTTGTGGTTTTTTTTTTTTTTTTTTTTTTTTTTTTTTTTTTTTTTTTTTTTTTTCTTTTTAGGGAGAGCAAGGACACCTTTCCAGTCCTCTGAGATTTGCCTGTATCTGGTTTCACCCCATACCATGCATCACCACAAACCCACTGGGCTCTCTCAGACAGAGGCAGGGCATCCTCTGCAACCTGGCCATGCAAGTCTGTTAGCAATCCAGAGTAGCTGGTTCAGGGTAATTCAAACTGCCTCCTTCCCCAAGGGCAGGACACACACTGCCTCCAAAATATGCTTTTTAACCTACAGCCTTGGGACCAGGGCAGTGCCATTACTTGGGACTGAAATTAGGTCTTCAAAGAGTTGGTGTTGGAAGGGGCTACAAAGAGGAAATTCATTTCCCAGATGTGTTTTTGAAGCATGTCTCATGTCAGTGGGAGGCAATTTAGACCCATCTGGGTGCTTGGTTTCCCAGAAAAACTGGAAGTTTATGTGCAAGTTCCTTGGCTGTGCAGTCTGTGGCAGGTACCCTGAGCAGGGCTGGTCCCAGGCTTCACCCTGCCTTCCTGGGGATCACTTCAGGCATGAGGTGAAGATTGCTGGACAAATAGGAAAACCTGCAGAGCAAGGTAGGTGCCTGCCAAAAAATGAAGGCAGCAAACTCTGTTTGGGTCTCTTCACTTGCTCAGTGATATTCAGAGGGGTCACAGCCCTGCCTCCCACCTTGCCTGTCTCACTGGCTGCCATGGAGCAGCGGAGCTCAGGCATTTGGGCAGAGCTGGTTGAAAAAGCTGAAAGAAAGGAATTGGTAGAACTTGAACCCTGGCTAAATAGCTGCCCTTGTCCTCTGCAAAGAAACCATTCCTGCTTATAAAATCCATGTGCTTACACCTGGGATTTCAAGTCCAAAGGGGGAACTTTTCTCCTTTATTCATTGCCAAGTGAGTTGGGGGGATAGGAAAGCTGTGGTGCCGGGTGTGAGGACCAAGGTTACTGGATAGAGGGGATCAGGGGGTTTAGGTGAGGAACAAGCAGGGTGGAAAGAGAGTGGATATATCATTGTGCTTTCAAAGACCTTGGGCTCTGCTGGATTTGTCCTAAAGCTGACAGCCTTTCATGGGCTGGCATTCACCACCACAATGGCCAGTTGTCCTGGAAAAGATGCTTCCTTTAGGATGGCAGCCCTCAAGGGTTTGGCAGAGCTTGGATGCACTGGGTTAATGAGCAAGGATTGGTATGAATGCTCCTGCCACACACAAACAGATGCAGTAATCTGAATTACTCATGTGCAACCCAGGTCCCTGGCTTGCTCAATCCCAGAGTGGAAATTGTGCCTGAGGTTAATGCACTGCAAAGAATGTAGGGGAAATGTTTTGGGTTTTAAACAAATAAAAATCAGTGCATATTTTTTTAACGCTTGCTGACCAGCTCTTCACATCCTGTTAAGCTAAATATTTGCATGGTGGTGGTGCAGAGAGGGCTGAGCAAGGAGCCCCTGTGTTTCATTTGGGTGGCTCTATATTGTGATCAGCTGCTCCTTCCTCCTCTGTCTGTTTTTCTTAGCAGGGTCAGGACAAGTTTCACAGTCCGAATGGTTCACTGCAATTCTCCACAGGATATCCTCATTTTACTTTAATGGGGAGGAAATTAATGAAACATACAGGCCCTGGGGCTTCAAATACTATACATTAATATTATCCCAACGTATTGTGGTATGTGCACTCTCTCAGACTAAACTTTACACTGGACAGAGGAAGTTGTGATCAGATTCAGGTGCCTGTGAAATTTAAGTGGTGGGAGGGAGAAGGAGGAAAAAATAAAAATAAAGGAAAAGAGACACTTGAAGCTGTTTCCTTCCGTTTCAGCCCCTGATCTGTGTGAGAATGAGTATGTTCAAATGGGATCAGGTCAACACAAACCAAATAAACTATCCTAACTCTTAGGACAGGAGTATTTAGTTGTATTTGTATATCTGAGAGACTCATTCTTTTGATTTGTTGGTTACCTACTTTGGAGAGCAAATTCTTCCCATCTGTCACTAGGCCAGTACTGATCTAAGACAGTGGTGGTCTTTGCAGAAGATGTGCTGCTGAAGGATTGCAAATCTCCCCACCTCCCTTTCCTCCAAGTAAAAAGCACCACAAAATGGGAGAGTGTCATAGGAATAAATGAAAATCAAGTTCAGCTTCAGTTCTCTTTGGTGGTTACAGGGAGAAATGAGAAGACAGGTCTGAGCACTCAGCTGTTACCCCTTGTGCCAGCCACCTCACAAGCCAGCAATTTCCATGTAGTGATGCATTCTGGCTTCAGCAGAGCCCGGGACCTTCAGCTGGAGGTGCCTTGCCCAGACAGTGGATCTGTATGTTATTAAGCCTCTTAAGACAACCAGGAAGCTTTGGCCATGTATTGAAAACAGCTTAGACCCAGGGTGCTCAGCTGCCAGCCCACTGTTGCTCTGAGCTGCTTAAATACAGCCCCTCTTGTGTAGCTGCTCCTGCACTAACACTGGGCTGTACTGGGCCTGTTCCTCAAAGCTGCTGACAGTGAATTTGGGTTTTCCTGCTGGGATTTGTTGTTGTTGTTTTCCTTCTCCTTGTGCTGCGATTTCCCCATCCTACAGCAACTAGTACTGCCTTTGCATCAAAAGGAACAGGCCTTCACAATTTTGGTGGAATAATGTGGAGGAGGGGATCTTGTTTGGAGAAACTGGCTGCATCAAGGCAAAATAAGAATTTAAAAGGTCATCATGGTCCTGGGGGATAACAAGGCTTTTTTGTTTTTTTGTTTTTTGGTTTTTTTTCCTTAGAAATGCACTAAAATACCTTAAATTTTATATGGGCTGAAGTAGAAAGCAAACCCCCTCCCATTCCCAAACTCCACATCCCCAACTCTGTCCATTTGATTTTAAATGTTGCTGAACCGCTTGCCTGGTGGAGAAAACCACAACTTGAATATTACCACATTTTGCAAACTGAAGGCTCTGCCTTGGGATATGGGGACAATTTATTAGTGGAAATATCTTTAATTAATTTGTGCACAAGTTCATATTTTTCTTTAATTCTTCTCCCCAGGCACTTGACCCATAGTAATGAAATCCGAGAGTCCTTTTCAGAAAATTACTTTCTCAGCATTTTTGTTCCTTTTAAAGTTGAGTGTATCGCATAATGACCATGAAATGTTATCCTCTATTAGGAACACACTTTTCACTGGGAGTCTTCAAATAGAGTTTATTACCAGGAACTCTGTGGTAAGCTGCCATCCGCTGCCTAGCGGTCACACAGGCCTGGCTTTGAACTCTGCATGGGAGTGTCTTCGAGGACAAGTGCTCTGCTCGGGCAGCTCGGTTGGAACTGGCTGGCATTAGAGGAAGGTAGGTCCAAGTTTTGGTTCCAGCCTCAAAGGCCAGGCTCAGGAGAGAACAGAGCTCTGACATCAGCGGCCAAAAGCTAGACAGTGGGCTCCTGCAACCCAGCCACGTTTGGGAACCTCATGTGTGACCTGGTCCCTGGGCAGCTCTAGGTGCCTCCAATGTTGCAGTTGGAAACACAGACCTTTTTGTTAGGTCTGAGGAGGGAAAATGGCCAGAGTAGCTCTTGCTGGCCCTGTCCCTACCAGTGTCATATTGTGGTAGCAGTGTCTCAATGGTTTCCTCTTGTCCAGGCTGCCCCGAGGGAATGGTTCCACACTCAGGAAAGTAGGACATGCCTTGAGAGGCTCTTTGGTGCCTTACATACACTTTGTCTCTCACTGCAAACAATCCATAAGGACGGAATGGCTTTCTTTTGCACAGGGATGGGCCAACAGTCCCCTGTGGTTTGGCATGTGGGGGTGTTAGCACTGGCACAACACGCACTGGTGACTGAGAGGTTGTTTGGGAGTAATACTGCCAAGGCACAATGGGATTTTTCGGTTTTTTGCAACAGAAAAAGATGGGAGGGGGATGCTAAACAGCAACAGGTGATGAACAGTTCTGACTTACAACCCATCTGAAATATGATATCTCCCCACCTCACCTTCTGCCCCTCAACTGCCACTGTCTAAGGCTGGCACCTTCTGATACAGCATTTAGGTGCTGATTCAGACCAGCCTTGGAGAACATGGTGTCCTTGTGGAAGAGTTCAGATGGGTGTTTCTTAAAAAGTCTCATTCAAGTACTGACCGGTACTTTTACCCTCCTGGACATATGCCAGGGAATTCACCATGCATTCACCATTACTGTGTTGTCCTGGAATGGGCAGTCTTGGCCAGAGCTACAGAGCTCCTTACACCCCTCTGACTCCAGCTCTGAATCTTTTTTTGGGGCAGTAACACAGGGCACTTGCTGTTCTCTTTGGTCTCTGATGCTCAGTCCAAGTAGAATCAAACCTCAGGGGTCAGAGTTGGTTCCCTGGAACCAATTCACATCATGCCCAAGTGATTCATCTTATCATAAAGTGTTTTTGAGTGGTTAGAAACACCCTACCAGCAGCAGAAAGGGCTGTTTCACAAAGAGCCTGTTCCCATTGTTTTGAGGTCATCCATCTCCTTGTCCTGGTCCCGTTTTCACTCTAATTTGTTTAGGCCACAGAATGGGCATGTGAACAACTTGTTTTGTTTTTGATGGGCAACCACAAGAACATTAGCTGCATGTGCTTTTTGGTTGGTTGCAGTTTAACAGCTGTTCCCTTTGAAATAACCCCATTTCTGCTGGCTTTATTTCTTAGTTGCTCTTACCCAACTTTTCCGTCCAGTGAGGCTTCTCCCTCCTCCCCACACACCTGGCCCTGTTCCCTGCCCTCCCCACCACTGCCCCAGGAACCCTTTTGGTTATTTCAACCTCTGTGATTAAACTGGCCCCCAATTGTTATCAAGAACATTCAGGAAGGAGGATGAAAAAAGGAAACATAATCTTATCTGAGAATAGAAAATATGATAAGGGCCCCCTATCTGGAGGCTGCAGTGTCCCTCGTGGTGGGGCTGCAGCAGTTCCTTTGAAAATAATCACCGACACCATCTCTGCTAAATCACCTTTCACACAGCTCAGGCCTTTGATACAAAGGTCTCTGGCAAAATTAGAGCAGGATTGTGTAGACCCCAGAGCAAACGCATTAAATGCTCAAGAGATCAGAATTAGGGGGCACACAGATATAATTGCTTAGGAGGAACTTGTGTTCCTGGAGGGGTGACAGTGTGTCTCTGTGGGTGGATGTGTATGCACGTTTGTGGCTCTGTCTGGTAGCTACCAGATGATGACTGCGAGTTATAAGGAATGATATGAGGTGCTAATTAAACGGCCTTTGTACCTTTAAATCATCCAGCTAGGAGAGGAGTTAATGCTGGGCTATATGCTGTGTATGATGATGGAGTGCTCAGCTCTCTCAGAAAGTCTCAGATAGTGTGAGCAGTCCTGTGCTGGTTACATGTAAACAGCAAGACCAAGAAAGTAAATTTTGCTTTTNAGTGAATTTATTTTTTTTTTTTATTGCAATAAGTCCTATTAGACACATTGCAAAAACCCATCCATGTGTTGCTCCCAAGAACTTGACAGACTTTTTAATGAAGGCCTGAAATACCTGAACCCTATACCTGGCCTGAAACAGCACTGGTGTAGTGTGGGGAGGCTGCTGGAGCTGGGAAAGCAAAATACCCTGGAGGGATGGGATGGAGGTTCATTGAGTAGAATCATAGGAAATTCAAATACATGGGCTGTAAGTACTACTTACTTCAAAAAAGCAAGTAAAATCTCCTCCGTATGTGTTGTAAGATTCTAAAAAATGCTTAGGGACTTTGGGTACTCACTCATTTTTTGGGTTCTTGGCATGGAGTGCCTTCCAGAGAGCGGCATAAAATAGCTCTTTTAAAGCAACAAGGTTATTTTTAAATGTTTGAAATTAGTAACCAAAAAATGGAGGTTTCCCAAATCCAAGCTCACTTGAGAAAATTGTACATTGCTAATTGACTCCATACGTTTGTGATCATCATGGCTTATATCCTTTAGAAAATTATTTGGCTTGAACTGGAAAACTCTGAGCCACCACCCTGACTTGCAGGTGTTAGCCATCAGCCAGCCAACCCATTTCCAAGGTACTTCAAGGCAAAGCTTAAAAATATGCTTAAAAAAACCAAACCAAAACAAAAACCTGTGAAAACCTTCAACAGCCAAGCAAACTCAACTCCTCTGTGAATATCAGGTTAGGAGGTTTTGCTTGGGGCATAGGAAGTGCTGAAATTGTCACATCTTGTGAAATTATTTAACTAAGGAATCCAGGCTGAATCTGGCAAATCTCAAAGTGTAATGAAGTTCCTCTGCAACATAATAATCTGGAATTAAACCTCTTTTTCTCATTAGAAGGAAAAATACCTTTTTCTCATACATTTGTGGTGGGACCCCTGCAGCACAAGGAAAGGGCATTATAGTGTTGCCACCTGGTATCTCAATGTGAAGTGTTAACTTCAGCACTGCATCGTTATTCTAAGCTAGAAAGTTTGTAAAGTAACCCAATTTTAAGTGCTGGCCAAGAAGCAAATTGCAGTGGTGGGAAATTGGCAGGAGAGGTAAGAGATAAGCTCAGAAATCCTCGCCTTTCTGCTGATCTGGCTTTCAGGGACTGGCATTTGTGAATACAGCCCATTGAATTTGAGTGCTGTAGTTTGCTGGTCTGTAACAGAGATGTGGTCCATGTGGAATAAGGTTGTGAATGACTGGCAGAACCTTCTGTCCACTTTTTTCCAGATACACAAAATATGCCCTTTAGGTCTTTTCCTCCTATTCTTCCTCTTGACAGCACAAATTATGGATGGAGGTGCCAGCCTGAACACTAAATTTCCTGTTGCACGTTGATTTGTGGGTTATTTATGCAAGTGAAAAACACACTGATTTGTGGAGCAGTCACAGAGGGCTAAACAGAGAATTTGGACATAAATCCATTTTATCTTTCATAGGTGGGTGCTATGAAATGCATCTAAACCAAATCCAGAGATTTCCTTGATCCTTTTGGAAGGCTTCAATCTGAGGTGTCCCACAAGAGACGTCTAAAAGAAAAACCTAGATTCACCGAAATGGCTGTGTTATATTAGATATAATTGCTGATCCAGAGACACCACATTCTGATTCACTTGCAGAAGTAAGAAACGAGGCATGAGCCAGCCAAGGCAAGCCCTGCTGTCATCTGCAGAACTCACTGGCATCATGGTCTGGGGCATTCCCAGCCTGCAGCAGCCATCCCTGTGATGGTGACCATGTGATTTTATAAGGCAGTGCAGTGAAATATCTCAGGGAACTGATCCAACTGCAGAAGAAAAAGAAAAATCCTGCTTCTGTGTGTCCTGTGTGTTTCTTGTTACGGTGGATCAGTTCTCCAGCCAGGCTGATGTCATGGACTGCTGCAGCAGCACACGGAGGGGATCACACATTGCAAGGCACAGGCACTCTGAAAGGAATCCCCAAAACTGGAATTGCCACCAAATTTCTAGCATGAAACTATAGCCCCAGCAAAGCAGGAGAGAAAAATTCTGTGAGCAATTTAAAGAACAAGAAAAACCCAACCAACAGGGAAAACTGTTTTGCTGAAGAAAGTACTTGGGAAAAACAAAACAAAACAAAAAAAACCCCTCCAAACAAACCCCAACCCAACCCAAGTCCTTTTTCATAACAGAGTTGAAGATCAGTCTTCTTCAGCCTGACTCAACAGTGAGGAGTGGGCCGTTTTGGGAAGTTTTGCAATGCAGGAGGAGGAGAGAGTGAGGAAAACAAGCAACACCAATGAGTGCCCAGAGAGTGAGACTCAAAAGCCCTCCCTCACTTGGGCTCCAGCAGCACAAGGTGACCACAAAGGGAGGAGAGCTCTCCCAGAGTGTCTGACCCTGGCATCCCCGTGTGCAGCCCCCCCTTCTCAGGCCCTTTTTCTGTTAGCACCTTTTAAAGAGGGGTTCCCAGGCATTGCTCAATCTGTAACCTTTGTGTGCTTCCTGTGGAGCGCGCTCTTAAATTATTTTTTATCAAAAAGGCACAGAAATTTGATAGGGGAGATGAGGAGATGGGTACGATCAGGGAAGATAATAATGAAGAACTGTCACTTTCCTGGCTATTGCTTTGTTGGCCCTCCTGCTTTCTGAGATAAAGACACAGCAGCTGGTCTGGGTTCTATATTAAAAGGCCGATTTGGCTGCTTGATTACATATGAAATATAGATTTAAATCTTAACTTATGTTCCCAAAAGTGAATCAATTGCAGGATAAAGCCTGACACATTTGTTATGATCACTAAAAAGCTTTGCTTGGCTTGTTGGTGCTCATAGTGGCTGGAGGGGTTTTAAAAGGCTGTTTGGATTCAGTTTAGTGAAATCTTACCCGTTCAGAATCTATTTATATATTTATTAATAACAGCTCAGGATGGGAATATTTTTCCTCTCTGCTATCCTTCTCCACCTGAGTTTCAGGAACCTCTATAAAGAAGGAGTTAAAACCTCCTTTTGGCAGGTAGAAAGGGAAAGAGAGGCAGAAAAAAAAATCCAGAGCCAGTGTCCAAAAGCACTGTGATCCAGCCAAAGTATTTTATTTCTTATGGAGATGACCTTGCTCAGCTCCTTTGTTAAATGCTCTGTGGGATCTGTTGCTTTAGGCTTTGTTCCTGGAAAGCTGAGTGTACCTGAGCTAGAGAAATGCTGGCCTAGCATCACTAAATGGTTCTGGTACCCACGCAAGCTCTCCTAGAACAACCTGGAGCATCTCTGTGGGTGCTGGAGGAAGAAAACACCTTTCAGTGGCTCTTTGCCATGGTCACCTCCCTGGCAGCCTGACAAGTGCACAGCCAGAAGGTCGGTGCAGCACCAGCAGCAGGAGTTTGCCAGGAAGCGATGGCTGGAGCCACCCTGCCTTGGCTGACAGGCCTCTGGGGCTTGTCTGCTCACAAATGACACACACATGCAGGCACAAATAAAGCCCTGGCAATCGCTGGCTGCAAGAGCCTCGCTGCTTCCAGGGGGAAGGAGTGCAGAGTAATTTGATGCCTTCATTATCTTCATAACATGAACCAATTTGTCAGCAAACTACTGTGCAGCCTGATTCCTGATTGCAGGGAAAACCAGGCTGGAAGAGAGGACTATTATTTGCAACCAGTTTAAGCATTGTTCTTTTTCAGAGGAATATAAATACACTGTGTAGAGCTGGCTCATTAGACACTTATCCGTTTGTATTTATGGTTTAATTAAATAACTGCACAGGAGGACTTTGGTTTCTAATAGCAGTCACAATACAGTTTTGCCCTCCTTATGACAGTTTCTTTCTGAGAAATGTATTGTAGGCACGAGCACATTCAACCTGCCAGCTCCCATTCCTTGATGGAAAGACAGAAGTAAAATAAGCCCCAATATATGGATGGGGGAACGGATGGATAAAGAGTTTCAGTGATCAGCCTCAGGTTATGCTGTTTACTGGCTTCTTGGGAGAAACCATTGAGTTTTCTGCTGAAAAGCAGGGCTAGGAAGTGAGTTGCTGATTGTCCTTTGCTTCTAAAGAGATTATTCACCCACGCCCCCCNCCCCCCCCCCCCCACCAGACTTTTGCAAGCATCACTTTTGCCTGCCTTCTTCTTTTGTTATGAATTCCAAGCTTAGCCCTTCTTTTCAGTCACCCTGAATCTGGTTTTGTCTTGCAGATTTTCTTGTCGTGGTTCTGATTTTAACCTGCAGCAACATAGTGGGTATGATTCCTCTGAATGAGCCCCTGCAGAGTTCTGTGCTACTCCTGAGCTGGATTCCATGCAGGATGTGGCAGGAAATGCCTGCTAGGCTGGGTGTACAGAGATGTGAGGTGAGTTACACACCAGCAGAAAAGCTGCAGACAACTTAGGTGACCCTCTGCCTGTCTCTGAAATGGCCCCTACTCTGGTGTTGCTTCTGTTCTCATACTCTCTTCTGGTACCAGATCCAGTGGGTTTCTTGCCACACCATATTTCCTGTAAAAACCATTCTACAGAAGATTGGCTTTGAGATTTTGCTGAGGGCAAGTCTGTGTCATGGCTCTGGAGTGGAGGCCAGGTAAATATAAAGGTAAGATTTCTGTGTCTGCCCATCCCCTCACTTCTTGCATCAGCTCACATCTCTGGTCTCAGTCTGGTACAGAGGACAGCAGGGTTATGAGATCTCCTGATCAGGCATGCAACTTTCAGCAGTACTTTGACTTTGAGTGTAAATTTTCTCTCTGAAAAGTCAGGGGAAATCTAAAGGAGCTGCCTGTTGCTTAGAGAATAGAGAGGAAGAGTGCTTCGACATTATGTTTTCTTATTCCTAATCCCTGAGGTAGCAGATATTTTTATTTAATTTTTTTTTTACTCCCTTCCATGTTTAATGTGCTCCCTTAAATTGCTTCAGCTTCTTCTCTTTAACTCAGTTAAATCAGATTCCCCTGTACCCTGATATATAAAATACATGGAGGTTTTCTCTAAAGCATAGTTTATGCTAATAATTCCCTCTCTGCATTCCTGTGCTAGAGTCAAGCACTGCATATCTGATTGGGCTCTTAATGACTTTTGGGAATCATTTAAATATCTAGCTGACTAGCCCAGTTAATAATCAAAGCTGCAGCTGCTTGAAGCAGGAGTGTCTCGTGGAAGAAGAAGAAAGCTTCTGGTTATTTCTAAGCCTCTCTCCTGCCCCTCCACTGCTGTGCAGGCTCTGAAGGGCACAGCCTTATCAGATGTTCCCAGGCAATGTGCATCCTCTCTGTCCTGCTCCCAGTCACATATTCAGGTGTGCAAAGTGCCAGCTTTGTTTCTGAACATCTGTTGCCTGTGCACCCATTGCAGGGAGATCGCTGGAGCTTGCAAATTAAACAGTTCAGGAAATTTAATTTTTGAATTGCAGATTTTTCGGGGTGGGGGGGGACTGTGGGGGAACCCACAGTGGGGAGAGTTCTTGGGAGACAACTGGCTTTACTCCTGTGTGCTGAAGTGTGCCCTGATGCTGCTGGTGCTATCTGTGGGTGAATCAGAAAGCAGTGGACATTGGGATTTGCCTTTGGGCTTGTCTAATTCAGTATCCTTTCCCAAATGAGTGCTACCCAATTCCAATGTTTGTTTTCATTCTTTAGGTATTTTCCAACCATCTCACCTAACAGTTCCTGAATGTTGAATTTAGAATTTAGAATGAGCTGGGGTTTTTTTTACATTTTTTGTTCTAGAGCACCATGGATCATTGTCATGAGCTGTTACTGCTGTCTGTGCTGCAGCCAACCAAAAAATCTGCTCTGGTAATGGGAAAAAATAATAATTGCTGTGTTTCCCCTCCTCTTGCACCTCCAGATTACTCTCCTGAGCACTAACATGATGTTAGGACTACCTCTGGCTCCCTTTTGTGTCCTGAATGGCAGTGCTCACTGAGCCTCCCTGCCTCTCTGATTTATGAATCGAGATATGTTCCACAGAGAGAATGAGTGCCTGGGGGAGGAGAGCAGGGCTTTGATCTCACTGTGCTTTTGAAATATGACTGTAAAATCAGAATTAGATGGCAATCTCTTTGGGGCAGGGACGTCTCTGTTTGCCCTGCACAGTGCCTGGCATGCTTTGGGTGCCATGTTATCAACAACAGAGGTTGAGTAATGGGTGATGCTCTCAAATCGTGTCTATTGACCCTGAAGAGTTGAGGAGTTGTTCTCTCCTCATCCTATTATTAATAGTGATTTTGTTTTCTTCCCCCTGTAACATAGTAACTGGACCTTGCTGGGCCCTCTGGCCATAGATGTGGTGGGATGGAGCCACTGCTGAGCCATTGCCTGGTGTTTGTGCTGTGACAGGAGCTGTGCCCTCTCCTGGGCACAGCCTCGTGTCTGTCCTGCTGTACAAACCATGGTTTTTCTGTGTTACTCACTCTCTATTGCTGGCCTTAAGCACCTGCTATGGCTTCAGGAAGCCTTAAAATGGTGAAAGTAGCAAGGAAAAGCACAGGGGTATTTGCAGCTGCTGGGACCAGTCACGGATTTTTTTGTTTTGCCAATGTGAGTGCAGACATGCCATCTCATTCTTTCTCTTGATTTGAAGTTGTGGAGGAGATGTGCAAAGACTGTGAGGGAGTTAATCACTGGGCTGAGTTGTTCTAAATCCACAGAATGATCCTTTGAAATTTCTTTTGCTTAACTGTCTCTTTCTTTTTTTCTTTCAAACCTACTTTTCTCTCACCTCATTCACCATTGTGAAATGTCAATTTTTGATCAACCTAAATTGAAGTTTTTCAGTGGAGAAGGTACTGCTGAAGAAGTCCTCTCTGCTTCCAAAACTGCTGTTTCCTCAGCTCTAAAACCAACACCACATATAATGGTTTCACCAAGTTTTTGCTGTCACTACTACTAAAGAGCCTGACTTAATTCACAGTCACTGCATTTGAATGGAAAACTTGTCTTGTAGGGCAAGAGGGAGGAAAGGAAACTCAAGGTGTGATTGCCATGATTCCTAAATGAGTCATGTATTTTGATGTGAAAAAGCTGACCCTGTCCTCCTTGACTGCAAATGTGGCTTTGCTCTTTAAAGTGAAAGATGGGACTGCTGTGTGTTCTGCATCTGCTGGTTCAGATTTGAGGATAGATATTTCCATAGCCTTGACAATTAGAGCTGGAGATTTGGGATAGAGGGCTGCCCCTCTCCAGGGTGCCCTGCTGCAGTGGGGAGTCTGTTCACCCAACACCAACCATTTCTAAAGAGAGGGAGCAGGATGGGTTCTCAGATTATTTGAACCGAGTTGGCTCTGAAATAGAGTCCGTGTAGAAACACTTTCAAGGAGGACTGTCCTTATCCTCTGCCATGATGATCATGCTTTCCTAAGAGTAAGGAAAATTGATTGGACTTTGGAGAGAGGCAGAAAAAAAATGCCTTTTTTAAGACCCACCAAGCAATGGGCTAAAGCTGAGGTCTGCTCAGGTGATGTCTTCAGCTCAGTTGCCTATGGTGCTCTGCTCTAAAATGGGACATGTGACATCTCACGTGGGTTACCGACCTATGTCCTAAAACTCTCACCTAATTGTCTTGGTTCTCCAGCTGCCAAGATTCATTAGAGGAATTGGAAATTTCTTGCCTCCCCAGCCAGGAATATGAAGGCAAAGGGATGGATGAAAGGGAGTGAGGAGAGCTCACAAGGAGACTTTGCTGGCAGATGTCTGCAGTGGATCCTACAGCCTCGTTCAGCACATCTGTCCCTTCAGAGGAGCTGATGGCACATGTGAAATGCAGCAAGTCCTTGGGCTATTGTGTAACTTGGGGGATGCCTGCATCCACTGTTCATAATTAATCATTTAAGCAACAGTAAAATCAAGTGACTTTACTGACAGTATCCAAAATGCTGACCTCAATGCATTTTAAAAGTTCGTTGGATACTGAACCTCGAATGACCCATGGACGGATCTGGAATAATAATTTTCATAATCCTCAAGTCATTATCTTAAGAGGGAACGTATTGTTCTCCTAATTAAGTCTGTCCACACGCTGTGCAGCTTCCCATGCAAATGCACTGTGCATAAACTAATTAAAAGAAATATACAGCCACAAGGACTTAAATGGTCTTTTATGCAATCTCTTTAAATTATAGTCTCCCTCCTCCCCCCTCACACACACAAACTAACAAGGGATTCAGCATCATATTCAGCAGGGAAAACCACTGAGCAGTTTTGGATCCCAAACTGGAATCCCCCAGAATTTATTAGAAAGCTTTTCCTTTATGACATTTTTGTGAGGGCCCTGGATGTGTAGAAGACCCTAATTGAGAGTTATGATTGTTTAATAGGAGACAGTTCCTGCCCTGAAGAGCTTACAGTCTAAACAGACAAGACAGCCAAAAGCTGAAAAAGCCTTGTTTTGCAGTTGAACAGCTCAGTCATTGAAAAGTTGAATGACTTTTTCAAGGTCATATATACAGAGCTGGAAACTGGAGATCTACTCCAGCACTGTAAGTACCTGAGTCTTCTACCTTTAGTAATAGACCCAAAAGACATCATATATAGAAGCCTATTTTGTGCAACAGCACCAAAGGACGATTTCACACTGATTCTCACTGGTATTTTGTGGGCTGGGAAATGGCTGTGAGACTGCTTGGCTGTTTTCAGTTGCTCTTTCCTGTTCTCTGGTGTGTTGGAGGTTGTGCCCTTAGAAAGCAGTGTGTTGGAGGCATATGACCATCCTAAAATATTTTCTGTCAGGTCTCCCCACTTCAACCTCAGCAACACTGTGCAGATACAGCAGTGTTCATGCTGTCTGTGTGCCTTGCACTGGATCGTGCATTTGATGAACCCTGGACTGGCCTCTGTTTGTGTTTGGTTGTAAACATGAATGAGGCAAGATGAAGGATATCAGCAGGGTTATTTTTGCTGTCATTTCCCTTGGGACTGTTGCTGATGTTGCCTTTGGCTTCTACTTTGCAGAAGAGGAGTGGAAGCTCTGGGTGTAGGATTGCTGTTTTCACTCTTCTTCTGGTACGTGGATCTGGTGTTTGTGTGTTTGCCAGACAGCCAGCAAAGGAATACTTTCTGAGTGCTCTGACCTGAGCAGAGTACCCTGACAAGGAAGCTGTATTTGCAGTGAGGTGAACTGGGACACTGCAGACATGCCCATCCATGGGAGAGGATGCAGGCAATTGGGCAACTCAGCTGCTCTGAACCAGGTGGAATGGTATCAGCTGCTAGATTAAGATGGGCTGTGTAGCTCACAGCATTGCAGAAGCCCTAAGTTCTAACAAATGCACAATAGTTGGTGTCTGCAGCTTCTGAACAATTATTGAGGCAGTGGAGCTGCAAGCTTCAGAAAGCCCATCAGAGTGTGAATGCCATCCACAGTGAGACTGGTTCAGGGGAAAGTGGCAGCCAAGCCCTCAACAGCCCAGGCATGGGCGGATAGGAATTTGCACATAAATTTTGAGAGAGAACAGGGATTTTCTTGCTTTCTTTTGTAGATGGGTGTTTATGGGTATGAAGTGGAAGATGAAATTTCCTTAGGCTGGTCTCAATTACTGTCTCATTCTTTGCATGTGGCAGGTTTCCTGACAGCATCCCTCCCGATGCAGCAGCCATTGAAAACAGCAGCTGGAAAAGGAGGATGAGGAAGAGCCTGTCCTTGCAGCTGGGAGGCCCCTCAGCACAGGATCAGAACCACAGAGAACAAGCAGTTCTCCTCTTATCTGATGTAGCCTGGAGAGCAGACAGATAGGACTGCAGCAATCAGTATGATGGGAATGCAGTGGGTGGACTCTGTCAAGAGAAAAGAAACCCTCCCCTCTATGGATGAACCTTCTTCTCTCTGTTTCCCCCCTCTCCAGTCCTCATTCCGGTAAGAGGGAGGATCTTTTCCCCATCCAGTGATGAGATGAAAGAGTGCCCCACATCTGACACTTCATGAGTTGGCTGAACCTTACAAAGTGATCTTCATAAAATCCTGATTCCAAAGCATCAAAGCCTTTTCCTGACTGGTAAAAACCCTAAAAATTCCTCGAAGAACTGCCAAAGGGCAATGGGGCTGATTCTGTCAACTGCCTTTGGTTAGAGCTGGGTTTGGTTATTTATGGGGGCCAGGGGAGGCAAGAACTTTCCAGATGGGTGGCTAAACCAAATATAACAATGATAAAAATCAATGAAGTTATGTGCAGGGAAAAGAATGCCTGTGCATGAGGCACACTCTTCTCTGTGCTGAAACATCCCTCAGCACGGTGCTGCTCAGAGCTCTCCACCCTGTGCTGTCTCATCCCTCTGTGTCTGCCCAGATGTGCCCTTTGCTGGGGGAATTCTGGCTTGATTTAATGGCACCTTCCTAACGAGACTTCACACTGACTGTGAGGTGCAAATCCTACTGGAAACATGTCCTGGTGAGTAATCACCCAAATGCAGCAAGAAGTCATCCCTCTGCAGTGGGATTATGACAGGGCTGGGGGGTCAGCCCTTGCAAGAAGCCAACAATGAATTAGGAGGGTGACTTTCATCTCTCCAGGAAGATGGCAGTGTTCTGATGTACAGGTCATGCTGGGGTTCCAAAGAAGCAGGTGTGTGTCTTGCCAAAACTCTGCCTCAGAGTTGATGCATAAGGGATGCAGGTTGGGACACAGGGTTGCACAGAAGCCCTTGAATGAGAATCAAGGTGTAAAGATGAAGATTTCCTGTCAGAAAAGGCTGAAGAAATTTGCTGTTGCAACGTGTAAAGGTGTAAAGGAACTAAGTGAGCAGGAGGACAATCTTCAAAATCATCTGCGTATTTAAGACATCCTGAAGCATTAATTCTGAGTCCTGTTGGGGTGTGTGTCACTGCAAAGCTGTGAGTCAGAGTGAAAACCTGTCCCTTCTCCAAAGAATTGAAATCTAAGCATACAAGGGAAGAGAAAGCGTAAGCAGGACATAAGGGATTGGCACTGGCTGTTAGATTCTTCATGCATCCAAGATTAGAGGAGGAGCATTCAGTAATTCCTTCAAGAAGGAAGATTGCTTGCCATCTACTTGTGAAGGAAGCATGCTGAGCATCACACAAGTGGGAAGACGACTAGGAGTCAGGACTGACTGGAGTGTTGAAATATCTGATGAGAGAGGAAGTGTGGTGGAGAGGGTTGGACTTGGTGACTGCAAACTGCTTTTGCATGAGTGCACCCCTGCTCTTCCTAGGTCAATTAAATTTTGGATGTTTGCATGGGTTGTTACACAGCCATACCATTAGGCAGTCAAATATTCTCATCTTCTTGCTGCTAGTTTTTATTTGTGGGGGTGTGCTTTGCTGGAAAATCTCCAGCACTCTCATGGAAAAATTGTCCCTTGAGTAATTCCTTTTTTTCCACCGAGTCCTTTCGTACTTCATAGAATCATAGAACAGTTTGGGTTGAAAGGGACCTTAAAGGTCATCTAGTCCCAAGCCCCTGCCATGGGCAGGGACATCTTCAAGAAGCACTAGACTGTGTTGCTCAGAGCCCCACCCAACCTGGCCTTGAACACTTTCAGTCTGGTAATTGCACTCCTTGGCCTCACCTGTTCATATTTGTTGATGCTGTTAAAAATGTAGTGAGGATCAGCCTACTGAGGTTGCTGTTCATGACTGTGCTGTGAACTCCAGCTCTGTAGGTAGGTGAAGTTAATTTTTTTCTGTCTCATCCATCAGACAGAGCCTTACTGAGTTCTTCATTTAGGTCAGGTTCTACACCTGTGTGAGTGGTCCCACCACTGGGTTGACTTTGCCCAGTCTGTTTTCTCGAGGGAGCCCAGCCCTGGCCACAGTCATGGCCCGACTGAGACACTTGTTCCACTCTGCTCCTTACCCAGATGGAGCCTGCTTGCAGCACTTCAGCAGGACAGGGACAGGATGAGGTGAGTGATTTGTTTGCTAGTTGGGTGGCAGGACCCTTGTTTCTTGTTAAAGGCCTGTGAGATAAGAGATGCCATCGATGTTCCAAGGTGTTCTTATCAGAGGCCTTAGTCTGAAACAACACTACTCATCCACAATTTCTCTCCAGCTCGTTGATTAAAATGGAGAGTTTTGTTCTGCTTTTTCCAGTCTCTGGAATGCCCCTAGACAAATGAATTTTTCAGACACATCTTTTCCTTTTGTGAATCAAACTCCAACCTCTTAATGTTCAGCAAATAATTTGTTCCAAAGAGACTGTTGTATGTGATCGTAATTACATTTGGGTTTTAATAATCATAAACACTCCTGTTTTCTAAGAACCAGCTAAACTGATTTCCAAATAATTTAGTTTGAATGGCATGTTTTGTGTTTGTGTAGCATCTTCTCCCCCATATGCACTTCTAAAGGAAAACAAACAATGCATTAAAAAAAAAGCAAGTGTGGGGTAAAAAAAAAACCTTGGAGAACTTTAAAAGACTCTAAACCTGAAAAGGGAGGGTGGGATCAGCTAATTTGTCCCTCTTTTGTATGGTTTATTAAGCCTTTTGTTCTGGAACGCATGGGTTCAGTGGGAAAGCGGTTTTTGATATATAATGTATTTACTTTTGCTAATTAATTAAAGCAGTATTCATATGAAAATGCCGACTGATAATGGCTTTCACAGCAACAACTGTGTTTTTTAAAGTAGCAACTTTTAATTACAAATTGACTGGCAGAAATATATAAACCCAAATATTGTTCCACTGATTTCCTTTTAACTGTGTTGCTCTTGCTTGATTTATCGGATTAGGGCTTTTCACACATAGTGCGTACAAGATATTGTTTTTAATGAGAAATTTAAAGATTACCAACAATACCCATAAACCATTAAAAACACAAACCCTAGATGAATGGTAATTAGACAGAATGATTTGAGGCTGATAAATTGAAAGCAATTAATGTATTTGTTTGGGATTCTGAAGATAGCTCTGGGTGTTCCAGAAAGCACTGGAGGTTCAGGTTCGGTGTGGAATTGCATGTGGAGATTCCTTTCACTGCCCCAAGTGTCCAGAGTACCAATGGAGAAGATGCTGGCAGGGCTCCCCTCTGGGTTCTGGGAGGGGGGAGAGGTGAGGGGTTACATCCAGGGGTTTTGTGGGAAGGGCTGAAGGGATGTATCAGGGCAGAATTTCCCTGGATCAAGCCTTTTCTGTGTTTCACTGTTATCTGTGACATAATATGAGGTAAAACTTGAGGAGGTAAGGCAGGGGGAAGTGCTGGGGAGAGGTAAAGTTTTCTCGTCTCTGCTTTGGTTTATCAGGAATGCATCTTCTGCTCAACTCAAGCAACACTGAGTTGGTAAAGCTGCATGAGATGCTCTCTTCTGGGATATGAGTAAGTTGCATTTGTTAATGGTGGCTTGTAACCCCAGCAAGTGCATCCTGTTTCTATTCTTTCTCTTATTCTTGGCAAAGCAAATGTTTTGGGATTCTGTTTCAGCAAAAGGAAGTACTCTCGGGTGGTGATGCCTTTTGATATTGTTCCGTGTACTTGGGCCTAGAACAGAGCTCACCATGATTTCACATCTCAGGAGAATTTTTCAGCACATGAGAAATAGCCAAAACCAAGTAATCTCCTAAATCAGGATAGTGATGTCTCTACTCGAAAATCTTAAAACAAAATAGCCCTTCCCACCATAAAACCTAAAGGCCCAGGTAACATATGACCTGAACAACTGAAACATCTAATTTTATTTCAAGTCTTCTCCAAGTGTAAATTAGGACATTCAAATGAAAAGTCATGGCAAACAAAAACCAGAAACCTTTCCCCCATTTTCCTCCAAGTCAGGAATATAATCAGTCCCTTCTTACAGACATTTTCTTTGTGATAATTTGAGATTTCTGATGAGGGGTGAGGTGTTTTCCCAGAAAGAAAAAAAAGTCTTGATGTGGAATTCTGCAAGTAGAACTCCTTCTCTGCCATTGGCTTATCTCTGTTTTAATCTCTCCTTCAGATATATTCCTTCCACAAGGCTTTTCAGTTCTTATCCGCTGTAGAAAGAAATGCATTATTTAGCAAGACAAGAGCAAGAGCACAGGGAATCCTGATGGTAGAACCCTTTGTGCTCTACCATCAGCTGCTGGTATCTTGTTCAGGAAATCAGGTTTTCAAAGGAGCTGGGGTTCTTGAATTCACTTAGCACTTGATGCTGGCAGGTGTTGAGCTCCTTTGTAAACCTGGTATTACATTCTGAATGAAAGTTGTTGGATTGAACTGGGACTTTTTTCTGAATCTTTGCCCAAAAAATGGTGTTCTCTATAGAAGTGTTGTGGGTTTTTGCATTTACTTACTTGTTGTCTGTCTCCAAGATACACCTAAGCCTTGCAGGTGCTCTGAAGATTATATTTGCAGGAGCAGGAGCCCTGTCGTGTCTCCATGTGGCTCCATCCCTGTGCAGCACATTGTGGTTCTTGTAGGGTGATCTGTTACAGCTCTTTTCCATCCTACTGGACTCACAGTCAGTTGCAGAAAAAAGTCAGTGTTTTATCAAGGAGTGTCTTGCTTGCAGGGCTGAACTGGACAAGGAACCACTTCACCCAGCAGCCTTACTCTGGGGAACATTTCCTGGATTGTTGCCACTGCTGTGAAGTAGCATCCTGGGCATTGCATTTCAGTATTTTTGGTTCCTCGTACACTGGTTCAGCCATCAAATTAACAAATAAGGCTCTTGGAGGAGTCACCTGGGGCCTATTGCACAAGCTAGATGCCAGTAAAATCCAGTTGTGTGTAGCAAAAGGGAAAAGACCAATAAGGAAACAATAACAGAAAAGCTCTGTTAAAAAGGCATATAGGTAAAATGCTGCTGGCACAGTTAAGGAACCTGTTACATTCAGTAGTGCAATAAAATCCCAAGTAATTGCAAATGAAACTTAATGCCTTGTAAAAGAGCTCAGCTCCTTTCTGCCGTAGCTGCAGCTTTTTGAATGGGTCCAGCAGGAGGTGTATTTGTGCTGCACAGCCTCGGGAGGCTCTGGGGAAACAGCTGATCAGCCGTGGGCACTGTGAGGGTAGTTTGAAATGCTCCAGTATTTTGGCCAGCCTGGCCTTCTGCAGGAGGATGTGGCACAGGGCAGCACACAGGGAATTTGACTCTGACCCTGTGCTTGTGGGATCCAGAGTGTTCTGGTCTTCCCAGCAGGTGCAGAAATCACTTCAGACTGGTCCAGCCAGGACGCTGCTGAGGTGATGGTTACTTTTTTCCTCTGTTTTCAAATCCCTGTGTTCCATCATCATCATCTTCACTAGAGCAGTGGGCTCAAAAGCAAGGCAGAGAAGCCCTCCTAATATTACTTGTGTGCATATTCCTTCTGGGCTTTTATCCACATTTTTTCCTGAATTTTTACAGCACAGGATTCTTGCCTGCTTCAAGCAAACCCCATCTATTTGGGGAAAAGAGACTTGTTCCGCTCTCCATTACAGACTTTGGATTGTAACAGTTTCTTTAAGTCATAGGACTAAATCCTGATTGTCTTTCCTCAGGTCTCAAGTCAAACTTCCTTTATGTGAATAAGAAGTATGTAGGAGGAGGGGATTTGCAGCACCAGGCTTTCCAGTGAACATAGGGGTATTTTTTTATTGTTTAGTGTCCTGTCTTTGGGAATTAAATTACTGCTTGAAAATTTTAACTTCACTTCAAAGACATGTTTCTAGTCCTTGTGTTTGTGTGAACTCCACCCCCCCCATGCTTACGTAATTTGAAAGTGTGATTTGGTTATGCCTGAAAGACTCGGGATCCAGAAGGCAGAGAAAAACAACCCAAAGCTGATTGTTATTAAAAACAAACACCACCACCCCCTCCCCAAACTGATGGTATTTGAATTCCTGGGTTTGCATTGCTGGTTTTGGGCTAAGGGAAATGAAGGCAGGTAGAAGCCTGACTTGCATTAGAACAGAGAAGCAAGAACCTGCTGGTTTGCTTGTAAATGGCCTGAGCCTGTTAAGCCTGGTGGGTAAATGCCTGCAAAATGGTATGAGCATTTTGGACTGAGTGAGAGTCCCATGGAAGAAAATACCAGCCCTTAAAGAAAAATCCTTCCTGCTTCCACACACTTCCCTCATTTTTCAGTCCTGCAAAGTATGATATCCCCTCCTTCTCCTTTATTAATCAGGTTTTCATTTAAACTGCAATGCTTTGTTTCCCCACATGGTTAACTGTATTTTTTAAAATAAAGCAGTGAATGGCCCTTTAATGTTCAAATGATGGTTCTAGCTGCCCACACGTCAGTTGAAAATGTGCAGTGTCCTTTTTCCTGGCATGAGCTAGTAGAAGTCATGGGGTGCACTCTGAGAAATAGCCCCTGCTTTCTTTATTGTTGTTTTTTCCTTCCTCTGATGGCATGAGTCAGGGGCACTGTCAGTCTCTGAACCAACAGTGTCTCCTTTTCAGCAATTAATCTGCTTGTTTCATTGTTTGACTGAGCTGTGGCATGCTCTAAGGTTTGTCTTAATTCTCTGTAGTTAACAATAAAGAGGCAAATTTCTGAAATTCTAGGAAGATTTCTAGAGAACTTCCTTCCCTCTGCCTTGAAATAAAGCAACCTCCTGCAAACTCATCAGCCCATTTCTTTTCTTACAGGGTTAGGACTGGCATCCTTTGTGAACTTCCTGCATAACCATGGGTTTGATTTGGCTTCTCTAAACATTCTTGCTGAAATTGATCCAACACTTTATCCTCACATCCACCCACGCATGTAAATTCCTCAGTGTCATAAGTTGGTTTGGATCCACGTAAGTCATGGCATCTCTTTGTCTTTACCCCTTCATCCACCCCTGTGAAAAATGTGTGGCGTTTAAAATGGAGGCAAATGCAAATAGATCCGAGGTGAGGATATGGAACTAAGAGAGGAGGGCAGTGAGGACAGAGTCTGTGGAGTTTATTAGCTCGTTTCAATAATGAAGTGCAAAACTATCCCTTAAAGCTGGCTGTGAGAACTGCTAAGCCAATGGAGAAGTTTGTATTGATTTTAGTGAACTCTGAATCAGTCCCTTCAAAAGCAGCAAGGAATATGGACCTAACCAGATGATGCCCCCAAGAGAAAAGATAAGGCTTAGCACATCTTTCAGAAGTGCTCCTTAGGAAAGGGCAGATCCTATACTTAGGGAGGATTGCAGTAGTCTGAGACCAGTGCTTTGAAAACTCTCTTGCATGGCTAAATGAGAATACCTTGCATTTTCAAATCTGGTTCCAGTTGTAGGTGTTGAATGAGTGAAAGTCTACTTCTAAACAAATTTTTAAAGACTGCCTCCCCTTCAACACCATAACTGAATTTTGCAAGGTGTTATGTTCCTTCAGCTTTTAGGGCTACACATACACACAGTCAAGGACTTAGGAGAATCTCTGATGGGAAACTGAAAAGCAGAATTCAGATAAAAATGGTGTGGATATTTGGATCAAGGGTATGAACATTTGAGATCATTTTAGAAATGGCAGGCCAGCCAGCAGTTTCACCAGCAGGTCTTGGTTTGAACTCTGAAACCCCAGCAAAGTTGGGGTATGTGATCCCAAGACTGGGGTTGTCTAAACATGAAAATCACTCAGAACTTAAGTCAGCAGAAATGCATGTAAAGGCACTGAATAAGTGCAGCAGTCCTGGGGAGCTAATTTCTCCACCCAGAGCTCTGGAGTTCTCAGTATGCAGCCATTATAATCTGAAATATTACCTGTCCTGTTGCAGCCTGGATTTGGTCTCCTTGCCTGTGGATTAGACATAAGGAATATAAAACAAAATACATGCACAA
Source organism: Chaetops frenatus (assembly GCA_013400775.1). Lineage (NCBI taxonomy): Eukaryota > Metazoa > Chordata > Aves > Passeriformes > Picathartidae > Chaetops > Chaetops frenatus. The sequence continues at coordinate 358,133 of VZTR01027467.1, read as the reverse complement.
AACCCTTGTGTTTCTTTTGCAAAATCAGGCTGTGCACATAGCTAATTCTCTTCATGTTAATCTACACTTACAACCCGATAACAAGCTAGAGCTTTCTTCTAACCAGGCTTGATTAAATTTGGAAGATTTCTTCCCAACAGGAGAACCCTTTCTGCTTTCATGCAGTAAACATGATTTTGTGCTTTCTGTATTTCCCTTTTTTATTTTTGTTTCAGGAATTCTTTTTTTCCCCCTCTTATTATTATTATTATGAATAAGCTAGTTTTAAATCAATTTCAACAGCTGGAATTAATTTTCCCGTTACTGACTCTTCACTTGGGCCTGTCACAGAGCGGGAGGCTTTCTATTAGCATAAACATAACTGAAAGCTCTGGAATTTGCATTAATGTACTTTTAACAAGTTGACAGTCTTTTGGCACACGCTCCTGAGATCTGAGAAGCAAGGGAAAAAAAGACTGTATTATACCTTACACTGGCCGAATTGTAAGAAGCTGTCAGGTAAAACCTCAGGTTTCTTTTTCTACTACAAAAATATGGGACAAAATATCCACTCATAAGCAGGTGCACATAGCTGACAATTTTGTGAAGTCCTTACTGCTTCCCTTCTAGTCCCTGGAAGAGGCTGCTCCCAGCTTGGGAACAGGCTGTTTTATTGTTATTTAGTGGGTGTGGAACTCGTGCAAGAGGTGAGGGTGCTGAGCAAGATATTTTACAAAGCTTTTAAAGGGTCTCAGGAAATGTATATTTTGGTGACAGGAGCATGGACCCTTTGAAAAGTGATCCAAACTCTGCTAAATAAATTGGTAGGTGTGCCAAATAAAAAGCTAGTCCTGCAAGCTCCTTATTACCATGGGGTAGGAATTTAAGAGGATTCAGCATGGCAGTTTTTCCAGCAGATGACCAAATCATCAGAGATGACCTGAAAACTGAGATGATGGTTTTCCACATCTCTGTTTAAACCACATAATTTAAGTGAGGGTCTTTCCATTTGATTCCAGCTCTTGCATGGCAAGTGAATTGTGGTTGAGCTTGGCCTTCATTAACCAGAGGAACCAGAATCTGCTGTTCCTGCCAAATCACAGAATCATTTAAGTTGGAACAATCTCTAATATCTGTGGGTCCAACCTTTGGCCGATCACCACCTCGTCAACCAGACCCTGGCACTAAGTGCCAAATGACATGGCAGTAGCAGCAGGGCCTGAAAGGAGAATGATTATTGGGAAACCTGGGGTTGATGACATTTGGCTGAACTCTGCTGGCTCTGCAGTCAGTGTGCAGAAGTGGCAGGGCTCCTGCTGGGTTAGTGTGGGCAACCAAGGGGCTGCTCTGTGCAACCCTGTCTGCCCGAATGGACTCCATCGTGGCCTGAAGCTAAGAGTTAACTGAGTCCCTGCACTGCAGCCTTCAGATGTATGGGTAGGAAGCCTTTGAGTAGTTCTCTCAGTTGTGTAAATGGTCTGCTTGTACATCAGTGGAGTTGATGTGTATTTTTAAAGAATGCAATGTGTTTCCATCAATTATTTAGAGTAAATGTGTTACAGTATTTGCAAAAACTGTTCAAGCCAACATGAAATTTGTCTATGTTTCCAGTTACACTAGAAAAGGAGGCAGAAGAAAATATTTGGGCTGCAGATCAGACTCATATCAGTTGCCATGGGAATAAAAGAAATACTAAGAATTTAGGGAATCCTTTAAACTACAGGATTTTTTAAATTGAGGTCTTATTTGACTGTTTATTTAGGCCCTACATTAAGACAAAAATGTGTGTTTAGCCAGCTCCTCCTGCTGGACCCAGAGCAGCTATTAGGGCTTATTTCCATAGAAATATTGCTGATCCTGGCCCCAGAACAGAGCAGGAGGAGGCGTGGGAGAGCTGCTGTGCTTAGTGGCACTGGGCTCGCTCTGCGGCCAGGGGCTCAAGCAGCCCCCTTGCAGTTTGGCAAATAGAGCCCAGCTTTATGTTGACCTGCTAAAGCTGCTGCCAGGGGTTTGGCAAGGCTGTAGTATTTGTCTGCTCCAGGCTTTGTTCCTGGATTTGTCTCTTGAGTTTGGAGAGACCAAAATGGTACCCCTTTGGTCTGGAAACTGTGACTCAATCTGGCCAGCACGGGAGCAGTACGACACAGCAGTATGGGAACTGTCTCACTGCTGGGAAAAGTCACTGAAAGATCAGCTAGTTAATTAGCAGGGGGATTGTAAATAGCTAAAACCTGACTGAATTCCTCTTGTCAGCTCAGGACAGGATCCTCCTGCCACTGCTCTTCCTGCTTCTTCACTCTTTGGCCACAATTGGTTATTCTGGAGATAATTTTTCCTCTCACAGCTTCTGCTTCAGTCACTACTATGGCTCACTGTGGCTGCTATTTATTCCCTCTAGGAAAAGAAGAAACTGTGGAAGAGCAGTATTCTCTCAGTCTCCTTCACACCCTTTGTGGTTCTTCCCTCTCCCAGGAAAAGGCTGAGAGCAGAGGCAGCCTGTCCAGTGCTACTTGACTTGGATGCTGCTGTCCTCTCTTGCTTCAGCTGATGAAAAGCACTTGAGGCAGATCTGCCTTCGCTGCGGCTGAATCACATAACTTTTCTGAGCTAATCTGCCTGTGTACTTATGGCTTCACAGAGCTTGGTGCAGGTTCCTCATCCAGCCAGCAACCACAGCTCATGGCAGACTGGATGGCTTAGAGATACCTTGGTGACATCTTCAGTTGCCAGTGTTGACCAGATTACTGGAGTAGGGAATAGGACACTTCTTCCCTCAAGCCCCCAGACCCCAAGGTTATGAAGTTAACAAACCTTCTAGAAGGTTTATTTCCTTCTTCTTAAGACACTTCCAAGGGCCCCTGGAGGAAACCTGTGTTGGTATAGGTGGTGCACCCTGGCTGAAAATGCTCAGAACATCATCTGTCTAACAACTATGCATCCTCCTTTGATAGAAATAGGACACTTCTCATCTTTTACATAAAGATGTTTTCCCTACATGCCAACTCAATCCCTTCCAACTTCATGAGCTCAGAAATTGTCCCAAATGCAGTCTAGAAGTAAGCTGGAAGCAGGTGTCAGCAACTGTGCTTGTGGAGAGGGAAGGTATCCCAGTGCCTACACCAGCATTGACTTCATTGGCCTCAGCAGAGGGGCTTGTGTGAGCCAGCACTGACAGCACCAGGCCCCTGGTAGGGTGGGAGCTGTGGGCTGGGAGGGCTTTGCAATGATGAGAAGAAGAGTGTGTGAGGGGAAAAGGGAAGAGTAGTTTGGTTTAGAGATACTGTCCATAGTGCTGATTCACTGGGCTAATCAGACCTTGGTGGCATTTTTCCTCTGGTATCTGCTCTGTGTGTCTGCCACTGTTTTTTAGAATTTATCTTTCTCATCAGAGCTTGGGCTCTTTGCTGGGTTTTTTTCTCTCTTCATTCAATGTCTGTTAGAGGAAAAATCTTTGAAAACAAGATGTCTTTTTCTTCAGAGCTCTTCTTGGTAGGTCTGAGCTGTGATGAACTCTTCTCTTCTTGATTTCCAAGAAACATCGGTGCCCCATGGGCAGTGGCCAGCCAGTGCTCCCTACATGCTGAATTACTTTTTTTTTAAATTTTTTTTTTTTAATAAGTTCTCAGTTATCCAATCTCTAAAGCTTATTTCAGGGCTATGCAGCAAAAGCTGCTGGATGGCCATTTTATGTTGAACCATTCCCTGTGGCACAGACCCTGTGGGGAAGGGTCTGGACTCATTCCTTCAGTGACTGTTTCTGACAAATGTGAGAAGTGGCAGACTGTGATAGAAATGAGCAGCCCTAATGGGTTTGGAGATGGAGGGGAGCACTGTCTTGCCTGGTCCATATCCTCCTAGAGAAAAAGCCTAATAACAAATAGCTGAGAAGTTTTTATTATAGTTCAGGTTCTGGTACAGCTGCTGGAGAGGTTTGAGCAACTCTTGTGGAGCTCCACTGCATCCTGTACAGATGGATGTGAAGCCATGAGCTAAGGTGAACTCATGATGACCAGTGTGCCAAACCTCTGAAATCTGCAGTTTTGGAAAAAAGGGTTCAAGTGTTGGTTATTATCTGCCAGCTGAAAATTCCCCTCCAGCTCGTTGTATCTGTTTAGCTGAGCACAGCATGAGAGGGGGGCTGCTTGGGGAGTGCCTGATAAAGGAACTTTACCTGTTCTGCTTCAGTGAGACTTCTGCATAAACATCATCTGAAACAGTTAGCATCCGTTTTGTGCTGTTATTGAATATATATCTCAGACAAGTGCTTAGAGACCTTAGATCAGAATAGGGTTTCACTGAACAAGGTACAGAATATGCTACAAACAGCTTGAGACAGTCCCAGCCAGGGCAGACAGCTGGGCAGAGGGAGGGCAAGCATGAGGGATAAGGTGACCTGCATGCAAGAACATGGGAACAAAGCTGGGCCAGGCTGCAGCTCTTGTGGCTCTGCCCAGTCCTCAGACACTGCTGTCATTTGCCCTCAGGGTTATGTGGAAAAATGACAGATTAGAATAGCCCTGTAAATTAGTGATAATTCTGCTATATCTCTCTCTGTGGTGTTTTCACCATCCTTCTCATGATGTCTGCCTTAGACCCTGAGTTTTTGAGGAGAGAGGTGCTGGTGGTCTTCAGGATAAAGCTTGGTGCTAGTTTTATACCTTTACTGCATTCAAAATGAAAGGACAATAAGAAAAATGTTCATGTTTAAGAAATATCAAAACTTGGAGTGGTTTCAAGAGTGTATATTAGGTCTGTATAAATCAATACATTTGCTTGTAGGAATTTGAGAACATGGAATGAGGCAGTGAAAGGAGATCAAATAAAATTTTAGTTGTAGATGTAGGCTGTTCTGACCTGGTTTAGCATGACTTGGTTGAGATCTGGGTGTGAGTGAAAATCAGAATCCTCCTTCTCTACAGCTGATATTTTCTGCATTTCAGTTTCTACCATCTTGAGCATGGTGAATGTAGGAGATCAGTTGAGGATTATGACCATCATAACAGTATTACCCATGGGGCTGGTGTGGGACCAACCCCAACCTGCTTCTTGCAGGCAGTTCTGACATAAGGAGTTGAGCTATTAGATCCAGGCACCAAAAATGTAGAAATGCCAGTTGGTAGACATGTCCCACTATCATGAGTGACCCTTGTGATGGCTCTGTTTTTGCTGAGTAACACCATAACCTAAAAGGCTCATATGGAGCTGGGAGCAAGCCACAACCAGGAGCCCTCTCAGGGTGAGCACTTCTCCTTCACAGAGCTGGCACACTGGTAGCAGGACCCCATGTTGAGCTCTGGGGCATGGATAGGCTGTCAGAAGGACCCCAGATTAATGTAGCTTCAAGAAAACCTGTCCTCAGCTTCTGTTTCTTTGTCATCATGCAAACCTTCAGAACCTTCCTGTGCTACCAGGATGGCCGTTTGTTATGGTTATCACAATGGTAAAATTGTCATGGGTAAAAACATCCCACCGTCCACAAATACAAGAAAACAGCAATGGGCAAAGGGGCCCAGCCTCCACACCCCCCTTCCCCTCACGACTCCTCCACACTCAGGAAGTGGCAAGCCTGTCCTGTGTGGCCAAAAACAAGGCAAAAGAACCCTAGTGAAAAAAGGAGTTAGGGCTGATTGGTAAGCCAGGCATGGGCACTGAACATCTCTTGAGAGATAAGTCTCTGATGCTTGATTCTTTTCAGTCCTTTTGGAGAATGTGATAAGGAGGTGGCAGTTGCTTTGTCGGGGTTACTCACGCTCTTTGTGCAGCGTGTTCACTCACTGAACTTGTTCAGATAAGACAAACATCTAAACTCCATTTCCGGAGACACACACCAGTCCTTGCTCTCAGGCAATGGTTATACCAGGGTGGGCTGCTGGAGACAGGGCTGATGATGAATGCTCGTGGGCAAGATGCTCCATTGTAGCTAGTGGTTCTGTCTCTCCTTTGCTTCCCCAGAGCTCCAAAACTGGACTCCCAAATGGTCCAGTATCTCAGGTATTTGGCAAAGGTGGCCATAAGCATTCCTGCAGTGGAGGGGGAAGCACTTCTGAAAAACTCACCAAAATTCTATGTGCTTTGGGCTGAATAAAGCTGGACACTCCCAAAGTCTGCTCACATCCAGCTTCATGTGTGTCCTCTTTGCAGGATTTGTGAGTCATCAGGCATCAGAAGAAAACTACTTGTAGTTAGTGAGTGCTTCAGTTGCTGCTGAAAGGCAGCCGTGGGGGAATAGAAATATGATTGATTCAAGAGAATAGTGTCTAGACACAATTGTTTAGGACAGACAGTGCAAGAAAATAATGTAGGCAACTGGAAATCTGCAGGGAATTCTGTAAAGTGTCAGGATGTGATAAATGCCCGAGGGAGAAATCAGTTCAGGTGTTACTCAGCACCTTTGCTGTAAGAAGTGCTGGTGCAGCTCTGGTCACTGCAATTGGCTGGAGTTCTTTTCCAAACTCACACAAAGCAAGAGGTTTTTTTGGGAAGCAGTCCTGACTAGAAGGAAGAAGCACTCCCCATTCAGTTACCTTAATTTTTTCAGCTTCTGTGCTTTCTCTAGAGTGCTTTTGAATAACTGCTCATCTTGATTTTTCCTGAGAGCTCAGAGAAGCCTTTCCTGGACTGATGAGCAGAAGTACATCAAATGTCCCTGCAGGAGCAGCAGACTCAGCCAGTCCTGCTTCCTGGGCAGTGAGGGTTATGAAAACCTGTGTCTGTGGGTATATCTTCTATTTTGAGACTTAACATGAAGAGGTTGAGATATAGTTTGTGTAAAGACTTCTGGGTGAATGACAGCACCAGTTGATTTTTTTGTCTTCTTTGAGGAGATGCCTGATGAAACTGCCATCTTACACAGGATCAGTTTATAAGCCTTGATGTGAATAGCAGGCAGGTGTTGACTTATCCTAAACTGGGCTCCGAGCTCTGCTGTTGTTCTACACTGAATATGAATCTGCTTTATATGCCTCCTGGAAGTCCTGGAGGGAGAGAGACTGCCAAAACTTTGAGAACTTGTTTCATTATTCTGTCCAAATCTCCCCTAAGATCTCTATGTGAGTAGATTTTTGGGAAAAGATTTTCACAAAAAGTCTTCACTGCCCTCCCTAAGCAGACTTCATCTGAAGGCCACCAAGAGAGCTGGGGATCTGGGCACTCAGAGGATCTGGTCCACATGGAAAGCACTGTCACCACTGTGTCCCTGGGGGATGTTCCTCCTGGTGACCCTGCACAGTGCTCAGCAGTTGCATCACTTAGGCATCTGGTTGCATTTATAACCCAAGATGCCAGGTATAAGATGCCAATAAATGTTTTAAATCCTGCAATGGAAAGGTTATATTATAAATTACCAGGCCTTTGAGGATGCAATTCTGTCAGCACAGGTTTATTCAATTAACTGGGATCCAAGCAATTAGTGTGGCAGGGTTTTATTGTTTGGTTTGTGTGGGGGTTTTTTGGTTTTGTTTGTTTGTGTTTGGTTTTTTGTTTTTGTTGTTTTGGTAATTTCTACTACCAGAGCAAGAATCTAAAGTGTTCCTGAATTTCAGTGAGGTTTTTGTTCATTGCCAGTTGCCCAAAGTAAAATATTAGGTCTATGCCATATGCTGGTATCAGCCTGCTGTGGGCAGCAACAGAAAATCCTGTCCTGAGAGGGGCTTGTTCTCAGAGGAATGGATGCACACAGCCCCCCTCTCTTTTCCCATGTAACATTGGAATATCCTTTACAGGTCACCCAGCAGCACTGTATGACTGTATGGATTTCCCAGCTTTTCCCAAGCTGTTTTCTCCAGGGACTGGGAGCAGTTTTGGCAAGCAGTGACCTAGTCATTGTCCATGACCATGTGAATTCATGACCTCGTGGTTCCCAGATTTGCCCTGTGTTCTGCTGATGTGCTGTGAAGACAAACCCACAGAGTACTTCTGTCCTACAGCAGCATTTCTGGGGTGAGAATACTTCTCTTGCTTTACCTGAATGTACCTGTCCCTGTCTGAGCTGGGATGCACCTGCTGTACACCTATTCCATCCAGGCTCCAGTGTCCTTCTCTTCCCTCTTTATGCTTTAATGCCACCCTTGCTCTCCCCATACCCAGACCAGCTGCCTGCCTTGATGGAAGGGCTGCCTGTGCCCTTCTTGTGGAAGGCAGCTGCCTGCATCAGGGAGCTCCAAAAGCTGTCCATGTCCTGAGCAGTGAAACTTTGTTGTTTCAAAGTCACTTTGACCTGAGTGCTGCAGCAAACGTGTACAGCATCTGCTGCTGCTGTTTCGCATGAGGGAGCTGCAGTCAAATATTAAAAAGGCAGCAAGAGCATTAAATTATTCTGCAATGGAACATTGTCATTCCTCCATAAAACTATTTTGACCTGTAGTTTTCTATGGAGTCCATTGCTCTTAAATGTGCAGTGAGAAAGGAAATTAAAAATTAATCTTTATTTCCATCTCAGAAGGAAACCTTAATTCTCTGCATTGAAATTATACTCATAATCCAGGGTAATAAATTATAGTTTTTAATTGCAGCTAGTTACAGCCAATCAATGGGAACCTCTCTCTCCGTCTCCCTCTCTCTCTCTCTTGCTTGCTTTAACTTTGCTATACAGAAGAACTCATGGAGTGCTGGAAAAAATTCACATACATTGACCCGAGCTCTAACATTGTGTGAATAAGCCCAGGTTGCACTAAATCAGCCAGGTTCTGTTCTTGCCTGGCACCCTTGAGCCAGTGACCTGAAAGTACCTCATGGGCACTGGCTGCACCAGGCACACAAGCACAGGGAAATGGACAAATTGTACCATTTCCACGTGGGGAAGGTGTGGTGTAGGACCTTGCTCAAGGTTATGGAGTGAGTCAGTGTTGAATGAGGAACAATATCTTCATTCACCTGCTTATGATTATGAGACAAAGCACCTTTCCAAGCAGAGGATAGGAGCCAGGATGCCCTGCTCTGGCCCACTGACCAATGTTGCTGACCTTCAAGCATCTCAGCTCTGACATCAGACCCCTTCTGACAAAAAGGACAGCTGGTTAAAGCAGATACTTCTTTGTGCTTGGCATCTGTTGCATCTGTGTTCTTTCATACCAGAGTGTGTTGCAGACAAGNCTTCAAGCATCTCAGCTCTGACATCAGACCCCTTCTGACAAAAAGGACAGCTGGTTAAAGCAGATACTTCTTCGTGCTTGGCATCTGTTGCAAGTAACCTCTGTGTTCTTTCATACCAGAGTGTGTTGCAGACAAGTGGAGTGTTTCTGGGGATTTGACATTGCTGTATTGCATACGATGAAAGCTACCTTGCAAATGGGCTTCCTGAGGTATGGCAACCTTTAGCAGAGCCAAGGAGCTGTCTCTGTTTCCAAATAACTGATGCTCTGCACGTGACAGCTCTTTCCACTGCTATCCCACAATGTCTAGCTGAGTGCTTGCACACTCACCACACTGCTAGATCATCCTGTAATCCCAACCCTTGTGTAGTGGCACTTAGCCTGGGGTTGTTGCCTCCAGGAGCAGCCCATAAGGTGTATAAATACCTGTGTAGTGCAGGTACCTGAAATGTTTACATAGCACAGTTCTCCTGGCAACTCAGCCTTGCTGGTTTGTTGGGGTTTTTTTCACTCTATTATATCCCAGACAGTGTGATGGACCTGTTCTAACAAGGAAGATTTCAAGGGTGACCTAGCACTCCCAAGTTCAGCTAGGGAAAGGGAAGGCTAACAAGAATGCAATCCTTGGCTGGACAGAGAAATAGTGGTAATGGGAGTCCTCTATACCGATAATCGCTCCTAGCTCTTCCTGTTTTTCTTTTCCTCAATTATAGCAGTATGTGGAAGAATGGACATGTCAGAAAAAGGATGGAGAAGTGGCTAAAATACCAGACACAGGTGTGAGAATGAAATGAGGTCCACCTGACATAAGAAACCGTAAGTGGTTATTACCAATATAATCACAGCAAAGGTATTTGTTACTAATCAGGATTAATCTGGTATGTCTCTAGTCACTGATTTGTAAAAGACTAAAATCTCTGCAGTGAGGATCTTCACTCTGTGACCTTACCTTCTCAGGGGTTCAGTACTGTTAGCTGCTGTGAGAACAGTGGGGGGAAATCCTTACCAAAGCGTGCATGAAAAAGTACAGACAACAAAATCTAACAACAGTTTTGTGCAAAAGCACTGATGTGCTTGATTATCCAGACAGGAGGTTTTATGGGGCCTTATTCTGTACTTTTTAACACTCTCTGTTCATATAGAGTTTCAAGTGAACAAAAAGAAGCATTAGCATGGGCATAACATGCTTTTGTCATTATAAGAGATTACAGGCTCCGAAATTCTGCTGCCCACCTTCCCTCACTGGCAGTGAGCTGCTGTCTATGGAAGATCTCTGTGTGCCCTGCAAAGGGCCCCAGTGCAAACTCAAATGGTGCAAGCCCTTCTCCAGGTGACTGGCTTTCCTGGTTGGATGGTCAGCAGCTCCACAGTAGCAGGACAGGTATGTGCTGCAGCAGTTGTGCAAAAAGGTTGATTTACCCACGTGAAATTTCAAGAGTGGACACAGGTGTTGAGAGTGAGAACGTTTGCCCTGAGCATCTTGGGCAGAGCCTCTTCTTGTGCTCAGCTGCCTCAGCCCTAGGGCAAGCTTGAAAGAGGATTAGATGGTTACAAGGAAATAAATTTTGACATCCCAGAGTTCTTCTGCCATCCTGATTCTTCCATGAATTTTGTTAGACAGAGCTCTCATAGAAATGTGTGTATTGGGAGGGGCTGCTTCTATCTGAAGTTGTGGAGATGTTTGCACTGAGCTGTCCTGTCCTGCTTTTGCTGTTACCAATGTGCAAGTTTTAGCTAAAAGTAGCTGATGTGTGTTCATGTATGGTGAGCACACCTCTGGTTTCTTTCATCTGACCTGCTTTTAAATGTGAAATCTCTCCCTAAACAGGATTAACTATGGCATAATCAATCAAACTGCTTGGAGGCTTTTTCTGGTGATCTAGTTGAATTTGGCAGTTAACTTCCTTCCTTCTCTTCTAGTTCTACCAACTGGATTTACCTCTAAGTTATTCTCCTTTCTTGGAGCATTTAAAGAGGAGTGAAAGCTGCATAGCTTTTCCACTCTTTCATTGTTTTCCCTCCTAAACCAGTTCCTCACAATTCTTGATAATTTTTTATTCTATCTTTATTTCCTTCTTCCCCGCCTAGTTTCATACAAATAAAGCAAACAAAAATTGTCAAGCCTCTTCTCCTAGGCTGTGAAACTGTAGAACAGCATACTTGGATTGTTGCTGAGGTAAATACCACAGTTTCTTATGGTTCGTGAAAGCGATTCCTAAATTTTGAATGAGACAGCTTTGTGATGCAGAAAGCTGAAACTGCTATTTCCTCGCCAAAGCCTCTTCTTCCCAACAGGGAGCAGTCAGGGAGAAAGGAGAACACCCAGTAGACTACGTGTATACAGACAAGGCTCCTTCTGGAAATTAAATGGTTTATCTAAAGTTATCAGGCTGCTGACTGCTCTTTTTAAAGACATACTTCAGGGCTGGGGAAAGAACTGCAGTTCTATTTGTCAAATCCAAAGGAAGAATGATCCTGGAATTTATTATCCTATGTGTAATTTCTGTATTTAGCAAAATACTGAAACCAGGATTTATGAACGAAACAACCCTGTTTCCGGAAGATGATGGCAGCTCTATGCCTTCAGCAGTGGTGGCGACACATGAATGTATCTCACCAGGAAATCTTTTATTTTATAGGACAATAAAATTAGTGAATGAAAGCAAAAAGAGGTATAATGGATCTGGGTTTTAACAATCATATGAATCAGTGTCTCATGAGATCTTACCTGAAAGAAACATGATTGTATTTTGCTGGGATAAGACATGTAGAGAACAAAAGGAAAAGAATAGGAGAGAGAATATTGTGCCCATGGTTGGAGATTTGACTAAGATGGGGTGACCTGGTGCTCAGGGCATCAGCCACTGGTTTAAGTCCTTGCTCTGCCATGGACTTTACAAGGGTACATCCTTGTAAGAGCAGACTTCCCTTTGGTGTTTTTTTCACATCACTTCTTTTCCTGGTTTGCCATGATTAAATGAAAAATGGTACTATTGTCTTTCCTGCTTGTGAGAATAATGGCATTTAACACTGAGAGGTTGCACGAACCATGGGAGTGTAGACCATGCAACAATATTGGATTTTTCCACTGCCATATGAGCAGTTAGAACAAGTTATCCATTTTTCATCATTTCATGCTTCATGCACAGGGTGAGCAGAGTCTTGATTTGCCTAGGATTGTGTGGGAAGACAAAAAAGATTTAGCTGGTGTTTGGAATTTCCTGTAATGACAGCAAGAGAGGAAAAAAAGGTCTTTTGCTTTTCCTTCATCCTGGAAATGGGTAAGAAGATCTCTTTGGTGAGGCTATGCAGTGACAGTTCAGACTCATGGCCATGTTGTTTAGTGTTTGCTTGGTGGCTTCCAGGTGATTTGGAATAAAGGGGATTGGCTTCTCTGTCCCCCTGCAGCCTGGGGACACTGCTGTTGCTGGGCCCAGGAGCATTTGCTATGCACACTCCCTTGAACACGTGCTAGCCACAGAGGCTAACCTAGGCTGGGCAGCTCTTTCTCACACGCTCTTCTGTATCTAACACTTCCCACCTTGAAAACTTCCTTGGTTAACTCCTAATTTCAAAATCATTATTAATGTATTTGCGCAGGGATTTCGGAATTTAATTAGCCTCTTTTGAACTGTCCTTAGAGCGTTTGTCTAGAGAAACAGAAAATCCCTCCATGACTTGTTTGCTTTCTCCATTTGTTGGTTTTCACTGGAAGGGAAAGATACCAGCTGGCTTTGCAGGGCTGCATCCTCCTGGTGCCACTGGTGCTGCAGCTGAAGATAAGCCACAGGCTCTGCAGAGGGAGCAGCAGTTTTTGGGGTGCACCAAGGCCCCTCCTGGCCAGGGCTGGGTTGTGTTGGCACAGGCTGGGCAGGACTCAGCCAGCTGCTGACAAGGGGCTGTGCAGTGTCCCAGCACACAATTTGCTCTCACTCCTTACCCAGGCGTGTTTGCACCCAGACAGCCATGCTGGCTGAACTGGGCTCCCATTTCCCTCTTCATTAGTTTCCTTTGGGAAATTCACATCTCTGACTGAGATTTGAATGGATCTCGCTTCCAGAGGCCAATTAGCACAGTGTGATTTTCATCTCACTTTTTGAAAGAACCACGTTCAGGGCAGCAGTTCTGCCCACACCCCATCCAGAACATGTTGCAGGCTGTGCATGGTCATGTGTGCGAATCTGCAGGCTCTCAGTTTTCATCTGCAGGCTGGTGTAAATTGGATTTTCTTCCCTTTGTCTGGTCCTGCTTTGAGAAGCCAGGCTGGGCAGAGCGGTGCAGGGTTTCTGGTGTTCCCTGCTGCCACAGGAGCACGTGCACTCTCCTTCTCTCTGGCAAACCACAGTGGTTATGACCACTGCCTCTGGTAGTGTTGTATTGGTCCCAAATTGAGGAAGGATGACTAACTTAATCACTTGATAGTTTTGATTTCTAAAATTAAACAGCCTGCCATATGTGCAACCCTGTTACAATATTTATGCCAGCAGTTAGCAGAGAGCACCAGCCAAGCTGGAGGGGCTCTGCAGCTGCAGCTTGTGCCTGTGCTGCTGTGAACACACAGATGTTCTTTGCCCTTTCCCTAAATGCAGCCCTGTAGACATTTCTCCTGTGGAAGCAAAAGCTCTTGTACTCATAGAGCTTTCTGGACACTCTTCAGCCATTGCTTTTTAAACGTGTCCTGATGCTCCCTGGTGAACCTCAGCCCCCAGGAACGAGTGGAAGGACTCAGGGACTGGATCAAACCCAGGAAATTCTGCAGCAAGCCAAAACTGAAGGCTGCAGCCCCAGTGCTCAAGCAGGGACAGTGAGTGAACTGCAGGGGCTTCCTTGAGGACATGGTGAGTGCTCCCCCAAAGAAGTCACCTCGAGGGCCATGCATGGCCCCAGGGCACACGTGGCAACTCGTTTTCCTGGATTGCCTGACCTGTTCAGTGAATTAGGGAGTTGAGATTCCTTTCTTCCACCATTTGTTTTGTAGGAGTTCAGCTAGCACCATGCAGATTTATTTAGATTCTAGGAGAGAGGAAATAAGATGAATAAGCAGTGGATAAAAGCCAAGGTGAAATGTACTGAGGCAGGAGTGGACCCTTGTGTTTTGGAGGAGGGCACACTAAGGGATGAGATGTTGATTATTATTTTGGTCCAGGCAACATTCCTCTGTGATCTTAGACATGTTGCTTGACTTTGTTTGCTAGCAGGAAATCTGGCTTGCCTAGCAGAAGGATTAAGAGATGGAATGAAAATTTAGCACTAACTAACCAAGAGTGTTTGGGTGCAACTGAAATATTTTGACATATTAGATCTGATTTTACCAACTGACTTGGTGACTTATAGGTGCTTGTGTTTGGTGTTGAGCAAGTGTTACTGCGAAGCATTAGCAGCAGTGTTTGGGTAGGGTTGCATGTGCTTGTTGAGTAGGTGGCAGGAGAGGGTTTGTTTTTTGTTTGCTTGGGTTTTTTATTTAAAACAATTGGAATCCTTGGGGATTGATTTCTTATGGAATGGAGCTATATGGATCTGGCATCTGTATGTAATAAAACTAGAGAGTATCTCTGACCCTTAGGGCAATGTCAGATTGAGAAGGCTGTATCAATTAGATCAGAAAAAAACAAACTATAGTTAAGTTTCTGTGCCTGTTGCACACTCTCCTCTAAGGATGCATGAGTGATTTTGGGTTATAGGGACACCTCAGAGGACCCAGAAGTGACCTATGTACATCAAAACACTGTGTACTAACCTGCCTCTTCTGGAGAGAGGCACTAGTTTTGTACGAACCCTGCAACTTTGGGAGATCATCTTCCATACCTGATCATCATTTCTGTGCTCATAAACTGTCTAGAGCTGGTTCTTGTGTAACTGTTACAGCTGCATGAGACTTGCACACATGGATCAGTTTTCATTCTGGAATTACCCCACAACATGTAAATTCTTAGAAATTTCATTGATATACAGAGCAAAATGAAATACTGACAGGCCACTTTTTCAAAATCTTCCCTCCAGTATTTTTTTTGGGGGGGGGGCATGTTTTTTTTCAATCTACTTCCTTCTGCTCCTTGTTTATTGGGAGCCAAGGAGGAGGTTGTTGGACTGATTGCTGTTGTTTATTAAGCTTGCTTCCTTTAGGAAGATTTTCAAGTCCATTGTGGCCAACACAGGGAAATGCCTTCCTATGCTCCACCTCTGCTCAGAGGGCAGGAGTCTGGCATACAAAAACAAACAAGAAAACCTTGGGAATAATCCTTTCTTAAAAAGAGACAGACCAGACTCACAGCATTTGAGGTTTTCTGGAACCAGGGATCATAATTTCTGTGGCATCACAGAACCTTAATGTTGTGTACCTTAAAACAGCATTTGCCCTTGCAGGCAAAAGGAGCCTTTATTACTGTTTTGCTTGTGGATAGTTCCAGATAAATTACTTAAAATTCTCAGGTGTCTGGATAGCATGCACTATTGGGAAAGGAGAAGAGATTCTTCTGTGCCAGAGGCAGCATGGGCAGCAGGCAAGTGAGCTGGCTCCTCTCTTTGAATCATTGCCTTGGGTGGGTCAGACTTCCTGCTCAGTCTCTGCATCCCAACAGTACTGTTTGCCAGTGTTATTAGTAGTGATACATTATGAATTATTAACATTTGGAAAAGGCTTGGATTCATTTGCAGAGAGCTGTTCTGGACAAAAAAAGGAGGAATAGTTTTTTGGGTTGTATCTTGGATTTGTGTTGGGTTTTTTTATTGGTTTTGGTTTGGTGGTTTGGGGGTTTTGATTAATTCCCTTTTTTTTTCATTTAGTTAGCTAAGTTTGAGTCCATACTTTGACTCATGTTTTAAACAGCAACATCAAGGAGCTCACTATTTATGCCAACAGGGCCTTTGGCCCCCTCCTCTTTGCTGTCCTCTCTGCCTCCCTTCTGAAAGGTAATGTGGGATGTATTGATCCCAGCTTTTAGGACTTGTTCTATTTCTGAACCCAGATTGCAGTATAAAGCACAAACACCATTTAAAAAGGGAAGATCTATATTAGAATGACAAAGAGAATAAATTAAAGCAGTGTGCTGTCTCTAATGGTCTGCAGGCAGTTGTTAAGGAGGGAATGCCCAGTGCTGTCTACCTGAATGATGCTTTAGAGTCTCCAGTATCAAGGGACTTCAGTGAGCACAGTATTGATTTTTATTCCTGCATTAAGCTTTTAGCTTTTCAAATGGTTTTCTCTGAAATCATTAACATTGCAATGTGCAGCAGGAGGGTGAAATAGCTCTGCTGCTGTGCAGGTACCACCTCTGACCACTTCCTTCTTCCCTTCCTCTGTTGAACCATCGTTCAGCTGATGCACCTGCAGGAGAGTGAGGAGAAAAGGAAGTGAAGTTGCAAGCCAGGACAGCCTTGAATCTGGGTGAGGAAGACCAACTTTTCAAGAAATTGGCAATGTTTTAAGCTTTCTTAGTGGTTGTGAGCCTGGGGTGGGAGAGTTGGAACAGTCAAGGGCTGTGTCTGAATCCTCTGGGTGGTACCTGCCTGTGGGTGTGGGGAGGCTGTAACAGCTCAGTGAGGGCTGATAACTGCCATCAGCATGTTTATTCCTGCTTGAACAAAGAATCTTAGGTAAATTCAGCTATAAGGTAAGCTCAGATTTTCCCACCTCAAGGCTGAAGACAGTTAAGTGGCGACAGGGAAACTTTGGAGGTCAGTTACTAACATCAGACTGAGGTTTGCACCGGGCCCCAGGTTTGTTCATTAGAGAATTAACAGAGCTGAATCAGTAAATCAAGATGGTTATGGCTGTTTCAGATTTATCCAGATCCTTGTTTGGTGAGATCTGCTGGCAGACAGGAGCATGTCACTGCAGACAGTGCTGCTTGAAGCAGCTCTTCCCTCTCCATGCCCAGCTTCCTGCTTTAAGGACTGACCCTCACCCCAGGGGAGTGGGAAGGCTGCTGCAATATAGGTGGGTGCTGTGAAACTGTCATCCAATGGGGAAGATTGCAGAGACACCCACTGGTATGCCCAGGCAGGGTGGGGATTATCCACAGGGGGAATGGTCTCCCAGTTGTATTGGGAGGGAAGGATGTTTGTGTCTTGCTTTTGTCTGTGTGTATGAGCCCAACAACCTGAGTCCTTCCAGTCTAATGATATTGTTTCATTTCAGGACAGGAGAAGGAGCTTTTTGCCCTTAACACTCCTGACTTGGTTGCTGTGGTGAGTTCCTGGGAGATAGGGATGTCTGTCTCTCCTGTTACAGAAAGGAGGGGGATGTGATGTGGTCACAGAAGTGACAAGTGCCCAAGTCCTAGTGGCTTCTGTGTCACCCAGCCCTCATGGTTATTTTAATGTCAGTTCTTTGTGAGAAGGAGGGTTGGAAGGGACATGGAGATATTGTCTATTGCTTCCTACTGCCCCAAGATGGAGTCAACTTGCTCAAAGATTTTTTTTTTGGTGCAGCATAGCACAGGTTGGGCTCTGCTGCTCTGACCAGCACTGCCTGTCCTACCCCCACCAGACCCTGTTGGACCTCTCCTCTGCAGTGTAGGTGGTTGCTGCTCAGGTAGGAAAATGCAGCTCCCTCCTCTCTCTGCACTGCACAGCCCTTTTGGGGAACACTGCAATGCCAGTGCTCAGTTTATTTGCAGTAGCAGGTAAAGGCAACCCCTCCCAGTGCTCTGGAGTCCTGCTGTTTGGTCTTCTGCATTGTGGTCCTTCATCTAAACCAGTAACTAACAGACACAAATAGTGTGTGTAGAGCTGGAGCATTTGTAACAACTTCATTTGTGCATTGTTTTAGTTTTTAATATTTTGTTCTACATCATGTCTCCATCAAGACGGCTCAAATAACAGGTAATTGTTTTCATGGCTAGAAACTTTCCCAGGCTTGCTGTCAGTGAGTGTGCTTCAGGAAGAGAACAGCATCCCACCTTAGCCAGCAGCAGAGAAAAATTTTCTTTTCTGTGGTCTCCTCCCTCTCCCATTCCACTAGTGTGTCAAAACCTTGAGTGCTGTGTAAAGTTGTTAAATAAGTTTCTAGGCAAAATGAAATATCAAAAGGGGTCTAATTAGTTGCAGTCTGCTAAGGAGTTGTGGTTGTTTACCTAGTTTTATAAATTGACACTTTTAACATTAGAATTCAAAGCAAAAAACGATGTAATTATTCCCCCCTTTTTTTTTTTTTGAGGCTTAGGTTTAATGTCTTTATTGAAAATTGGGTACTTCTGTGGCATCTCAAGATGCTTTATTCTATCAAATCTGGAGCAAGTAATTTTTCATTTTGGATTGTAATATGGTATAAATGATAAGAGCCTGATTCAGAAAGCTTTTCTTTTCGTTCCCCCCA
>VZTR01027467.1:194982-339732 GCA_013400775.1 Chaetops frenatus | reverse complement strand
CCCCCCCCCCCCCACTGGCAGCCTGACGAGAAAGCTTTGCAGTCACCTCACAATAACCCTGAGGATAATCTAGGGTTGGAGTCTTTGTGAAGCTGCTCTCTCTAATATAAGGCAAAGAGTGAGATTTCTGAGCTCTTAGTTAGGGTGCCAGAAGCTAGCTTGTCATCACAGGATTTTTAGTTCTTTTCATATCTCTTACCAGTTGTAGGATGCCAAGGCAAAAATGTATTTCTCCTATAACCTTTCTGTGCTGTGATCATGTCTCTGGGAGTACTATGTGCCTAATTTAAATCTCAGAGAGGGTAGCAGGTAGTTGAATGGAGAACATCTGGTGATTAAAGCAAAGGAGGAATGAGAGAGACAGGATTTCTGTTACAAATTTTTCAGTTTTGTTCTGATATGACCTGATCATGTGTCTTGTTTCCCAGTCTCTGATCATTTGGACATACCATGCATGAGTCAATTTTGCATGTCCAACCCCACTAAATTTGACCTCAGTAACTTAGAGCAGCATGGATAGAGGAGGGGAGGGGCCTCATGAAGTCGTGTTAGGGCTTGGATAGGTTAGGAATTTTATTTATACTGTGGCAGGACTCACAGGCTCCATTTAGAACCAGAGGCTGGTGGTGCTGATATTTTACTAATGCAGAGGAAATCGTGGTGCCTGCCCTAAGACCTTGCCTCCCACCAAGACAAATGGCAAATACAGGATTTGTGTGAGGGTGATTGCAGAAAGAGTCAGTCCCTCAGTGAACTTTTAACTTTTTTTTTTCCTTTGGTGTTTATCTAAAAGTTCATGCAAATTGAGGTGGGTTTCTTTGATCTGAGAACTGTCTTTTGTAATTTCAACTGCTCCCTGGCTTGTGTCAGAAATACCATGAATGGGGTCTCCCTGAGGTTTTTGCACAGCCCAGGTTTTAGATGGGCTGGGAGGGACATGAGGCAAGATTTATGCATCGGAACAGGACTTGCAGTAAAGAAATTTTTATTGGCATATTTTATATTGTCCTAATTCAAAAATTTCAGTTCTTGATGATCATTCTGGGCATAGGTTCAAGGTTTCATTTGCACTTGGCTCGGCTCAGATGCTGGGGGAACCTTTCGTGATGGGAGACAGGTCCTTTTCCTTCAAAAGCAGAATTTCTCAGTAGATGGTAGGATTGGATAAGAGCTTGCTTTGAGAATCCAGAAGGGATTTGCCTGAATTTTTCAAACTCTGCTTCTCTGATACATTGTGGTGATTAGGGGAGAGTTTTTCAAGGGTCCCTCTGAGAGTCTGAGCACAGTCTGGCTACTTGCAGCTGTGGGGTTTTCACTAATTGGAGCTCACCAAATGAAAAGTTGGTGTATCCATATATTCTATAAAGGTTTCCCTGAGAGAATGGGTGTTTATTCCTCAGTAACCCTAAATCTTTTTATTGGCTAACTAGCAAAGAGACACTGGTTTCTAAGACTGAGAGAGCTGCTGTGTGGGAAATGCTCAATTATTCTATGTGCGTGCTCCATATGGACTGTGTTGCCACACAGCATAAGCATAGTCCAAGGCCTTTCCCCATTTGCTCCTTGGGGTGCCCAGTGGCTTCAGTAGGAAGAGACAGAGCCCAAGAGCAGCTCTGTGAGCCACTGCAGAGAGCCATGGATACAGTTTAGTGGCTAATGGGACTATGGAGGGGAGTTGGGCCCCTCTGTCCCACCCCGAGCAAGAGGAGATGGATGCTCCCCCTGGCTGTCAGTTGGGTCAAGGACTCGAGCGTTGTGGAGCTACTCTGTGCTGTCAGACTCGCTGCTAGGAGGGTTTGTGTCATGCAGAGCATCACCCCTGGGACGCTGAGTTTGGACAGCACAGAGCAGTTTGCATCTGGCTGTCGCACTGCCATAGTGGTCATTAAGTAACACATAGGCGTTACAGAGCTAAATGGTTTTGTTTAAGTATCAAATGAAGATTTTCTTTTAATTTAATTTAGCTTAATCATCTGATTGTGTGGCTGACTTGAGCAGGAGCACTGAAAGTCTGCAGAATTCCCAAAATACACCAGACAGTGAAAATCCTTATGATTTCATAAACTATACAAATCAAGTAACTGGACTAATAGGTTTGTGATCTGCAACTGAGGGGCATGAATGTGTGCACACCTTAGAGACAGGAAACCAACACTTCCAGCAGAATACACAGCTGATTCTTGGGCGAGGTGAATGCTTTTTATTTCATCTTCCCCAGGTAGCTTATACCAACATGCCTACTCTAAAAGTTTCATTTAGACATATGTGATTTTTCCTTTTTCTTCCTACTGCTCAGGAACGTGCAAGTCTTGTAAATTCCCATTATTGTTTAACCCCTTAGAAAGTCACCCAAATTGGCCAATATACTGTACAGTTGTCCCTTGAATCCACTGTATTGCCTCTAGATAATGCCTGGTACTTCAGTGTCAATCCAGGAATTCCCAGGGTGTACATCACCAGGTAGGTAATAAAGAGAGAAATTCTTATCTGAACATGGGATTACAACTGCACATTATGGAGCTGGATTAAACATGTTGTTATATGTATTATTGCCATGATTTGATTACCTACAAACTATAGCATTAATCATGTGATTGCATAATTTATGATTACCTAAAAATGCTCCCTCTACAAATGGCTGTTGCAAATTTGTCCTTTCCTCTGTTGAAACAACCTGTCGTCTTCTTATTGTGATTCATTAAATATGTTGCAAATGGGTTATAATCTCAATTAGTTTCAAAGAATAAATCCAAAACCAAGGATAACCCTTTTTGTTTTCACTGAAACAAGCAGTCATGAATGTTGATGTATGTCTCCATCACCAAGAGAAATCTTGGTCCTAAACTCACTTCCAGTATTTTTGATTCTTGAGGGTTCTCTAAGTTTCAAGAATAAGCCTCTCAAGTGCAACATTAACAGCACACAGAAAACAGGGATTTGTAAAATAATATTAACTTCTATAATTTATAAACTTGATTTCAGATTCCTTTCTTTTGACCATTTTGTTTTCAGAAGCATTCATCAGAGCACTGGGTTTTAATTTCCTTTCAACTGACAAATTTTGAAATCAGACAAGATACATTTCTCTGATTACTGCTGGACAAGGCTTGTAGGTAGAGATAGTGTCTTTTATTAGATGGAGCAGCATGGTTGGAGAGCTCAGGCAAACTCTGAGGCACATGAGCCCTCCAAAACTTAACTAGGAGCTGTCAGTGCTAAGCATATGCTGACTCAGCAGCTGCTTGGGGTTAGATATGTGTGAATTAGACCATCTCAGTGAGGGGAAGGTGGTGGGTGTACGTATCTCTAGATCATAACAGTGACTGGAAAGTGTCACCAGATTATTTGTTAGCATTGTCTGGTACACAGAGGAAGGGTGGCAGAATTGTACAAGGAAGAGTCTTGTGCCTTAAGAATGGGAAAGATGAGTTTCTCTTGAGTGATCTCAAGAACATGAAGGTGAAAGTTCCTATTTCATGCTTAGAAGTGTGTGTCCTTCTGAGATTGCTCAAACGTGCTTCAAATTTTCTTCCCTGTTAATCTCTGTGGGCTTTTGCAGGAAGCTGGGAAAAAGGCTTCCACATTTACAGCTCTTTTTGCTCTGACACAAGCAGAGTAATCTTCAGCATGGAAGCTCAAACCCTGTCCCTGGGCTTTCAAGCCCATGGAGAAGGTCATGTATGACTGACAATGGGGAGCTAGTGAGATCTGCTGCTCTGGGTTTGTCAATTATTAGCCTGGTCTGACAAAGGTTCTACCATGAGCATTGTGGTAACTTCTTAAAGTTGATTGGGAGCTATTAAAGAGTGATAAAAATCAGATATTTCTGACCATGGTGATCAAAGGAGGAATTCAGTGATAGTACAATAGGTGCCTGGAATTCTCTGGGTATTGCCATCAGTATTGTTTAATGACCCAATGCTCTGGCTATGTTGGGTAAATAGCAGCTTTGGCAGGTATATAGAAAAGAAGTCCTTAGGACACAGGGGTTTCAGAGCAACAACATAATTAATTGCAAACTGCCCACTGTCCTTGGACACTGGTGGTTGCCATATTGTGACTGTCAGCCAGTTGTGACCCCACTTCCAGAATCCTGACTTATTCAGAAACCTGCAGATTTCCTCTCTCAGGTTTCACACACGTTGCTTGTGACCTTCCACCAGCTGATCTGTCAAAGGTTTCTTTCTGGCTGAGGTTATACACACACATGTGGTTATAAGCTGATGTCAGGTGAATTTTGCCTAGTAAGATACTGAAATTTCCTCCTCCTTTAAGAACTAGGGTAATTTAATGCTCCTGCCCCAATATAAGAATATACTGATTTGGGAGCACAAATCCTCCACTATGCCACACTGAAAGACTTCAGCAGCCTGTGCTAAGAAGCTGGGAGCTCAGCACAGGGAAAGTGTTGTGCCAGCAGCTGAGTGGAGCCACCACGTCCCATGGAATCCCAAAAGGTTTTTTATCCTATTTTTGACTCCAAACTTGTGGGCATCCTCACACTGCTTGGAGTGCAGAATGGTGGCTGGGGGGATGTTGCCTTCCTGCATCTCAGGCCTTTGATGCCTTGAGTTGCCCAAATTCCCTGAACCTGCCATGCCATGGAGCTGTGTGAATCTCCTTGGTCTTGCTGACCAATGACCAGCAATTTCCTAGGCATCAAGTATATGTGTGTGTGGTATTGAGTCATTTCTTTGGGGCTATTTTTTAAGGCTTCAAACCATGGAAGGAAACTGGCAGCCCATTTAGATGTCACTAAGGGTCACTGGATATTTTTATAGATTATATTAAAGAAAACCAAAGCTGCACAAAAAGAATATTTAGGTTGTGAAATCAGGACTTTGAAAAATATTTTTGTTGCCTATCACAAATCAGTACAGAGAATATGCAAAGTGATTTTTCAGGGTCTCAGAGCTTGGTCAAAGGTGCATTACTCTTCCTGTAAAAAATTATTCCCTGGAATCATTGTGACCTTCCTGCCAAAATTTAAAGCAGTCTCCAAATGACAGCACTGAGACTATTCAACCAAAAGCTTGTATGAGATGCCAGATACTTGTTTGTTGTTTTTCTCTTTTTTTAACTAGGGTAAAAAGCTTTCCTGTAGTGGATGAACTGCATTAGCTGAAATTTTCACCCTGAATTCCAGCAGGGCAGACAATCAGCATCGAAAGCTTTCATTCAAAAGATTAAAGTCTGGCAAAATTCTAAGCAACCTGAGTCTTATAATAGTGAGTTTTGTACAATGTGGTCAGCATTAAAGGGAAATACTTTTTTCTGTCTGTTTTGATTTTGATGTCATTCCATCAAACATTTAATTGGTAGACACAGCATTAGCTTCTAACTCATTTTGAAGCAATGAAGGTTAGTCAGACATAAACAGTTGGGCTAGGGGCAAATTAGACAAGTGCCAAATGGTGGGAGAGATTTCTAAAAAGGGGCTTTTCAAACTGTCCCTGCATGAACAGAATTGTTCCAGAGCAGAAAACACACCTTGAAATGGTCTCTGGTGGAAGGAAGAGGGCTTGTATAGCACAAGGGAGTTTACCTACATAGTAGCCTTGAGCCAGGTATGCAAGTGCTTGAGAAAAGGAGGTCAGGTTGGGGCTGATGCAGGTCTGGTATCAGAGTGACCTGGGCAGAGGGTGGTGGACTTCGACAGTGTGGTGCAGCTGAGTGATGGCTTGATCCAAAATCCTGCCAGCCTGCTCTCCTGGGGGAACAGCAGGGTAATGTTCTGGTGGCTTATAGGCAATTTATGAGGTTAAACTGGAGGTTATGAAGTGAAATTGGACCCCATGAAAATGGGTCAAAATGCTAATAGGTACATATACAAAAACGGTGCAGAAAAGCAGCAAGTTTCTTGGAAAAAAAAACCAGGCTTGCAGTGACCAGTCCTTAGACACCATAAAAAAAGGAATAACCTTTGCTAATTCTCAGTCATTGCCCCTGCAGAGTATAGCAGGCCAGAGAGGCAGGTGAGACTTGCCCAAGGTCTTATCTTGAGTCACAGCACAGTTGAAGGTTCATTTCCAGGTCCACAGTCTCACTGCTGGAACAGGCTGCCAGGAATTACTGGCAATATGTTTGGTTTTAATCTTTGCACTGTTCTCCTGTGAAGTTCTCCAGGCCGAAGTGCCTGGAATTTATCTCCAAAATATTTTGGAGAGGAAATGTGATCATAAAGCTAAAGCTTTGGGCTATGCATGCTTCTTTTCAGGCTCCTAACAGGTTTGAAAGGGGTAAGTGTTAGTAACCTGCCTCCTTTGTTTTTTGACAAGAAAAGTAATTTAGAAAAACAAAAACCAAAAAACCCAAAACCATTTTAATCCCTTACACTGAGTTCATGTCAGCATTAGCTTAACTCAACCCACATTGCAGGAACTTCAGGAGGCAATTTATGTTCTTTAAAATAGGTTTGGGTCTCTTACTGCTCCTATGACTCTGTCACTGACTGGGGCCAGAGCTGTGCCAGCAAAGTCCTGCCCTTGGTGGCAAAAGTGAGAGAAAGCTGCTGAGCCCCAGTTTCAGGTTTTTTTAGCAAACAGTGTGCCCAGCCTTTGCAGAAGGACTGAGCCTCCAGTTCCTGTCCAGCTCCTCACACAAAACCCTATGCTTCCTCTCCTGTATCTCTGGAGCCTTGTAAGACCCTTCCTCTTCCCAGCAATATCGAATTGCAGCTGTCTCAAGCTGCCTGGCAGCAAATTGCTGCTCCTGAGTCTGCCCTTGGTTTGTTTTTTTTTTTCCAAGCAGAAGGAAAAGGCTGAAATTTCCTGGTTTCTGCAGCCACAACTGTCCCAGCGAGCTCATATCTGCCCTGTTGAGAGATGCCAGCACCCTCTGGGCAGGGTGAGAGCATGAATGCAGCCAGGGAGCACCAGTGTCAGGTGGGCATGGTGCCTGCTTTTACCAGCCTGATGGGAACAGACAGGGACAAAGGTAAAGTTCGAGGCATGAAAAGGCTGCTTGTTGCAGTGTTTCATGGCCAGTGAGCATGACCAGCCTTCAGGGCTAATTACCAAAGGAGAGAGAAGTATGTTCTTGTCAGCAGACCTACAGGGTTACTATTTAATGAAGCAGATATGCAGGTAACTTGTTCAGTGAGCAAGTGACTGACTTGTGTCCACAAGGATGTAGGTGTGTGTGACACTTCAGGTGGCTTTTGGCCCCTCTCTTCTCTCTAAGTGTGGCTGGGCACAGCTCTCAGCAGTGCCAATCTCTATCCCATGTCCTTCTCCAGTTTTCCCCCCCTACCTTCTCTGCTCTCCTTTTACCTTTTTTTCTCTACTGTTCTCTTTTTTTTTCAACCCTAGCACCTTGTTTGTTCCATCCTGTCCTTCCATAGCTCTCCACCTTATTTTTCCTCCCCTTTTTTTAATTAATGATGTAAAACAGCATTGAACAGTGGTGTCATCACTATTTCATCAGGCCTGTCCAAGTTCCTGCCAGTGGTTTATGGAGCATGTGTGAGCTGGGAACAGCCAGTATCCTCCGTGTGCTTGCAGCAGGGTCCCCCGCCGATCTCAGTTTCTCAGCACATCTGTCAAGTGTTACTTGTCCTTTTCTTGGGACTGCCCGTGGAGGTGTGCAGGGGGTTGTGAGCTGTGCCAAACCCTGCTGTTGTGCTGGCAGGGTTACAGCCAGCATGAGGATGCCTCCATGCTGTAGGAATCTCTTTGTATTGCTGTGTAGTCAGATGCCAGAAAGTTGCTCGTGTGTTAATCCAGAGCCTGTGTTGGTCTCTGTAAGAGAGATGGGACAAAACATGTGGGAATTAATCAAATGGTGGGGTTTTTCTGCCCAAGTCAGTGGGTATGAGCAGATTCAATGGCTCTTTCTGACTCTTAAACTTGTACTCTGAATTCATACAGTTTAGTCAATCCATCATCACCTCTCAGACTTATCCTGACTTCTAGACTGGAGTAGGTATGACTAGGGAGGAGTAGCAGCATCTGCAGTACAATACCTCTCACAGTTTGTTATGGGAATTACTCATTTACTTCACTGCAAGCTATATTTTGACCTGATAGCAGCTACACTTGGTATGTCTTTCTGAAACAAAAGTTGATTAGTACATGCCTATTAGACAGTTAGGGATCTCTTCTACCAGTATCTCTTGTGTGTTTACCAGAAAAGATAACTGGATTGTCAAAATTTCACCTCTACCTCCTATGGTATTGGGATGACCATGCCAATTGAAAACTTAGTGTGACCAGAGACTTTGAAGCCCAACAGCCAAAGTATATATGGGGAGCACAGACTGCAGCAGGGAGGTTGGTGCAGGTCAGAAGTGAGATGCATTACCAGAAACTCTGGGACACACCATGCCTGTCTGACCCAAGCCTGCTATGCCCAACCTGTGGGCATGACCCTCGGATTCTTTTCACGAGAGAATATTACAATGTGTGTACTTGCATGTTCCATGGATTTTATGCTGTTTTCTCCGTAGAGAATGTTGGGGTTTTTTCCTGGAATATTAAGCAAAAATGTATCTTGGGAAAGAGTCAGCCTTCCTTTTATTCTCCTTTTTGTTGCACAAACCACTTGATATGAGGCATTGAGATGTTTTGGGATACAGTGTTAGCTTGGCCTCAGTTCAAGGCTGCAACCCACAGGAGAACATGGGGCTGGGACATGACACTCAAAGCTGTGCTACTGCACAAGTGCTGCAGGTCCTGGTCCCTTGCTCTGGGCCCCTATGGACAAGGCAGGCCGTGGGAAAGCAGTCCTTGCTGGCACCAGGACCTGTCACACCAGAAAAGACATTTCTTTACAGTTGTGCTGCTTCACACTCTGTTTCTACCAACAGGTTCCAGGCCAGCCCCACGACTGTGCTGGCCTGTGCTGTCCCCAGGGAAGGCTCCTCCTGCTGCACTGGCTGCTGCTGACCTGGCAGGGGACATGGAGCCTGTCACAGCACCAGAGGAAGCAGGGAAGGACACAACAGCATCACAAGCCAAGGTGGAAGGAGCAGAAAGAGCAGCTGCAATGCCAGAGGCAGAAAGCCCAGTGGGAGCAGGCCTGGGCAGGAAGGTGGTCACTGCTGAAGGAGCAGTGGAGAGTGTGGTGGGAGCGTTGGAAAACCCAGCATCAGAAAGAGCTGCTAAAGCATTTGCCAGGGCAGCAGAAAGAATTGCAGTATCAGAAGTAGCCAAGGTGTTGCAGTCAGCAATAGCTGAGGTAGGCACTCCTGCAGCCCCAGGTGCTTGATGGGGTGGAGGGCTTGGCAGTACTCACTCAGCTGGGCTGGGGTCACAGATCCCAATGGCAAGGGAGGCTGCAGCTCCAGCACCAGAGCTAACCCTGACCTTTCAGCCTTGCCTTCAGAATGCTTCAGGTGGATCAGACCATATTTCTACTTAGCATCAAGCAATGGGAAGAGATCTTTATTTTGGAAAAATTGAAAGCAATGTCAAAAAAAAAAAAAAAAAAAATTCCCTGCAATTCCTGCTGAGAGTTTGTGTTCTTTTCCCATCTGGTTTCCCTCTTTCAGATGAGCTTTTTTTCATGATAGCGGGCACTTTCTCACACCTGGTATAGTTAAGGTTACAAAGAACTCTCCATTCCAGCCCCACTGGCCACATGCTCATCCTGTTCTAAAGCATTCATATTTGGGGATCAAAAAAGGTCCACGTGTGGTGTTTGCTCAGCCGAGAATTTTTATTTGACATTTGGGCAATTATGCCTTGTGTTGTTTGTGAGTTTGCTGAGGGTGATAAACGCACTTTTCCCATTTGAAAAACCTATCTTTTAACATTGATGATGTGATGACAGATTTTCAGCAGGGTTGGGAGCTGGATTTGCCAGGGCTCAGTGCCCACTCTGAGCAGCAGATTTTCAGCTGCATTCAGCACCCAGCAGCTTCCCCTTGGGTGTGAGGCCTTTGGACATGTTTGTTCCCATGTGTTGAGCTCCTTTGAAGAGCTGCCTGCAGCACCACCGAACATCCACCTTCTGCTGTCTGGAAAATCTGGATCTCATCTCCCTGGGCTCTGATTTCATTTAGGTGTGCAGGGTCAGCTTACTGCTATCACTGTTTCCTGGGCCCAAGAGCTGTCCTGAGCACGTGGAATTTCTGTAGGGTATCTTAACTTATCCCTCAGCTTGGGCAAGTGGCTTTACTCAGGAAGGGCTTCTCAATGTCTGTTTACGTTTTGGTGTCTGAGTTTTAGTGCAGTTTTACATCTTCTGAAGATCAGCTGCATTTAGGTACGTGCCAAAACAATTCTCTATATCAGCCTGTGAATAGGTACCTTTATTTTTTAAATCAGCAGTTTGCTTTCTAGTGGCTTTTCCAGTGCTCATGTATTTCTTCTCTTGACTTTTCAGCTCAAAGGGAAGAGGAAGAACATGTATAAAGCCAAGGAACACCACTCAGCAGGAAGAGGATCGGATGAAAGAGGGAGAGGTGAAATGAAATGGGGAGGTGATGTTCTGGGTCATACCTCCTAATGGAGTACTTGTACCATCACTCCTGGAATGCAGTAGGGCTGCCAATCACATCTCTTTTGTGACTCACTATACTATTATAAATAAATATATGGCATATTCTGCATGCAGTAGTGTTGAGGGTCTGTCAAAGGTCTTTGTCTCCTGGTTTTGTGAAAGGCAGCTCTGCATCTATTCCTCAAAAATGAGGGAGAATAAAATGTGCTGTTCATAGCAGAAAACATACTTCAGGCATGAAATGACATTTTAAAAAAAATACTTTCATAGAATCTTAGAATATCCTGAGTTGGAAGTGACCCACTAAGATCATCAAAGTCACCTCCTGGCCCTGCACAGGACACCAACAAGGCTTAAATTTGCTTTAAATATGCAGGCAAGTTTTCATGTCTGTAGGCTGAGACATGGTCCATGGGAGCAGTGCTAATGTGAAATAGCTTCAAATTCTAACAAAGCAGGTGCATTTACCAGTCAATCCATATTGCTCCCACTCTCTCCAGCTCTGAAGTGGGTTTCTTGCCTAGATAGGAATGGTAAGTATGTTCTTTTCTCTTTTTTTTTTTTTTTCCTAATTCTGTTTATGGAGCATGGAATGGGAAAGGTGTCTCCATCCAGGATGAAAATGGTGCAATGCCAGAGGAAGTCCAGAAGAAATTCAAGAAAAAGGAAAAAATATCTTCAAAACTGTGGTGGACTTGTCAGCATGAATGACATTCCCCAGGCAGTACAGATGGATTATTACAACAGGTTTCTAATTTTTGAGAGGAAAAAATATTGTTGGTTGTAAGATTGTTTTCTCAGCCTATGAGGTACAGGTAAGACAGATTTGTAGTGACAGTTGGATGACAGAGCAGTCACCATAAGAGATAAATGGTGATAAAAGTGTTAGACAAAGTCACTCTTGGTGGATGTCTCACAGGTTTTCCAATGGAGGATGATCACAACTCAGAAGTGCCTGATGCTGTTAGCAAATGTCCACTTCATGAATTCCCTCCAGATACTTCATGGTTTGCTGCTCCAAGTTTGTGTTTAGCAAACTGAGGGGATGGAGCCAAATCTATACTTGGATAGATAATTTCTGAACCAAATGAAGGAGGTGATGAAAGTGCTTGTGTGTGACTTGTGGCCACAGCCCAGGTGGGGTAACCAGGCAGTGACTCCAGGTACTCCAAGTAAAATAGAAAGCAGCTCCCTGACTGCTGGTGGTCATGACTAAAGTCATATCACTTTTGGAAAGAGGAGATACTGCAGCCCTGGATTCCACCCCAAAATCCATGAGTCTGTTGACAACCCATCCTTAAACTCCTGTGTAGTTGCAGCTGGATGTGATATTCTCCATATACCTTACTTCCAGCTTCCAGGGGTGTTTCTGTGGGAAATATGCCATTTGTCCTGGTGCACCCCAGAAGGGGCAGCACATTAGTTCCAGCACTTTATGGAGCTGTTCTCCAACAGACCCCAGGCAAGGAGAATGTTGAGGAGGATCTGCTGCTGCTCTGTGCAAGCTGGCTGGCCATGAAGATCCATCTCCCTCTTAGGATATATGTCCTTGCATTGCAGCAAAGCTAAGGGGTTTCAGTGCAGGCTTGTGCCTTTGCCCCTCTGCAGCGCACCCAGTGCCCGTGCACCTCTGCTGGCTTCTCTCTCTGTGCAGTGACAGGCTGGGGAGGAGAGAGGAGGAGAAAACAGCAGCCTCTGATTAAAACTCAGCCCCCCTGGCCTTAGATCTAAGGAGACAGAGCCCGCCCTCCCTTCCCTTACCATAATTTTATTTTATTACAAAAAGAGCCTGTATTAAAAAAGCTCATGATTATGTTCTCTGTTCACCAAGACTTTTCCTGTATTCGACCTTTGGATAACCTCCAAGGCTTGCAAACATTTGAAAGGAGTAAAGGAGTTCATTTTATTGCAGGGCCTCAGCATACATTCTTTCTAGCCTATCTTTAACATCAGTTGACAAGAATTATATAATTGCAGTCTGTGATCCCTTTAAGGCTAAAATGTATTTGTTTTCCCTCAAAGAACACTTCAGGTTTCAGAGCTAAATGCATACTTTTTTTTTCCCCATCTGGGTTATTCTGTAGAAAGCCATTTTCTCTTAAACTTGCCAGTCTCATTCTACCAAGTCGCATGGATTTATTTTTTGCTGTGGTTTTAAGCTCACATGTTAACAAGTAGAAGAACTAGCCTCCAAATCCCAACCTGTGTTTCCCATTCCATTGGAAAATTAGTGGGTTACATAGAACGCACAAGGGGAATTACACTCCTTAGGTGGAATCAAATAAAATTTCAACATACTGATTTAATCAAATTAGTGTCTAATGCTAATTGATAGGCAGTCTGGAGATGGACAGGTAGCTGGATTGGATTTGATCTTGCATTTCAGAGGCATGACGTAATCTGCTGGATCAGGAAGGAATTTCTGTTTTCCTATCAGAATGGCATCTGCCACCATGTTTTAGGAAGCTGTAGACATTGGATACTTGGATAGGAACTGGGGAAGGATGCCAAAAAAGAAGTCTGAAGATAATACCTGGAATTTAAAAGATGAATTAGCTGTTGCCACGATGAAGTTCTGTTTGCATATGTTCCTCGCCATTCAGGTTTTCACTGGTGTTTGTGCTCCTGCAGAGTAAAACAAGCACATAAACATGTGAGTACTCCTGGAAGCTTTTCATGCCAGTTGTGTTCGTGTGTCAGAGCCAGTGATGCTCGGATCCTCTGCTTGGAGGGAATGGAAGTGATGCCACCACAGTGCTCAGAGCATGTTCACAGTGCTTGTTGAGAATGGAGTGAGATATTCAAAGAAACTGCAAAAACCCTCACCACTCCAAGTATTTCTGGACAATGAAAAATGGAGGGTGTAAGTAGCCTAGTCAAGGGCCATGAGCATGCAGGAGGGGAAATTAAATTTGTCTCAAGAATTGGCTGTAAGGAGTGATCTGGCTGGCTGAAGCTGAAGAAGAGACTATGCTCAGTGAGCCAATTGTCCACTTTGGTGCTGCAAAGGGGCCTGGGGAGATTTAGGGGTTCTTCTCAATTTTGCCATGATCTTACCCCAGATCTCAGCTTTCTTACCTAATAGAAGAGGACAATGGCACCCAGTGTGCCTGCCTTTGTGCCCTTTTATCTAAGCACTTGAGGAAGTGCAAACTTTTATTTCAAATAGCGTTTGCCAGTAAAAATGTATCTCTTCAAATATTTAGTTACTCTAATGCTGATTGCCCCCATTCCCTAAGGGGAGTAGGGGGCAGGGGCAGCATTCCTGACTTTATAGAGAGGCAGGCTTGAGAGGGCTGTAACTGCATGTCACAGGGGTTGGATTCAATAACTGAAGAGAGGGGAGCCAGTAATAGAATCCTTTTAATAAACTACAAGCCCGCAGTTTATAAACTTGGACACAGATTATGCTCCTGCCTAGTGTATAAAAATAACCACATTTGGATGTCTTTGTGGCCAAAGGATCTTATAACCTGTTCAGTTTTTGCTGCCTGTTTTTCTAATGTAGGCAGGACCAGTGTAATACCCTGCATTGCACTGAAAGGGAAAATCTCTGTTCTGTTAAAGCTGTTCCCTGCCTTGGTAGCCTCTCTGTATCAGGATTCACATTCTTGTTTCTGTTTCAAACAGGAGACTAATTTACAAGGCAAGTTCCTCCTTGGAGATCACAAGAGGCTTTCTTTCCCCTTTCTTTTTCTGAGAGGANTTTTTTTTTTTTTCTTCCTCCTTTGGCTAATCTGCTCTCCAAGATGTCCATGTTACAAGAGAAATAAAAGGCTTTAAGTGAGTGCAGGATTTTTCCCCCTCACCTCAACACTCCAGCCGATAAGGGTGATTTATAGAAATCGCCACATGGAAAAGCCTTAAAACAGAATTTCAGATGCTTGTAAGACAAAGCAGAAAGATAGCAGAGCAGCAGGTGCATTCTCCTTACCTCACAGGGTCGTGTTCTGCCTGCTCTTAAGGAGTTTGGTGGGTGATGATCACAAATACGTCTGCACCGTATCCGGGTGTACTGTACATGCCATTACAGCTTTGTACCAGGAGCTTGTGTAGTCCCTCACCTGCAATCAGGAGGTTTATCACTATTCAAAGACCTTTGTTTTCTATTATCTTTGTACATTTTGTGTGCTGGGAGCATTAATGGCACCGTGGTTTAAGATGTGTTCTTTGAGCCTGGCACCTTTCCTGGTGCCAGCGTGTGATGTGCTGCGCATCGCTTGGCTCCCTTCGAGGGGAGGACACACGCTGGTGCCGATCCTTCTAGGCGGAAAGTTTTGGGACTCTCTAAACAAAATTACTTTGTTCAGAGCATGCTGAACACAAAGATTATTGCATTAATGAATGCTGAATTATTCTTGTTCAAATACCGAGTACTGGTGCTAGTTTGTGGTAAGACATAAAGAGTTTTGCAGCAATACATATGAATCTGTATTTGGTAGCTTGTACCTAGCACAGGTACAGCTTGTTCACACTGGTCACGTCACATTCAGCACATTATGTTTAAAGGGCCAGGTCTGCCTTGATTTAAGTCAGTACAGATCTGCTGAATTTCGTGCCAGTCTCTGACAACTGAAGTTATGCTTCTCAAATGTTTTCAGCTATTTTTTTTTCATTCCTTTCTTTCCAAAGAGTTTTAGAAATCCAATTAAATGGACAGTAATACTCAGCAGTTATACATAAAAAGGTGTTTATCTAAGGGTATCAAAGTGCTTGACAAAAGTGGATAATTCTCACAGTGCCCTTTTTTTGCAGGGTGAGATGCTGGCACACAGAGACAGCGAGCGGTTTATCTGAGTAACAGAGTCGGTAGCAGAGGTAGTAATTAAAACTTTGGTCTCATGACACCCAACTCCGTACTGTAACCACTAGACAAACTGCCTCCTGGAACCGTATCTCATCTCTATCTTCCTACATATGCACAATAAAGCCTTTGTAGTATATGCTGTACACTTGCTATTGATAGTTTATCAGCTGAAAGATAATGCTCGCTCTTCTAACTGGCTGCAAGTGTGCTCCACACAGCCTCAATTATCTGAACATAATGGTGGAGAAGGGGAGAATTTTGGATAACTGAGGGCTTCAAATAGGTGAAGGAGTTTTCAGTCAATTAATAAACATGGTTTTAACACAGAAGGTTTTGGAGAGCAGGTTCAGGTACCTGGTGTCACACTGTGCAGTCAGTCAATAACAAACATGCTGCTCTTTCGGAGGTTTTCTCTTTTTGTGAACAGAGTTGTGGCTCTTCCTTGCTTTGATTCAGACCAAAAAAAAAAAGAGAAATGTTTTTTAGATGTGTTGGTATCCCTTTAAGTTTGATGAAGACTAACAGCCATCATTTTGTTCAATGGAACACTGCTTATGGACATGGGTAGTTTAAAAACACCAACTGATCAGTGTTAGGCAGCTTGGCTGGCAGCAGGATGTGGCCTATGTGAGTGGCTCTAAATGTCTGCAGAGAAGCAGGACCAGAGACCATATGAAAAATAATTTCCCCTGCATATGCCATAAACTCTGGGATTTCAATTATGACGCAGCTGTAATGAGCTCCATACAAGCAAACAAACGTTGGGTTACTGTAGAGACGCATTCGTTTAGGAAGATAAAAACATGATCCACAGAACCTGCTCATGGAGTGTCTGTGCACTGCACACTGACCTCCCTCTGATGGAAATCTTAACTTGCGTGACTTTATAATAAATTTCACCATGCCACCTAGGCCAGCTGCACATCACTGCCTGCTTTCTCTGCAAGCTAATTTATTTCTAATTGCAATAGAGTGAAAAGATGGGATAAAGTTTGCAAAGCATATCACAAAGTGTTACTGACCCTGCTCAGTTTTCATTGCACCATATGCTCTCACCATGACTTGCTTTTTAAAACCAGCTCTGTCCTCTGCCTCGCACCAGACGCAGGAATTAAGAGCAGCTTTTACCCTTGCAGCAGTTCTGAACTAACAAATTGGTGCAGGTAAGGCTGAAAGACTTTAAGAAAGGGAATAAATTTAGTTTGGTTTTTAAGAAATGCAGTGTTGGGTAGAGGATGGATGTTCAGCTCTGACTGGACTCACAGTTCATCCTGAACCTCCTCTATTCTGGGACTGAGGCAGTTACGTGCCCCCATCAGAGAAGCACCTGCACACATTCAGATTAGTACAAACCCCACAGTTTGGTTTATTTTTCTCCCCTATTACCTGAGAGACAGGATGTGTTGTCATCTGGGGGGTGGTGTCTGACTTATTTTTTAAAAGATTGACATAATCTTAGTTGCTTTAAATTATGATCTTAAATTTTTCTTTGTAAGTTTTCATTGTCTGGTCTCATTAGCTACTTCAAGTGTCTGAAAAAAAAATATATACTTTCTTGTATACATATAATATCTATCTCTATAGTTACTTGCTTTAGTATTTACCCTGATATGCATTTTGAGCAGAGAGAACATGCATATTCATCATCTTTAATACAATCTGGATAGACACACATACATGATTCTCTTCCTACATGGACATCATATTGTACACAATTTGTATATGCGTATTTATAAGGGCTTCAGTGGAAACAGGACTGATACCAACATTTTATGCATTATTAGGAAGAGCAAGTTCACCCTTTAAAATGACTATATTTGGAAATCTGATTCTAAACTCTTGCTGGTTTAACTTAATTTTGTGGCTTTTCTCCAGATTTTCAAAACCAGTGGAAGTGAGGACAAGATTGAGAGGAACACTTGAGCTCCTCGAAGGTAAGTGTTTGTGTCGACACACTTGTGTAAGGGACTGGGTAAGAGTGCTGCTTTTCAGCCCTTCTGAGAAATGAGTGCATCAAAGTGTGGGGCTTCACAGGTCAATATTTGTGCATTGCTATGCTCTTTTTTCCCCCCACCACTTTGGTGGTCCGAAGTCGCATCCCGGTTTTTTGTTTTTTCGTTTTTTGGTTTTTGGGGGTTTTTTAAAATACCTAATCAGCTGCTCTTGCGGGAATCTTGTGCTCCCTCTTCTTTTCCCGCATGACGTCCATCCCTTTTTGAAACCATAAAGCAGTGAGCTAAAGCACAAAGAGCCCGCGACGAAGCCAGGAGTTTCGTTTAACACTTCCGATAGTGAAAGTTGGCGGGAGCGGCGCTGGGAAAGCGATGCCCTGAGCAGAGCTGCTCTTGCCAGCCTGGCTTTGTCCGGCCTGGCGGGCCCAAGCACGGGTATTTGGCGGCGGCTTAGCGGCCTCTCGGAGCCGTGCGTGTGCGCTGTGCCGCGGCCGGGCTGCGCTGCGCTGCGCTGCTGCGGAGCCGGGAGCGCGGGCACGGCGCCGGCGGGGGCAGTGCGCGGCACGGCCCATAGGGGGCAGCAGCCGCCTGCGCTCGGGCCGCGCAAACCCCGCACCAACCCCGCAGCGCGCAAACCGCCCCGCACAGCCACCCCGAGCCCCGCGCACTCCTGCCCTTCATGGCAACGGCCCCCTGCAAGAAAGGGTGGGTTGTTTTTTGTTTTTTGGTGGGTTTTTTTTGCGGTTTTTCGCTTTTCCTCTCTTTGTGTGTGTATAGTTGCAGTGCGGAGTGAGGAGGCTCTGGCGCCGTGTCCTAGGTAACTTTCCCCATAATTGAGAACCAAACAAACCAAACCGAAAGACCTGCTAAAAAGAAAAAAAAAAAAAAAAAAAAAAAAAAAAAAAAAAAAAAAAAAAAAACCAAAACCCCAACCACTTAAATACCTAGAAATAATATTGTGTTACTTGTGCAAAAATACAACCTGAAGAACATCTGAGTAAAATACATGTATAGAATATGTAAGTTTCTGTAAAAGCAGCTTTTTGTTTGTGTCCATAGGAAACCCAAGATGATATATTGTGTTGTGCTTAGATCTTTGTTTCAAGATAACACTATGAATAGATTTCACGATGGAACATCTTTTAACTCTTATTTCATCACTTCTAACTTTGCTGTTTTCAGCACATGCACACCCAGTATAAAAATCTCGTAATTATGACTTTTTCTAACTCTGTCTTTGCCTGTTAACAAGAACTTTTAAAAACCAAACTAAACCAAAATCCTTTTAGATTCCATGTGGGTTTGTTACTCTGATGTTGGTAGCATCAGTGGCCAGTTCTGAGCTTTTCTGGCAAGTACAAGGGCGAGCTGCTTGCTCGTGTGAGTTTGCAGCCAAAGCCGCTGCTGCCGCCGAAGCACCGACCGAGCTGCAGGAGGGACTGAGCAAATGGTTACAAACGAGCACTGCTCCTTCTCTCCACAATTTTCTCTTCGCCTTAAATGCACTTTATTGCACCTTTCCCGCAGTTTGTTCTGAGGACAGCCACACTGATAATCCTTATCCAGCACAGAGGAATCGCCCTTCCGTCTCTCAAATTGAAGCCGCGACTGGCATTCTGCTACTCTGATTTGTTGACTTATTCTTCCATATTATCTCTTGCTCGTGTTGCTGGGGCAGTTTACCTCTGACCACAATCCGAGGCTGGCTAGCCCTTGCTATAATGTAGCTTCAGCATTTCCCATCCGTAGATTTTTAGGGCTGTGATTTCTGCAGAACACCTGGCTTGTCCTTTAGCGAGGGCTTTCAAACTGTGTGACAGTCGTCCATGAAACTGAAGAATCCATGAGAGAGGCTCTGTGTGTGTGTGGTGCCGGGGGTGTAGGATATGGGCAGACTCTTTAATACACTGAAAATGTTATTTTTGATGCCCTGGAAGATTTTTGTTCTGTTTTTTGATGATGGCTTGAACTAGTCCCCAAACTGAAAGTGGTTGCTTTCCCTATATTTTGACAGCAGCCTCTAATAAATGGAAGTCCTTCCCAGTCTTTAGAAAATCAGTGTATTGAGTGCATGCTGAATAGCAAGAATAAACTATTTTTGAAGTTGTTCTGCTTTGTGGAGTATCAGTATTCTATATGTTCAAACCAGTACATGCAATTCCTTGCCACTGTTACGTTCGCTTTAAACAATGAGGTCTTTGCTCAGGAATAATCCTGGGTTTGTTAGGGAATCAGTGCAATGCTGGCCCCAATCAAAAAATGAAGTTTGCTTGTGGCAGGACTGATGCAGCCAATATATAAGAGTACGTTCATGTAAGCATTTGATTATTTTCATAAGGGTTTCATTTGCTGTTTTTCAGGCAGGATAGTGTCACTTACAGCAAGTATTTAATCTTTTTTTTTTTCTCCTCAAAAAAAAAAAATCAAACTCTATAAACGGCACTGAAAACTTAGCACTGAATCTTGGTCTTACAGGACTAGTTCCCATCAATTTCACTGACTTCATTTGCAGGAGTAAAGGCCACAGGAGAAATCCCACACAGGAAAACATATTCTTTGCCCTGGAAACCTTGTTAATCTTATATGTTCCAGGTATGAACTGTTGGTTCATTCCCGATGCATGAAGGGTGAATTCCTGCCTTTCTTACTCTGACAGGGTTTTGCCAGGGCAAATTTACTCCTGGCTTACACCATCTGTAACCTCAGAGCAAAATTCAGCCCTTTAGCTCTAATGGGAGCCTGTTTGATCTCGTCCTTTATTGCCGAGCGGTATCAGGAAGGGAGCTGAGCACAGAAACATGACTACCACCGAGCTGCTATTTGTTGCACTGCATTATCTGTAGTATCCTTGTTATTCTAGAAACCTTTTTATTTCTTCCCCTGCCTGGAACATTTTGAAGAAGGGGGAAAAAATTGAAGAGACCTTCATTTGGTGGCATAGAAAATTTGCATAAAATATCGCTCTAAGCATTGAAGGATCTTATTACATAGGGTTTTGATGATAATCTTTGTTGAAATAATATTTAACACATGCTGCACTTTTAATTAAGTATCTGAATAATCTCAAATTAATACCAGAGGTTTAAAAATAAGTTTTCATTTTAGTGAACTGTAACATAATAGCAAGATGCATGGCAACCCCTTCCTTTACCCTTTGATTTAATTAAATGCCCTTCTGTGTGCTTCTTCTCACTTCAGAAATGCACATAAAGAAATCAGATCCAGACATTTTATTTAGGATTTTGCCACTTTTCCTTTTCCTTATGTCTTTGCTTATTAATTTTCCCCACTTCCTCTTGAGCTTTGATTAAGGTGTTTCTTTGAGGATCAGCTGGTCTGGGGCTTTGCAAACTGGCCTGCATGTTTGAAAGGGGCAGTTGCAGCGTGTCATGCTGGTGTTGGGGTTTGGGTGATGGTGGCATGCAGGTCCCTGTCTGGAAGCAGCCAGCTGTGGCAGGGAAGTGCTGGGTCCTGTCCTGCACATGTCTGTGTGTGCCATGGGGAGGATGCAGCCGGGTAAATCCTGGGGCAGCTCACACAGCACGGTGATGGTGACACGCTGGGGTGTGTTGTGCTCCTGGAGTTTGATTCTAAGGTGAAAAGGAGCTTTACAGTGTAATGGCTTCAAACAGCAATCAAACCATTGCAAATAAATTCATGTTTATTCTACTTCTTTTTTTTTCGAATTAAAAAGGCCTGATCCAGCCAATTTGTTTGCCTTCCAGTAAGGCATGTTTGACAATCGCTGCTTCATTATTCCTTCTCAAGAAATTCCACTAACCAAAGGAGGGGAAAATAGCCCTCGCTCGGATCCATGTCGGTGAAATTGTTTTGCTGGAGCCACTTTGCTGGGTGAGTGTGGGTGAGGGCTGCAGGGAGGCTGTTTACTGCTTTTATGGAAACATGCTCTGGTTTGGGAGAGTGAGGATGTGAAGCAGGCTGGCTTTGAAGGCTTTCTGTTAGATTTCCCCCTTTATCCCTTTCCATCTATCATTGTAAAGGAGACATATATAACCACCACACTTTGTATATTAAGGGGGGCTGCCTGCTTTTTCCCTTTGCTGAGATAATGACACTGAGGGTTGTTGACTGCTGTTATCTCTGATGACAGCCTTATCTGCATGGCTCTGATTCCCGCTCCCGGAGCTGGAGATATCCAGTCCTTCGGAAACTGACCACTGCTCCCACTGCGGCCAGGCAGGCTGGAAAGCAAATACTTAGGGGCGACAGAGTTCTTCATCAGATGTGCTGCTTACTGTGTTCACCTCTCCCAAAATACTGAAGGGAATATTGAAGGGAAACACTGGGGGTGAGAAGAAATGAGAGCTTCAAAATCAGGCCAGATAAGAGGTAAATGCCCCCAGCTCTCCCTAGAAAGCCTCTGGCGGGGACAGTTTTTGTCCATGACCAATTGTTGAATGGTGTTGGTGTGGGGCTCAGCTTCCCTGCACCACAGAGACCCCACACTAATGGACCTGGGGATTTTATTGACAAAGCAGAGGGAC
Source organism: Chaetops frenatus (assembly GCA_013400775.1). Lineage (NCBI taxonomy): Eukaryota > Metazoa > Chordata > Aves > Passeriformes > Picathartidae > Chaetops > Chaetops frenatus. Next base: position 318,025 of record VZTR01027467.1, on the reverse strand, counting down.
TGTTACACTCTCCTGGCTGCACCAAGTCAGAATCCAGGAGTTTATTTTAATTTCTTTAAATGTAATAATCTGCAGTTAATTGGCTAACATTCACCATGCCTCCAACGTGCACAGTGCTGCTGTGGTTTGGCACACCACAGTCCTGTCTCTGAGAGATCTCAATGCAAATTTCAAATATTTGTGAATTTAGCCTCTTAACAGTCTTGAGAAATGCTCTAGTTTTATTGCTGCACAGAGAGACACCCAGAGACAGTGTGTGCACTTGACTGGGATCCCCCAGCTGTGCGTGCAGTCAGCCATGAAATCCAGATCTCCGAACACCTCCTTGGCACCCTGCTCATCAAACCCATCCTTGCCCAAGTTTAACTATAACAACCTTTCAAAGCAGACAACTGTTCCCATTTTCCAAAGCACGGGTTTCTGCAAACCCTGCTGTGCTAAAAGTACCTTTCAGGGTGGAAAAGCTCCTAATTCCACCTTAAAGCAGCGCTGCGCAGGAGCTCATTGAGTAAACGGTGCAAGAGCCCAGAGATGTATGAGTTTGAGTCAGAGAGCCCTGCCCGTGCTCTGCCTCATTTTCTCTGCAAGATCATCTGCCCTTTCTTAAACACTGGGGGCTATTAGGAGCTCTTTTCCTCCCTGCCATGTCTTATAATACAAGTGTTTCAATCTGAACACTTAGACCAATTTGATTGATATATGATCCAGCCTGTCTGTACCAAGTGACACCTCTGTTGTTGGTGCTCTGCCATCTGAGCTGTGCTGAGCAGCAATTTGAGGCCTCCAAGCTGAACTACAAAGCCAGTGTTACTGAAAATACACGTTGCTGAGGTATGTTGATGCTTCCCCCCTGCATTTAAAAAATGTATTATACTGAAAACTGCTGGCCGGGGGTGGGGGGGAAATACTGCATTTGCCCTTAAACATTTAAAGGTATGTCTGTTTTTTCAGTGCTTCAGAAGAAGGCAAAGCACTTTTTAGTACTGAAAACCCATTATTGATTAAAAACCAGAATTGATACTGAGAAAACAATTTCTCTTTTTTTTCTCTCCTTGAAAAGAAAGCAAAATAAAACTCAAAACTTTCTGTTCAAAAAGCATTCTTATTTGAAAAGCTGGTTTTGTCATGTAAGGAGTTCTTTTCTTCGAGCTCCCAGTATAGTTTTGTGCAATGTAATGTGTGACCACCCAGGGCTCCTTCTGCACTTTTCCCATGGCTAACTTGTGGGGCTGTTTTCCTGAGACATGCAAAACAGTACTGATCTACAAATATTCAACTAAGAATGTAAGAAATCTGTCTGGGAGACTATTAAATCAGCAGAAATTTCAGTTGCAGACCATAGTTTGGAATATTCTTACACACACTGTTTGAAGAGGAGCTTAGACATTGATAACCTGTCTGTCTTTTCCCCTCCAGTGCTTCCAGCTGGTCTAATAAAAGGGAAAAACCTCACCCTGTGGATTTTGCTTTGCTGTTGAATGTGAGGACAAAACATGTCAAGTGAATAACAATTATTTTCCAAAGCTATAAGGGACTTAAAGGGGTTAGGATGTGATCTCACTGTGCTAAAATCGGGATTACAGACTTGGATATAACATTACCTTTTACCTGGGTCTGTCTAGGGCTCCGACTCAAACCTGCTGTTTCAGGGGCTTCAGAGACAGAGCCCAGAAGGGGCTGGGACACTGGGGTCCTGGCTGCTGGCTCCTGCTCATGTCACCATGGCACATCCTTCCACATCAGTGTCATCAGCTGTGCCAGTGTCACCAGGAACGGAGCTGCACAGCAGTGCCTGCCTGAGCTGAGCTACCTGTAAGTAGTGCAAAACCCTGTGCTAAAGCCAGACATCGTGTCTGCTGGGATTTTAACCTGAGCTCAGAGACAGAACAGTAATTTGATCATTCAAGCACACCATTACACAGCCCCGGTGGTGATAAGGGTGGTTCAACTCCAGCATTTGCAGGATGGAAACTTTTTCCCTGATGGTTTCTGTGTTGTGATTCCCTCACCCAGCACATGCCATCCTTGACCACAAATGTGCTCGTTTTGCTTTATCGTTTCCAGCCACCCAGCACACTACTGTGGCTCCTCTCCCACACCACAGCCCCACCATGGGAGACAGCCCTGTGTGTTCAGGATCACGGTGGGAGCAGGTTTTGTGTGTTGGCAGGACTTATCTGCAGCTGTGGGAATGTGTTCTGTCAGAAGCCTGCGTCTCCTGAGCATTAATTACACAGCCCCACGTGCTCCTCTGTTCCCAGGTGGAAAATGGAGATGCCCTTCTTAACCCACACCATCACTTCCATTCACTGTGGCTCACAAGGTGCTCCCGCATCCACAGAGCAGAGGCACTGGAGAAGTGACAAAGATGATTAATAAGGAGGTTATTAACAAATGCTACAGGTCAAATTCCACGCTAGTTCCCAAGTTTGTGCTTGACACAGAGGTCGGTGTCATGAACAACTCCCCATGTGGCTGGGAGCTGGACTTGACCTTTGGACGTAAAGCCAGGATAGGCAAAAATTAGGTTAAATAGATTTGACCTGCACCTGATAGGAATGTTTCTGAGGGAGCGAGGTGCTTTCTGTGGTATTACTGGAACGTAAAACTATCTCCCAGGAGAGTTACGAGTGGTCACATTGACTGATGTAGTTGTTTTGCAAGCTGGTTTATCTAAACTTGTGGTATTTGAGGGGCTGCTGACAAACAAAACTTTTGAATCTCTGATGGCTTGGGCAGGCAGTAAACTGTATGCTTGCTGTGGGGGGAAAACACTGCTCTTCTGGAGTGTGGTTTCCATTTAAACATTCGGAGAGCTCCTAGCTCTGGTCTGCCTGTGTTTATCTGTGCCAAGTGTGAATGGGAATTGGAAAAGGAGAAAGAGAGAATAGCTGCATTTCAAAAAGCTAATTTAAAAGCAGACGCAGTCTTCTATAAAGATGATTCTGATTGTCCAGAGCTCTTTGAAAGGAACAAGGTTAAATGCATTTTATTGAGAATATAGGATTAGACACACACACACAAAATGAACAATATCATCTATTTATTTCATACTTGTATAGCTAAGTGTAAGTCAGTCAATTCCTGAAGATTCAGGAATGCAAGGGGATTTTCTGTATTGTTTTTTATTTTATAAAGCTCTTTATCTCTGGCTTTGTATATTAGCTGTTCTTACACTGCCAGCAACCTCCCCTGACCACTATCCTTATGTAACCAAAGGGGGAAAACAGGCATTGACTGCAAAAAGGGCAATCCGTGGAAGCCACGGGTAAAATGCTTGTGAGTCTATTCCCATATACCCTGATTTAACAGTATAAACTACCTCACATGGGAAAGGCTGATGCTCTTCCACTGCTCTTCCACACAAGATGACCAAGGATTTAAAACAACCCTGTGAAGCAGAGGATCACAGTATTATTTACAAAGTGCTGATGTTTTGGCAAAAAAACATGAACAGAGCCAGTTCAAATTGACTGCAGTCTGTGTTTAAAGCCATGTCTGGAGCAGGACTGCCTTTTTTTGTGTATTTTTACTCAGTGATTTTTATCTTGGCTGCATCTGTTCATTGCCATTGTAAAAGGAAGACACAATAATTTAAAGAAAAAGCGTGGTGAAGTGGGAGTTTCTTTTTCGTCAGTTTTATACTCAGGGAAACTGAGGCACAGAGAGGTCCTGGAGGTTTGTGAATGAAGAAAACCTGTGAGGCAGTGGAGGATTTGGAAAGAGGGCCCAAGGCTCCCACATCATGGCAGTGGCACTTGTTCCCTGTGCACAAGGAGAATGGGAGAGCAGCCCAAAAGTTCTTCACTTGGTGGAGCTTGCCCACACACATCAGAGGCACACAGGAGGTAAGGGGAGGAAGAGTGTGCCTCATGAGTTAAGGTTTTGTAGCTTGGTCTCTGATGGAGTAGGATGCTCCAGACCTGGATCATGTCTCAGGAAAAAAAATGTTTGGAAGCAACTCATCTTAAAACTCCTTTTGGATGACCACAGCCAAAAACTTCAAGGGCTCTCCACACAGGCTCTTGACAAAGAGAACTCCAGTCTCAACTACATATCAGTGTCCCATCAGTGGAGTCTCTTCCTTTAAAAAAAAAAAAAAGAGAGAGAAAAGAGAAAGATTTTTAAATTAATATATTAATTCCAGCTTGTCATGGATTGTCTGCCTTGTCTCAGCTGTCTGGCTTTACCCTCCCACCCTCATTTTGGTAGTGTCATCTCTCTAGATCCTATCTTACCTTTCTGGAGCAAACACAGGCTCTTGCTTATGCAGATGGAGCCAGGATCTGTGCTGCAGAGGAGCAGCGTGTCACTGTGTGAGTTCAAATAAGCTTGTTGAGTCATGCCAGCTGAGGATCCTGCTGCTTGGATTTATTGCTGAGAAAAGACCAAAAGTGAATGCCCAGCACAAGGGAGGTTCTGCCTTATGTGCCCCATAGGCTTAATTAATATACAGATTTTTGTTCACTGCTAGTTCTTAAAACCAAAACCACTAACGGACAAATGATGATGCAAAGGACAAGGGCAGAAACACTGTGTTTATGGCTTTTTACTGTCTATGTAGCACTGAAGTTGGGTAAGGCACTCTGAGGCATTTAACAGACATTATGGCATGAAATGCTGAACATAATTAAGCCAGATGGAGCTTTGTTGTCGATTTGAGTGGAGTCACGACTGCCCTTTCCTGAGAAGTTCCTGGTTTAAGGGTCATTCTTGCCTTGAACAGAGCTGCAGCAGGCAACAGGATTTGGATCTGCTGGGCAAAGTCTTGGCCTGGAGGAGCCTCAGATGGTGAGCATGAGCCCTAGGCACTGCAGAGCTGTGCTGGCTGGGGTGCCTCTCTTTAGCAAGGGCATGTCCCAATGGACCTATGACTGCTCAGACATGCTGGTTAAACACTTGTTCTTCCTGCTGTTGGAAATACCGTAACAAAAATAGCCTTCTACAACCTGGACGTAAATTTTCTGTACATTCCTACCTATTGCTTTGTTCCAGGCTTAATCTTGGCAGTCAGTATTCCAGGATTCCTGTTCAGAAGAGAGAAGTCTACACTTTTTTGCAAATCCTTGGGCTGAGTCACTAAAAATGTGTTATTTTCTTGCTGAGCTGCTGTCCAAGATTTAGAGGTTGCAATCCAACATTCAGGCAAAACAATGACCTTGGATTGCAAGCAAGAAGGTTTTTTAAAGGCTGATTTAATTGCTGGAGGTTCTTACCTGTTTTCTATGTTTGAAACCATAAGAGTACTTAAAAAATTATATTTTCATCCTTTTCCCAAAGCAATGAAGGCTAGATACTCTTTTTACCTGTTGAGGAATGTGAGGTTATTTGTAGTGCTCACCTTGAGACACATGTCTTAGGTACTTGAGTGGGGAAACTACTCTTCCTCATGTTTTCATGCTCCTCTGAAAGAACCATTTAGAGACCAACTCCCCAAAGTCAGTTACCTAGGTCACAGTTACGTGACAACCCCTCGCCTCTGATTTCATTTGTTGCCTCTGAGAGCTAAAACTGAAGCTGCAGGAAAAACCTTGTGTAGTATAAACTCACTGTGAGCTTGTGGTCTCAAGCCAGCTACAAAAATCTAAGAGTGGAAGAGAAAGCCCAGCAAAGCTGTTTCCCAGAACATGGAAAATACGGCTGCAAGTGTTCTAGGACTGAAAATTTGGAGGTTTTTCCACTACCCTTTTTCATTGCATTTTTGCCCTTGTCTGATTCCTCTATCTGTACCAACATATTTCACTGGAACTTACTGTTTGTGCCGAGTAGACATCAGTGAATACTCAACCCCTTCCCACAGAACTGAGAGGGAGCTCTACTTACCCAGCTAAGAAGCTGTTTCATGTGCCCATGTCATCCCTGATGTGCTAAGCAGCACATCAGTAGCCACAGTGCAAGTGAGAACTGGAAATGGCCACCAATGAATTTCAAGGAATCCCAGTAAAATTTTTATAGCCATGAAAATTGGTGAGACTTGTTGGACAGATTTTTCCAAGTAACAAACAATTGGATAAGAAGAAACAGCCTCAGGTTGCACCAGGGGAGGTACAGTGGGATTGGATATTAGGAAGAAATCTTCACCAACTGAGCTGTCAAGCACTGGAACAGGCTGCCCAGGGCATCCTTGGAGATCTTTAGAGCACATGCAGAGGTGGCACTGAGGGATATGGGTTAGTGGTGACCTTGACAGTGCTGGGTAAACAGTTGAGGTCTATGATCTGAAAAGACTAAACAATTCTATGGCTCTGTATCTCTGACATATTTCATTCCATCTGTTCTTTTGCATCTGCAGGTTTATCTGCTGCAGTTCCATCTTATGTTCAGCCAGAGCTACTGAGTGGGACATACTGGCTAAGTTTCACGGTACTCAAATCCCTCCTTCATTGTTTTAACATCTATGTAACATTTCTTTTTGTTTTCCCTTCCAGAATTGAAAGGCCCTTCATGGAGCACAGTGACCTGCCCTGGAGGGCTCTCCCTGGCCTGTGGTTTCATGCTCTGCAGTCTCATCCAAGACAACTGCATTTGGGATTTCTCTTCCAGCCCATTTCCCACAGAGCAATTCGGAGCGGGTACATTTCTGTAGTGCAGGACTGAGCCTGGGGAGCACTACAGACCACGTATGGGAAGGTGTCCCATGCAAAGACTGCCCTTACACAAGAACATATATGAATACTAGGAAATTGTTTGGGTGTGGGATGCAGTTGGGATTCATTGTCACTGCAAGGAGTGGAGAGCACTGCTTTGGTTCGGTGGTGCAGGTCCAGACTCTGTCTCAGGACTCTGCTCATGCCACTGTCCCTATGGCATGGACATATCTCTGCTGTCCCCTACAGCAAAGAGGTCGGCATCAGAGTGAATTGCAGGGTGGGGAAAAGCTTGTAAATACCGCTTGGTGGTTTGAGGCCGGCAGGAAGAGAGCAGAGCAGCGGGGCATTAACTGAGGGGCTTTAGAGGATTGGGAAGGACCTGAAAGGGGAGGATTTGGTAGCGCTTCCTCTGGGCTAGGAAGGCTCAATGCCCGCACGCTGCCATTGTACGGGGAGGATAAAGCGGGGTGGCCGGAGGGACTCGGGCTCGGGCTCCGGCCGGCGCCAGCCGACGGAGCCCAGCCCCAGCGGGAGCCCAGCCAGCCTCAATAGCCGGCCCGGCTGCCTCCCAGCCCGCCCGGCACACGGCCCTGCTCACTTTGAAGCCCCTGGTGCTGCAGAGGGGTGCTTTCTCTGGCTCTTGTTTGCTGATGATCCCTAAATTAAGAAATGCAAATCTATTTAGGGCAGATTCCTTTTCCAAAGGCAACTTGCCTCAGTTGCTAATTCCCTGCACGGCTTCTATACAGACCCCTCGCAAACACCTGCAGCTTGGTTTTTTTTTTTCTTCCTCTCCCCCTTTTTCGGGAGGGGTGGCAATGGGGAGTTTATTGAAAATCTTTGTTTTCTCTGGTGCAGTGAAACTTGCTTTGCTCTTTTGCCACCTTTTCTTTCCCCTTTTCACAGAATAAATACAGCTGATCCATCTCCAGCCCCTCTGCACGTGCCAGAAGAATAAATTGCCCGCCTCACCCCCAGCCCCCTCCTTTAATTCTTTCCCCTGCTGCTGTGTTTGCTTATTCTCACTGCAGCTGTAGGGCCGGTCGCAAGCGTGAGTTGACCTATGGCTGGTTTGTTTGGCACTGGCTCTGCAGAGCCACCCCCCCCCCCCCCCACCCCCCCNCCCCCGTCCCCCCCCAAAAAAAAGACTTTGAAATCACTGTTAGAGCCCTCACTAGGCTTCTTTTTCTTGCTTCCCCCTCTTTTATTATCATAGCACTTGCCTTTTGTTACCAGTGAAAACACAAATGCACACAGACACACCACACACAGGCGTGCAAGCACTGGGGAGTGAGGAGAGCGAAGCCCCTGAAATATTGCACTGTCCAAAGTCCACGGGTTAAAACAAACATCAACACTGCGTCAAATAGTTTGCCCATAAGAGTCTTTTGTTATGAAGATAAGCTTGTTATCTCTTTCATTCAGATTTTAATCTGACAGGTCATTTGCATACTGCCAGCCGACTTCAGGGTGTGCATTAGATCCACTTTGCATTTAAATCCTCTGTCAGTCAGGCAAATAAAAAAAGGGGGGTTGGGGGGAGAGAGAGTAGCAAAGAACCCCTTTCAGATACTCCCAGTTACTGCTACTACTTTTTGTGCTGATTGTTGATGCAGAAAAGTTCTCCTGGATCTTGAGGCTCTTTATGGTTTTGGGTAGCCAGGATGCCATGAGCTGCATCATTGAAGTCTTGCAAAAGATCCCATTGTGACCCCTGGGCCCCTTCCTCACCCAAATCCCTCTTCCAACCCTGCTAGGCAGATTCTTTCCCCACACTGACCTCTGTTGCCCGGTAAAACCTAGACCCTGCCCTCAGTCAAGTTAAGCCTGTCCTGGGCTTGCATGAGAAGGGATCAAGCCCTTGGGGATACCAGGACAAAGAACAATGCCACAATGCAGTTAACAAGCCACCTATTTAGCAACTTTCATGGAAATATGCCTCTTGTCTTATATGTCTCTCCACATTTTTATTTCTTCTCCACATGAAGCCTCATACTGCATCCTTAATCCTGAAGCTCCATCACAGGTGCTGGAGGGATACCAAGGCTGCTCTTACAGGTAACAGGGATTCATTGTGTGACTGTGAAAGACAAAAGCTGTGGGACACAAGTCACCTGTGGTGCAAGTGCAGGTTGGTGGGGTTGTGTTGCTCTGTGGGCACAGAGAGCTACAGCAGCTTCTGGTGTCTGGAAGGTACCATAGGCACAAAAACCCAAACAAACCAATGAAAAAACCCCACAACACTTGGTGAAGGTGTTGTCAAAAGGCATGGCTGCTGAGGATCTGTGGTTCTTACTACTGCATTTTTCTGTGATGGCACAAATCGGGAATTTCAGCTTCTGGATCTGATTCCTCTCGTATCTGTGTTTGGACATATCGGTCACACTCACTTTTCTCTTCCTGAGACCAGCCCAAATAGCGTCAAGATTCCTTTGTTTCTTGGAGATCCAAACACAGGTTCCAGCCTGCCCTGGTTTGGCTGTCCCCACCATCTGGCCATGGACCACCAGCTCCTGCCAGCTCCTGCCAGCACCTCCCTCTGCTCTCAGTGTTTCCTGCACCTCCTCTGAGATGCTGAAACAATGAACTGTGGACAAGATTAAACCTGGTGCAATTCTTGTCCTGCGTATGGACGTGTAAGCACAGCTCTGCTGAAGACCACAGAAATTATCCTGGGGTAACTGAAAGGTAAAACTATGACTCTCCTTCCTGAAATACAATGGGCAGCCCGTGAGACAAGGCCACAGTCCCCCTACAGAGAGAGATGGTGTTCCTGGGGATTGTGTCCCAAGCCACAGCAAGTAGGGCTGTAGGAGAACTTTTCCTTCAGCCCTAATGGGGTTAAAGATTGGCTCTGATGAAATTAGTGTATCCAAAAGAGAGGAGTGAATAGATGCAGGGCATTTATTCAGCTCTAATTTGACAAGTTCAATTCTTCTGTTCAGAGCCAGTAATTTTCTTACATATATTAATTATTTGAAATAATTCTCTGAATAACATCTAAGAATAATTCAGGCAATATATCTTGATAATGAACCTGTTACTAGTGAATGGTTGAAATCTCAGCTGTGCTGGTGACTTTGGCCTGGGTGAATGTTCACACGGCATTGTTTCTTCTCTGAAATACTTGTACGTGACTTTCAGAACCAGATTCTGGTCTGAATTGCTGTGTTTATGAGGTTTCTATTATTTCCCATTTCGGTAAATGTTCCTGACAGTAGATGCCATTGTTAGAATATTACTGGTAAGCAAACATGAAAGCGTGTGAATGCAGTCAGACAAAATTTAAACCATTTATTTGAAATGATGGTGATGAAAAGGGTTTGAGATAGGTAACCACCTCCAACCTTAATGGAAGTTGCTGGAAGAAGGGTTTCTCTTCACAGCTGATATCTGATTCACTCTTTTCCAACTTCTTGTCGGGATTTTTGAGGGCAACCCAGAGCAAATCTTTCCAAGCAAAGTCCCGCATAATGCCACAGTAATGGAAAAACAGGAGGATTCCCAGTCTTCTGGCACTCTGGGATAGGCTGCTCCATGGTGTTTGCATGGGGCCATCGTGTCCCTGACCGTGGTGTTTGGTACAGGCAGGAGAAAGAGGTGTGCTGTTCCTGCTGTGGCTGCTATTTCTGGAGACGACTGGGACAAGGTGATTGAGATATCCAGTCTGTGCTGGGGCTCTCAGGCAAGGGAGCTGTGCCCTCAGTTATTCATCATCCAGGAGCACTGCCAGTATTACCGGGACTGAGGCAGCCCAGAGCGGTGTCCAGCACCACTGGCCAAGGAAAGAGTCTCTTTTATGATGAGGAGTGGCAACAGAGCTATCCCCAGCAGCAGTGGGGAGAGCTGGCTGGGCACTGTGGATGTGACCGTGCTGCCAGAGCAGGGCCAGCCCCGTTCCACACCCTGCTCCAGTCAGCCAGCCCTGTACGCTCACAAGCATGGGAGCATTGGAGTTTGGGGAGGATTTTCTGTCCAAAATCTGGACTGTTTGGCCAAGGATGGAGTTGAAAGGGAAAGCAGAGTCACCCGTATGCAAATAGGGAAGAGTTCCTTCTGCAATCCAGTTTCCAACTCATGCACTAAAATTGACAACACTTAAGACCCCTGGGCTAAGGGGAATGAATGCAAAATGAGAACTCTGCAAAATCCCTTGGTTCGAGGCCAACTCTCTTGCTTTGCTTTGCTGCTCCTTGGCATCAGTCTTTCAGCAAAGTAAGCAAGTCAATGGCTAGCTGTATTGCCAAAAAAAAAATCTTCCTAGCTGTTTTCCATATAGCTAATGAGAATGCAAATGTGCTCATTTTCCGAGCTTGCTTACAGCCTCTGCTTCTTCCTTTCTATGTATGGTACCTAAGTGTCCCTCCTTTTGCCATGTGATCTAGGTACATCACACTGGCTGGTGGGGTTGTCCTTGTGTTGCCAATGAGAAATGGAGTGTTTTGAGTGGAACAACAAAGCAGGAGGCAGAGTCTCTCAAGCCCCTTCTGTGCACTATCGTTCCACATGCTGTCCTGGAGGGTTAAAGAAAGACCAGTTTAGAATAAGAAGGGCAGACAGGGAGGTCTGTCTTTGCAAGTTCACATCAAAGCCGAAGTCACACAGTATAGGGACTTCAGTGAGCCCATGGTTGGGCAGTGTAGAGTGTCTTTGCTGGGCTCTCCTTGGGAGTTTTCTTTCTTCTCATGAGCACTTTCTTCCATACTTAGAGAAGTAGTGTTACTTTTCTAATCCCCCATCAAAAGGTTTCTCATTGGGCTTGCAATGTGATACCATTTAGAGCTGTGATCCCTTCAGAAATGGAGTGGTGATTCTGTTTGTACCTTTCACTGTGCTTCTCTACTGAAGAACAGAGCCTCTCTTGACCAAAATATCTTGTCATGCATTATAAAATCAGCCCTCGGTGCTTTTCAGCTACTTGAGCCTGGACAGAGTTCAGGCAGTGTGCCAAGCCCTGTTTTTCAGGGACATGTCTCTTGCCTGGCTCCCTCTCTCAGGATGGTAGATCAGAGATGAGAGCTCTGTCCTGACCGGCGTTCTGGACTCTTCAGGGACCATGGGGACAATTCAGCAAAGGGACACAACATCTGCATAGGAATTTTTTCCACACAGAAACACACACTTCATTCCTAGACAACACAGGAAAGCTGCAAAGTGAGGCAAAACTGTCACCGGCGGAGTATTACCCTTTTCTCATCTCTCCAGTCTGGTGTATGTGTCCAGATTTGCCTTCAGTCTTTAACAGAGCTCAGGTTCCTCTGGCTGATCCTCCACTCTGGCCACCAAAGGGCTTCCTCTGCCCTAAGAACAAGTCCCTTTTAAAAGCAGCCTGACATCTTCCCTTTGTTGCTGGCTATCCACTAGGATTTTCCATGATGCAATCCCGTATGGGGTTACTGGCAAAGAGCTGTTAAAAGTCAGTAGCTCTGCCTGGAGCAAACCCATTGTTCTGCCAGTGCAGAGCCCTTCAATGCCGCTGACTCCTGCATGGCCTTGCTCCTGCTCCCCAGCCCCAGCGGCGGCAGAGACGTCCAAATCCAGGAGGAAAGCAGGCATAAATGTCAGGCACAGCAAAAAAAGCAAGGAGTGATAAAACTCAGCCACTGCCCAGGACCTTCACTCTGGCCGTGGCTGGGGACTGGGCTCAGACTCACCAGATGCATCTCACTTTTCTGGGAGAAGTTCACAGGCTGCTGCTCCACTGGAGAAGGGTTATTTTGGAGTGGAAAGTGAGAAGCTGTAGCTTTTATCCTTTTGGAGGAGCAATTTCCAAGGAAAACAATGCAGGATTCTCTGGAATAAGGAGTATTAGCTGCATCATCTTTTACAAATAATTGAGCCAAGTGAATGTTGGCTGGGGATTAGCACCCTTGCAGGCGCTTGGGTTGCAGTGAGGGGATGTTTGCTGAGATTTATTGATGTTGGGGATTGTTCCAAATGCATAGGTGACATCTAATGCCAAAGCAGATCTCTGGCTTGCTAATGAGATAAGTAAAAGGCTCTGCAAAGTTTTCAGCAGCATAGCCATTAACCCCAAGACTACAATATCCTTTGTGTTTTTCCAGCATGTTCTGCCAAGATTTTGCCTTAAGCAGAGAAAAGATGAAAACTGGAGTGTCTTACAGCTGAAAACTTCTGTCTGCTGTGTTTTTCCCTGGGAAAGAGAAGAGCCTGTGTATAATCACCACTGAGCAGGGAAATATCCCTACTGTCCAGCACAGTCATTTTCTTCAGTGTTGGACAAGTGGAAAAAGGAAAAAAGCCACTGAGAATGGTCCTGTCTGGGGAGTTGCATCTTACATCCCCCATCCTCCTCTGCTTCTGGTGCTTGGATTTATGGGGCTCCAAATGCAGGTTTCAGAAGGCCTTTCTAGGTAGTTACATCAGGTACTTCAATTTCCTCCAAGCAGATCTTGTTATGGGAATTACTTTTTGTGGTAGTAATGAGGTTTTCATCTCTACCCTTTACTAGAGCTTGCATACTTGAAATGGAGATAGGCTGCAGTTGAATTCCAGTAGTAACTGACCAAGACTGGTGATTGGAAAAATCTCTCAGCTAAGATCTTTGTAGGAAATAAAAAATGCTGTTTTAGTGATGCTGAAATGTTTAGTGACTTCACTTTGATGTGCCTATGCTATTGTGTTGGCAGGACTTCAAGTTTTCTATTCTGTCCTCTCCCACAAAACATGAAACCTTTATTCCTAGAAATTTCCTTCAGCCTTATTTAAATCAATAAAAAAGTACCTCCCTCATAAAAAAAAAAAAAAAAAAAAAAAAAAAGCTTAAAGTTAAACCAATCATTTTGTTCTGCTCCATATTTTTAAAAAATACCAAGTACATCAAAATGAAAACCAACATGTTTTGGATGTTTGAAGTAAAATTCTTGTTTCCTTTTATTCTCTGTAGTTTCTTGATGGGGAATTACTTTCACTTAGGACAGTTAGACAATGATTTGCAGAATTAAAGGATAAAAAGAGAACAATCCAGGGTCATAGAAGTGTCAGTATCATGGGTAGGTGCTGTGGGACTTCTTCCTATAATTCACTAGGAGGGTTGAAAAAACCAAGGTGACTCAGTGGTGAGCTAATGAATTATGTCCAGCCTTCAAGGAAGAAAACCAAATAGTTGTGATAATAAGATAACACTTGCTATGTTATTGTAAGAGTTATATTTCAGTCTCGTGTGTATGCTGAATAAACAGTTTTGGTCTCTTTGCAATGAGAGAAACATTTTGTAACACCCCTTGTACCATGAAAAATACTCTCCTGACCACTCCTGGGGAAGTAATTCCAGTGTGGATCAGTGCTTTCTCAAAGACTGGTTGTGGTTGATTCACTTGACAGAGCCATTCTTCACATCCTTTCTTTAGTTTCTTTAGCTCACCTGCCCTTCCAGCCCTCTGGAAGAGGCAAAGCCATCAGCAAGAGCATGGTTGTTTCCACAGTCCCCCTATTGAGCATCTTCAGATAGTGCCCAGCTTTGCTTGTGCCCAGCTCCAGCTTCAGGTTTCACAGGATTGCTGTTCCCAAAATACACGTGGGTTGTGCCAAGGATGAGTCAGACAGATGCTGTTAGTGGTGCACTGGGTGGTGCAAGTTAGCCCTTGTTCATGGCAGTCCATGAGCAATTAAAGGATGAAAATTGTAATTAATGCCAATCAGCATGAGTTAATGGAAAATAGAATGGGATGTCTCTCTTTGGTTTAGTTGATAAAAGTGATAGTAGTATACAAGACTTCTGTGAGACATTTGACTGGGTACCACATGACATTTTGATTAAGGATCTAGAGCAGTATAAAATCAAGAGGGTGTACATTAAATGGATTAAAACCTGGCTCCCTGACAAGTCTCCAAATGTAACTGTAAATCATCTGCCAGCTGTGTTTGTAGCAAAGTCCCTCCAGTATTCTTGCTTTTAATATCTTTATCAATGACATGGAAGAAAATGTAAAATCACCACTGATGTGGTCTGTTGATGGTGTGATGAGAAGGAAACAGTAAATAATAGAGAGGGGAGGTCACTGATAGGAATACACAACACTTAGGGAGCTGGGCTCAAGCAAATAACAAATATGGTGATGCAGGTGAGCTCAAGAAAAAAATAATAAATGATGTATTTATAGGACAGTGAACTCCAGGAAGAAGGAGCCTGAAGAAGCTTTTGGGAAGCCTTTGTTTTGGAAAAGATTCACCAGCCAAAATCAGCTGACTGGATGGTTTTGGTGCTGAGCTGTAACTGAGCAGGAGGACACTTGGAGGTAGAAAGAGCATAAAATCTCTCTAATTTATTTCCTCCTGATGGCAGTGCTGCTGTGGTGAGTAAAAGCATCAAAATGTTGGAGAGGGTTCAGGAAAGAGACAGGAAAATTTTGAAAATACAGCAAAGCCCTGAGTGACCCCATTTGCTAAGCCACCAGAGCAAAGCTGAGGATAGAGTTGGTCCCAGTTTACAGATGTGAGGAGTGAAGCAAATACTAGGATATTATATTTTTTTTTTTCTGTAGTAGACCACTGAGAAGCAATTGGAAGCTGAGTGTGGAGGCAGTGAGAGGGGGAAAAGGCTTCAAGGAGTCAGTTTGATCAGAAATTAATTTGTGTTGTTTGGGATCTTTGTCCAGGCTCAGTAACTCATGGCATACCTGACTGCAGGGCATCAGAATCTCAGCCAGATTAAACCAGCACTGCTTCACTGCCATAGCCAGATTGGTGACTGACACCTGCACGTACATAAAAGCTGAAGCCCTGCTTGAAGTCTGTACCAAAAGTGCCAATGGCTTGGGGGAGGTAGAACTTGAGACTTCTCAGGTACCTTTTTTATCCTGGTCTATACACAAATGTGGAAAAACCACTAAAGTATTTTTAAACTAATGTAGAACAAGTTCTTGGATAAACATCTCAAAATTGATTTAAAACTGCTGTGGGTGGTGCTGGTTGTAACTTCAAATCTTTAGATAGGTATTCACAAGGGAAGCAGCTGTGATAGCTAAGATGTTACCATACCCACAACCAACTGGTTCTTGTCCACCTCATCTTGAAAAGATTATATCTATCAGTGGGTTTGTGGGATGGCAGCTTCTCTAGGGAGGTGCCAATGAGCATCTTGTGGTCAAACCATCAGCTAGCACAGGAGGACCTGGAGAACAAGGATGTCCATCACAACCTGTATTCACAGCATGAACCAGCATCTAGGACTGATTTAAGTGTAGTTGCACTGGTGTTTCTATGTATTTAAGTTGTTTTCTGAACAAGATCTAAGGCAGTTCAAATTTCTTTGAGAAGAAGAAGCGAATGCCAGGGATGGCTTTACTGCAGCTTGAAGGTAGCTTAGGCTAATGCAGTTTATTTTGCAGGATCAGGCTAGGAGAGTGCATTGACAAGTGGGAGATCACTCACTGCCAGTTGTTTATATCCCGTGAGCAGAAGAATGCTCCAGGCAGATTCATTTCGGTGTTTTATGCCAACACAGTGAAGTCCAAGGGAGTCTACAACTGACACAATGTACACACCATGCAGTCAGAAAACCCATGAACACTGAATCCAAGAGGGACCTCTTTTAACTTACATTTGCTTACAAGGCATTGGGAAACAAGTTCATGTTTTGGCTAACTCATCTAGCTGGGGACTGCATCTAAAAGGGGCAGCACTGCTCTTCTGCTTCCCACCTCACCTTGTCTCTTGTGTTGGATGAAGTGACCATGTAACCATTTGAGGGGCTGGATTTACTTGCTGCTTGTGCAGGCTGTTTTTGTGAGCTGGTTTCAAATTGGATTCAATCTACTTGGAAAAAATACAACTTTCAGAGTGGCTTCCCAGTCACTACAGTCCAAACGAGTGGGTGGGATTTTCATGGCACCCTTCAGCTAGAAGGGATGGAGCCTGTTCAATAAGAGTTGATTTTCTGACTTGTACTCTTTCATATGGGCATGGCATTATCTTAAATCCCTCTTCACAACAGCAAAGCAAGTTAACAGCATATTCTAATGGGACAAACTGTGCAAGAAAGCAGTGTGCAAGCACAGTGACCAGGTTACACAGGGGCAGAGTTAGCAGGCTACGCAACGAAGGAAAGTCTAGGCTGAAATAACACACAGTACTGTGCAGGTTGAAAAGCTACATTAAGAGGCATAGCTGCAATTCACATATCTGTGGGGTTTGTTTGAGCCATCATTTGCCTCTCCCATAATCTGTCACCCATCACTGCTGCCTCAAGCATGGGAAGTTTAATTTCCTATGAATCACGGTGTGACTTGAGAAGTTAAATCCTACGTATTTCTGAGCCTTCACTGACAAAATAGTAGAAAAAGTCTGCTGTGGTATTCCTGCCTGCTTAGTTGTTGTGGGAAATTGTCCTCTGGCTGTTGGTATCTTCATCAGCTTCAGCTTTACCTGCAGTCTGGACTGCTGTGGCATCCCAGGTTGGTGGATTCGAGATGTTGGTGGAAGAACTGCTGGAGTTAAAGGCAAGTGTCTGATGTCAGGGGACTCCTGCCAGTCATTGTTCTGCTGTCTGTGTGAAAACAGGCTGAATTCTGTGGTTTTGCTATGTAACATTCTTATGTAGCTGGCTGAGTCGCCAACATGATAAATGCAATTACTTTTTCCAATTGTTATTTTTGCCCAAAGCATGCAATTGACACTGAAGTCTGCCGGGCAGAAGGGGAATGTAGCAGCTGCTCACATCCCCACAGTGGCACAATGATGTGAAGGCATGGACTGCCATGATGGGAAGCAAACACTGTACATGGTATGTCAGGAACAGGCACCCATCTGTGTGTCCCTCAGTCCTATCTTCAGATATCAGTGGTCAGGGGATAATCTGCTTTCTTGCTGTCATTGAAGGGAGAAGGATGGAGTTTCCAGGTCAGTTGCAACATGATTCTCCCTGGAAAGGTGGGAGGGAATGGGATTTGGTTGTGCAATGTAGTCAAAGAGAGCTGTATTGCACCACCTGGGAGGGGAGCAATGGCACCAGAGCCGCCTCCCTCTCCCCTGTGCCCACCAAGGCCAGCCACGTCCCCAGCTCCCAATAGGAGCATTCCCAAATAGGAAAAAGGATTTGGGACCCTTCTGCAAGACTTAACTGGGCCCTGAGCTTGGCAGGGAGCACAGCTCTCTTATAATGATGGGGCTAAGCATGCTTTCACAGAGAGTGGAGATGTGCTGGCTAATTTGGGTTGGCTGCACCCTTTGGGAAACCAGCACTACGGGGTGACTGCTGCTGTGGGCTCCCTACACTGTGACTTATTCAGCTGAGTAAAAGGACAGCTCACCCAAGCTCCCACCGTGGTGGTTAAAGTTTGTTTTAGCCACCTTATCTAATCTCTCCCCTAACTTTTGCTGGGGGAAAGCGTTTATTGCTTATATCGTGTTACTCCATGAGCACTTGCTGGCTGCGGCTGTTTGCGTGTGTATATGTAGATGTGAAGCCAGATAACTTCAGGCCTTGCAGTTTTATGGGTCAGTCAATCCAAACTGCTTCCACTGGCAGATGTGGGGATGTGCTGCGTTCATTACCTGTAGGCCATGTGCTATCAGGGTGTAAATCAGCAAAACGGGTCTCTGTTTATACACATAAATTGCCCCAATGTGACAGCTTAATACCCTTTTGACTTTTTACCCTCTGCGGGGGAGAGCCTCAAATGTCTTACAGCACTGCTCACCCCCGGGATGACGGCAACACGAGGAAACCAGCCCCTCTATAAAAGGAATGAGCATGCTTTGCTCCCGTGTGTCTTCAGGCTTGGCTGCGTAGCCAGCAGCTCCCCGGAGGGGAAAGGCCCTTCCAACAGACCAGTCCAACAGGAAATTACCTGCTCACCCTTTGCTAAATTACTAGCTGGACAGCCAGTAACAGGGTCCCAAAAATGCCAGCTCCATCTATTCCCCTACAGACATGATTCCCAGGCATGCAAGATCCCAGCTTGTTCACTGCGAGGGCAAACCCACCGGTCCGTCCCTTCCCTGCAGCGCCTTGCGCAAGGCTCAATTTCATCTCTTCCGTGGGACACAAAGATCACATGGGTGAATTTTCCCTGAGCAATCACAGGGTAAAACTTGCCAGGCTTCCTTTAGCCCTGTCTGAAGGGTTTTCTTACTCCAGGAAATGCTTTATTTTTTTCAGCAGATGAGAGGGTGCTCCCAGTGACATAATAGGGAGCTGATGAGAGGGAAAAGGTGCCAGAACATTCACAACAAAATGGATTGTTGTGATAGTCTGAGGAGATTTCCAAATTTAGATGATGTGGGAGTAGGGGTAAGACTGTGAAAATCGAGATCCTCCCCATAAGAAATTTCCTTTTTGCATTCCCCTATGTTGTCCCTTTCACCTTGGAGAACTGGAGCTCATGGCTGCATCCAAACCTTTGGTAACCCCCTTGAGTTTTTTCCTTTATTTAGTGCATCCTAAATCTGACTGCACTAAACCATCCTAAGCCCAACCTAGAGGAAAAGAGACCCTCTTAATCAGGACATTTTCTTGCGCTAGCACTGAGCAGCCCTGGTTGGGACTCCCAATTTATTCCATTGTCCTTTTCAAGCCCTCCTCCCCATCAGCATCTGAGCTCTGTTGGAGTATGGCAGGTCCCAGCTCACTTCCATGCTCCCACCCCAACCAAGAGCATCCCTATGCCCTTGTATGAGGGAGAGACATCTGCAGCAGGCAATCTGCTTTTAAAGTGCAAGTTGAGCCTGAAAATTGATGCCGTAGGAGAATGACCTTGTGAGAACGTCCTTCCCTCTGGCTGATCCCAGGTCAAATG
The DNA here is from genome assembly GCA_013400775.1 of Chaetops frenatus. Classification (NCBI taxonomy): domain Eukaryota; kingdom Metazoa; phylum Chordata; class Aves; order Passeriformes; family Picathartidae; genus Chaetops; species Chaetops frenatus. Next base: position 298,677 of record VZTR01027467.1, on the reverse strand, counting down.
CTCTCAGTTTATGAGTCACTGACTCCCACAGTAGATAGACTGCTCCTACCTCTACTTCTGCTCACCCATGCAGCAGGAAAGACCCTGCAGCTGGGATGTTGCATGGAGCAGAAGGTGACCCCTCCCTGCTCCTGGCCTTGGATCCCCTTGGTGCCCAAGAGGTGGCTTTGGTGCAGGAAGGGCTGAGGATCAGCTTAGGTGGCTGGAGAGCAGTGCTTGTGCTACCCTGTGCCTGGAGGCACCTTATTTTACCTGGCTGGGACTCCTTCCCATGCTGACACTACTGTTGTGGCATTTCTCAGAAAGAGACCAAAATTTTAAATTCGCAGCCCAAATGATGCCATTTCCACAGTGCACTTTGGGTGATTCAGTGAACTGTGGCTTCCTGCAGGGAAACATATGAGGCAACTCCAGGCTGGATGCTCTGGTGTTTAACATCAGGAGTGCCCAGGCTGCAGCCTTTGTCTCAGCATGGGTTCAGTGTTCTCTTGTCTACTCAGCTCTGGCAAGACTTGAAAGCAGTTGGTATCTTTGGCTCTGCCCTTCTGGTAAAGTTGGTTGAAATCGGCCAGAGAGTTCACAAGTTTTATTAGAGAGAAAGACACACCCACAACATGATCACAAGCAAGTTGTTTCTTTAGGAAACTAGGCTGAAAAAAATGGTTGTTTAAGTAAGGAAATATTTTTCTTGAAGACACTAGAGCAGGGGAGGTGGGAGGGGAAGTGTGTGTTTATATAGCTGTTGACCCAGCCTTCCCTTAAGCATTAGTTTCTTGGTTTAAATCTCTTTATCCCTATTTATGCCCATTTTTATCATGCTGGTTATTAGTCCTAATGACTTGCTCTGCCCTGTGCTGCCGCCTTCATCTCAGCAACCTCCCGTTTTGCTGCAGAATCCTACAGACCACTTTGCTGAGATCAGCCCATCCAAATAACTTCACACATATAAACAATGAACGCAGTGAGGGAGAGGGGGTTGGCAGGGCCCTGCAGGGGCAAGGCACAGATGTGAGCAAAATTAATCGGTGGCTCAAGCTCTCCTATAAAGCTCCTGTTTCAGGATTTGCAAACTGGTTTCCTCTATCAGCTCCAAAGCATTGGAGCTGCTAATCCCAGGGCAGTAAAGGCCTTTTTGGTATGAGCTGTCAGCCAAAAATTCAAGTGCCTGTAAGTTGTTCAAGTTTTTTCCAAAAATGGGTGCAGTGGTCAGGTGTCCCTTTGATGTACTCCTGTTTAGTTACAAAGAGCCCAAAAGGTCCCATTCCCCCAAATGTGGCAGGAAACAGGCAGGGACAGAATTTGGTACCTTGTTCTTCCTGTTAGGGCTGATTTCACATGTGAGTAAACAGCGGGTGCATGGTGAGCTGCAGCGAAGGCTTTGCTGCCTGAACAGCCACCCATCATCCTGTTTTCCAGTTCTGGATGCCTGTGTGAGTCTCCCTTTCACTTTCTTCCTGGCTGGCTCAATGCAGGAAATCAGACTGATTAAAAACTGAAGTGGAAAAAAAAATTAAAAAAAAATAAAAGGAAATAAAAATGTGTTTCTTTAAAAGCAGAAAAAAAAAATAAAGATCATTTTAATTAGGTTTGAAAAATCTTCAGCACAGTTGACAGGCAGGCTGACAGGGCTCCCTTTTACCAAGTCGCCTGGCTCAGGGTTTTTCATCTTGTGTGCAGAATATTTTGACATTCATGCTTTCTTGGCTCCATTTGTGGAGCCCAGTGGAACCTGTAGCCTAATTACATGTAACAATTCCTGAAAATGAGGGTTGTTATTTTTTTTCCTAAGGATAATAATAGAGGTTTTATTTTAAAAAGAGCTGATCTATTTACTCTAGGCTGCCTGCTTCCTGACCTGGCCTCAGCACCTGAGGGGACAGGAACAGAGCGAATTATTCAGGAGCTTAGTCACTGGAAAAGATGAGGGTGTTAATGTGTATGTGTGTGTGCACATGTGTCCTGCATGCTCCACTCCAAGAGCTGAGAGGTGGAAGGTTAGGAGGCTCAGATTTTCCCTGGCAGCTGACTTTTCCCCTTACTTTTGTGGCTGGGTGCTGGTTTTTAGCCAGTGTCAGACCCTGCGAGCTCTAGAGGGGCTGCACAATCCCTCCTCTGGCTCCTCCACCGTGGGCACCAGCCTGCAGGGGAGGGGGAGCCAGGGCCTTTGCAAACCTGGGGCTGTGCAAGCCAGGGGGTGATGACAGAGCGTTTGTATGTGGAGCTGTGGTAAACAAGAAGGAAAACACAAGTCAGTACTGTCAAGGACTCACCTATGCACCAGCAATCTGCACCCCTTGGTGCCCAGAGCTTTCTTTCCAGGGCTTTAACCACAGTGGTTCATTTTACCGTGGTGTTACTCCTGCTCCCTTGAGCACATCCCTTCATCCTTATGGCTGGTGAAGCATAGGCCAAGCTCCAGGAGAAAGACAAGTCAGAGAAGTTGCTGGTGCCTCTTGCTGTGGGTTCCCGGGGCCATTGTGCCTCAGGCCTGTCAGCTGCCATCACTGCAACTGGGCAGCTCTGCTCAGGTGTCACTGCTCATGGCTTCCTGAGGCCTGCTTGGCACTGAGAGCACTCCAGTGTGAGAGCAAAGTCCCTCTTTCATCTCAGTGTGCAATCTCCTGGGCCGACAAGGAGGATATGGGAGTGACAGGCTGAGGAACGCTCCTTCCCATCCCATACATGGTGGATGGCTTCCCTGTGCCACCAGGTTCAACACTGCTCATCAAACCACCTCAGAACTTCCCAGCTGGTGTGCCCATTGCTCAGCCAAAAGCAACAGGGTAGGATACCAGCAGTGCAAACTCGCAGGCTTTCCCTCTCCCTGCTTCTCCCTGCAGCTCCAGGGAGGTCCCCTGAGGCACAGGTAATCAAAGCTTCAGGGGCGCTTGTCCCTGCCTGGCCATGGCAGGGCTGCCTCATGGTGCCCTTTGCTTTTCCCAGCCCGCAGCCTGATGGCAGCAATGAACCAGCAGCCAGTGGACTTGTCAAAGGTATTCCTCCACTTTAATCCTATTGACAGGGACTACTGCCTGGAACAGGAACTGCAGGGTGAGCCATGTCAACAGCAGATTCTTATTACAGATAATATTGATGGGGCCTTTTCTTGAATAATGAAGGGAAGAGCCCTCTGCTTTCACGTTTGTCTCCAAAACCTAGAATTACTAAGAGTTTAACCATCGGAGGGGAGCTTAAGATAGTTGCATCTTAAAGGATCTGCTTTCTTGTCGAATTCAAGGCTGGGGAAAGGAGTTTAGCCCATACACGGGTAGCTCCATGCTGACCTTTTCACTGCTCTTAATAAATGTTACAGTTAAATAAAGTCGGATGGATTTTTCTATCTACTGTAGGATGTCATCCATTTTCTGGGAAAAAAAAGAAAGGTAAGAAAACCCCCAAATCCCTGTTTAATATCACTGTTACTCATTATCTTTGGTAGCTGCAAGGAGGAAGGGCAGGGGCAGGGCAATTCAGGCTGTATTATCAGGGTAATTCCTACCATTGCACATGATTATGTGTGTCTCTCTAAAAGGGTGAGTTGGGGCTGTTTAAATCCATTGTGATCTTACTGCCAAAGCTCAAACCAGGATCAGCAGCTCTGGAAATATTTGGGGAAAGTTTTGTTTGTTTGTTTTTTTAATTTACTTTCTTATTTTCCACTCTTTAAAAGAGAAAAACCCTCTCTATCTGGTCTGGTCTCTATCGCTTGATTCACTACAGGAGTGGAGGCACCAGAGCTGCAGGGGAGAGGCTGCCTGGAAAGTCAAAAGAGGGCAGAAATCATCAGCTGTTCCAGGAAATAACCTGTCCTTGCACATTTCCTCGTGTTCAGGCTTCAATATTGTGAATGCAAGCACTGTGATGAGGGAAGGTAAGGAAGGAAGATGGGACTGAATAGTGGGAATTCTTGGATTTTAGATGCAACCAGGACCTCAAAGGTGTTCCTCTGACACCTTATACCAGGGATATCCCTAAATGGGGTTTGGACCTCTAGCTCCTATAGGGACAGATGAGGAAGACAGCAGGCAAAGTTGGCCTTTGTCCACATTTCTACCTCCCAGATCCTAGAGCTGGCCCAGGACTGAACTGGCAGGTGGTTTAAGTTACAGCAGCCACAGGCTGCTCTAACTTAAGCCAGCTGGAATCTCTTCTAGAGCTGGTTCTACCAGCCAAGTTTAACTGGATTATAGCAGGGTCCTGAAAGCCTCCAGCCCACCACTGCATGGCCTTCACAAGAGGACCAGGGAGCAGATGACGTGAAAATGTCAGGGCATTTCCCAGCTGGTGCTTAAGGACATTTTTAATTCCTTCACACTGCTGCAGAAAATCAGTATCTGGTCCAAGGAAGCCTGTTATCACAGTATTTGTAGTCTGATTGTGAAGACCCTAGGAGTTTTGGATTGCCCTTAAGGTTCTGAATATTGGGCTTTCTGACTTGAACTGTTAAATATTTTCCGTACATAAACAGCAGCCACAAAATTTCAGGTTGGATGTCTTGTGTTTTAGATTTAAAAACAAATGAAATGCCAGAACAAGACAGAGGAAAAGCAGTCTCCAAGCAGTTCTGTTACTCTGAGTGCATCTCCTCCCTCTGAAATAGGTTCTTGACACAGGGACTAAGTGGGTTTTCTTGGCACAGTTCTTAAAAGTGCAAAGAGCCAGCAAGCACAGGAGGGACCACTCCTGGGGTTGACTGGCCCCAGCACATGAATGGGGTGCATGAGAAGACAGCCCATGCTCTCAGTGTGCACCCTGTACCTCTTGGCATTGTCCATGTCTATATGCAGTGTTTTAATCTCCTTGGATCTTCTGATTTACCCAGGAAAAAACATGGCTTACATGGGCATTTGTTTTCATGGAATGACAGGCCACCTCACAGAGCAACTTTGAAATCCCACTGGTGTGCAATCTTCCTTCCCTTCCAGCCATGATTTATTCATTTTTTCTTCCAGGAGGTGAAGGTGTGGGGTAGAAATTTAGCCCTGCTCCTAAAAAATGGGACATCTCCTCATCTCCATCTTGTTGCACAGGGAGCTGAAATCTGGCCAGTGCAAGCCACTGGTGGTACCTATGGAATTAACTGACTCTTCATCCCAAGGGCTCAAAAATCAGTTGGGTCCTTCAGGTCATGAGGGTTTTTTTAACTCACCTCTTAAAAAAAAAAAAAGGTGATAAATATTGGTTTCTTCATGTTTTCTTTTTTTGTTTGGAGGGGCCTTAGGATGCTCTGAGTTTATGTTTCTCAGAGTTTTTCTAGAACCTGGAAGTCCACGAACTGCTTGTTCCTTTTCCTTCTCTTTTACAATGAAATCTTAGATTTTTGCATAACACATTGAATCAAGAAGCTGAGGAGGGGGTGAAGAAAAACATCAAGTACCATGGGACTAAAATTGCAAGAGTTGGAAACACTGATTGTTTTTTATTTTCTATCTACTTTCCAGAGAAAAAGAAAACCACCCTCCATTTTGCTGAGTGCCCGCAGTGTGAACAAAAAGAAAAGGTGCTTCAGGGCAGGAAGAAACTGTGAAGAAATAGGTTTTCAAATTCCATTTATATTGGATTGTCTGAAAATTGTCTCAAGAGCTGCCTTCTGGAGACAGCTGCCCTGCTCTGAGAGAGGGCAGAGATGTGTGTGGGGAGAAGCTGCGTGGGTGTCTCAGGCTGGGACAGGACTCAGGTTGCAGTTGCCTCTGATTGTGTTCAGGTCTCAGCAAAGCCAGATTCTCAAGGAGGACAAGGAGAGGTCAGGTGTGCAGTGGAAAGGCTCCGTGATACTCTTCCTCCTCACAGGATCATCATCTTCTGCAGCAGAAGTCCTGGTTGGCAAGAACCAGTCCTGGCAGGCAGAGAGGTGGAAGAGGACAGGCTCCATTCCTGCTGGTCACCTGGAAGTCATGGCAGTGGTGCAGTGTGCCCAAGGAAGACATGCAGAAGGACCTGAGTCTGTGCTGGAGGTGTTAAGGAGGTGGTGGTACCCAACCACTCCCTTGGTGCTTGCAAGAGTCCCAGGCCACCAGCAGCCAGAGGAATCCACGCATGGAAGCTCAGAAAAGCAGGATATTGCCCTTTAGGTATCAGATCCCAAGGGATGATGTCCCTGGGGATAAGGATGATGGTGAGGCTCTCTGCTCATGCCACCACAGTGGGCACCTAGTGCAGGTTGTTAAGCAGCACAAGGGGCTGTGTCTGTCTTGCCTCGGCTGCCGTGGCCTGCACAGGGGGACTGTTATTTATTAATGCTTGGCAAGAGCTGCTGGAACAGAGGTAGAGCCCCCACTGCTGTTCCTGCCTGTCCTCCACCACTTATTTGTGCTCATGTCTTTCTCAGGCTCACTCCTTTTGTGCTAAACTTTTCCACGCTTCATCTTAGCCCAGTGACACATTTTTGCTGAAGGTGGGGACTGTGCTCGTCGGAGTCCTCTCTGTAGAGCTCCTTGCTAATCTCTGCCTTGTGGTAAAGGTCCATCTTTCATGTCTCAGGAGACATCAGGCTGAAGAAAATCCTTAGAGGGTGGATCCTACTTTGTTTACTTGTTTGTTTATTTGAAAAATTACTTTAAATCTTACATTTCAGTCAACTAGAACTTAAAAGGAAATCTCTTGTTTAGATCTTCCCCAGTGGAAAAATAAGTAACTCTGGCAAAATTAAAGTTTTTCCATGGAACATTCAGATTTTGTGAAAACTACACTTTCTATCTAAAAAAAAATATTTTAATCATTAGTTTTTAATCTGCTCTACTTTTTCAGTATGATTCAAAAACATGAAGGCAAAAATCTTCCTTTCCTGTGTCTAATGTATCAACTTTTTTTTTTTTTTATCATGACTTCAATTCCATCTCCTTAGTGAGGAGGCTAGAAAAATTATTCAGCTTAAGGAAAAGCATTTTATCAGTTATAAAGTTGTGGAAATTTTAAATGGGTATCTTAGTGCATGTATTGGATTTGCAGCTTGCCTTTCTTCCTATCTGGGTCGAGGACATCAGACTTAAAAACCTGGTGTTAACTTAGTTAAGGGTATCTCTGATAGGAGGCTTTTGGTTTGTGGTGGGGTTTTTTGTTTGGGTATTTTTTGGGTTTTTTTTAAGGACAGTTGAAATACAGAAAAATCTGTTTAGGACTACAGGACTAAAACTACCTCTGGGAACTGGGAGACCTGCATTCATGGTGATTCTGAAACAGTGATTCTGGAGTTGAATTTATCATTTACAGGAGGCTTGTGGTTTTAATACATGTTTTCCTTAGGATTTTCAAACGGAAAGATTGTTTTCTTTAGACAACCTTCCTTTTCTTAGAAAGCTAGGATAACCGAATACTGGAATTAACTAATTAAATCTTCAAAAGTTAGTAATTTCCAGTCCAAGGATTAATGACATTGCAGAGTTAAGACAAGCTCATTTTGCAGCCATAGAATTTTCTCTTTCTCTTTCTCTACCCTATGGTGATGGGACAAGTTGAATGTTCAGATATTCTCCCTGTAAGTAGATATGAAGTTGGTACTTTCAGACATGTACAGAATCAGTGTAGACCATGCACAGAGCACAAGAAATAATTCCTTGCACACAAAACACATTCAAAATGGATAATTTGCCAAATACCCAGGATGCATCACAGTGGATGACTTGATTTGAAACATTAGAATAGGTGATAAGAAGTCATGTTATGGAATCATTTATATATATTTCAAATGACTCCCACTTACAGGGAAAAAAGTCTTTATAATTAACATTACAGATAAGAGCAACCATGACACTTCAAATAAATGCAATGGATTTGATTTTGAAATAGGATTTCAGATTCTGGGGATGTGTTGAAGACAGAAAAAATCGTGTGCTCAGAGTTGAAAATTAAGATATACTAGAGACCATCTTTAAAACAAAACAGCCTCACCGAACTCCCCTGTTTCTGATGGCCTTCAGCATAGAGCTCCTAGGAAATGGGAGGGGGATTAATTTAATGAGAACTGAAAAACAGGGGCCCCACAACCGAAAATTAAGGTCTTCTTTTCCATGCCAATGGCCATCCAAGGAGAAGACACCCAGAAATCTAGTTGTGGTGAAAGTAACTCTTTAGGACTGCTGCATCTTTGCAGATTTTGAAATAAAATGCAGGTCTGGTTATGGGTTAGAGGTTGGATATAATGGACATTACGTTGGTCATTGGATGGAGGCTTGGCAACCAGTTCAGTGAACAGTTATGCTTAGTTATTGGATGTGTGATCCTAGGTCCTGTGTTGGCCTAAGTCCCTATGGCTTCTTCAAAGATACATGGGCAGGAGGTAGAGGAGGACAGTTGTGTAACAGAAAGAGGGGAATATGTATTTCCCACCAGCACGCTAATCTGCAGAGTCCATAACCGAGATGAATTAAAAAATATGGATTTCTGCAGCACTGTCTTCTCATTTCTCAGCTGTTGCTCAGGCAAAGCTATTATTAATTCAGGAGTCTGCCTGAGCAAAACTCTCTGGAGTCCAAAATATCTTGCAGAGTAAATATGGGAATTATTCACCTACCACAGAACAGCATCAGCCCCTGGGTGGAATGCAGTAGCTGTTTAACAGTGCTCAGAAATGTTTCCCCAAAGTTTTGGACGAAGTCAAAGGTTTCTGAATGCCCAATTGAAGCTACAACTGAAAAGAAACCAGCAGTCCAGGCCCCCTCCCTTACCTTGGTCCCGGATGGAAGGGTGGGCACGACCCACCCGAGTATCACACCACTTCCTCTAGGACGCTAAGAGGTTTTTCTGGAGCTCACCCATCTGCCCCAGTCCTCCATATGAGATCTGGCAAGTTAATCGTTCCAAGTGTCTGGGTAAGTACTGTAAAATGCTTCAAATAAATGAATAGAAATCATCTGCTTCATAAACGCCAAGGGCTTTCAACATGTCGTTCCTTGGTAAACAAAGAATTTCAGCACGACAATATCTTAGGATGTTATTGGCCATGTTTGTTCCCTCGTGCGTATTGAGGCCAACGTGAACAGAGTTGCACAGCTACCCCTTACATCCTCCTTCAGCTTGGGGGTTTTCTCCCAGCTGCACCGGAGATGAGGGAGTTGATCTGCACCCAGTCCCCAAAACTCCAATTTCTGTGATGGTAAAGAGCAGGTGAAAGTTCTGCTTGTGCTTGGTTCTGCACAAAGTGCTGTATACTATGACTAGAAAAAACCCAAACAAAACAAAGCATGTACTTTTTTTTTTTTGCGGATATTAGAACGCAATAAAAATATGTGTGTGCTTCCCCCCTCCCCCCCCCCCCAGCTAAATTGATTACATCTGGTGGCATGAAAAAAAATAGCCAAAATGTCAGACTGAGTCACACAGCCCCCTTGGGTGGTTATATTTATTTCAGGGTTGAAGCACTCATCAAAACAATTTATCCTTGGCTCTTCCTCTCTGCCTTCCCATTCCTGCGCTTACAAACTCTTCTCTGTTCCCGAACACTTGTATTTAGTCCCAAGTCCTTTCCTTGCTCCTGTCTTTCCTTTCTTCATCTTTTTCTTCTCTGGCCTGGCTCTGTCCCTCTGCTTCCTCTTTGCTACAGAAACTCCAGCAAATCCTGTAGTTTGCAATTCTCCACTGGGGATAGCAGGAGAAGCTGGAGCACAGGGACAAGACTTGTTGTTTGTAATGCTGTGCCACCTACTTTGTGCCTAGTTGCATGTTACATTGGGTGAAGTGATAAAACGTGTGAGTGAACTCCGTGCTGTGGTTTCCACCACCACTGTGACCCACCCACTGGAATGGGTGGGGTGGGACCATGCCTGCTGGGATGGACACAACTCCATCTCCAGCCTTATCTGCTACCCGTTGGCTGCCCTGACTTGCTGCAGTGGAGGAGGTGGATCTGCTGGCTCTCTTCTGATGGATTATTCATTGGGCTGGATTCACCTGTGTCCCCTGTATTCTCTCTGACGGGGAGCAGCACCAGAAGCATCTGTTTGGTGAGGAAGGTCTGTGCTGCAGTGGGTGGGAAGAACCTCATTGCCAAGGTCACCAAATGTCTCTTCCCAAATTTCTTTCTGCCCAAATTGCAAAGAGAACGGCCACATCATCTTGCTGTACATCTTGCTCTATGAACTCCATGGCAATCTGCTGTCAGGTTCTGCCTGCTTTCATGTCTTACACCAACAACAGCTGCAGAAGACCCAGAACTCTAGGATCGTCATGGATGGAAGTGGCTGCAGAAATGCATTTCTCTGTATTTACTCTGTAATGGTGAAAGAGCCTGGTCTGGCAGGAACAGGGACTAAAGCTCTTATTTGCTCTTTTTCTTGGGCTGGAGGGAATGTCCTGCACAGAAAGACCCCATTTCTTTCTTTACTACCTCTACAGTGACAAATGATGATGAAGAAGACAGGGATACCCTCCTGGGGATACCCTTGGCTGGGAGAGGACTTGAGAAGCTCTTGGCATTGCTGTCGCTAAGCTTAATGCTCTCTGTTCCACCCATTGTGTCTCCAGCTCCCATCCTGGGAAGCAGGCTCCTGTTGTACAGTGCTAGACATTTTTCTCCTGTGGTAAATCAGAGCCCCTTGGGATCTGGTATTGTGCTTATTTTTTTTTTTTTCCCCAGGTATTTTTGTCTGTGAACCACAGAAAACTGAATAGGAGGAAATGAAGTGCAGATTGAGAACATGGTTGAGTGCACTTGCTAAAATAAAACACTGGGGGGGAGGGAGGGATTCTTTTATAATAGAAAATGAAGTGTGTTTACTATTTATTGATGAAGTATTTAATTGTACAGAGGGTTTAAGAGATGTTCTTAGTGGCATCTCAGACTGTGCATGGACTAGAAATGCCAATTGGTCTTTGGTACAGAAAAAACAGGCTAGGTTAAATATTTTGTGAATGGGAAAGGCAAAGGGATGCCATGGGGTTTTTGGTGATCTCTGACATGCCACAGTTGTACCAGGAGAGCCAGGGAACTCCAGTGATATTTTCTCAAACAGGACTAGATGTGAAGATGACCCAAGATTTTTTGAGTGAATGTGTTTTGACAACACAAGAGAATGTGCTGAACTCTGCACAGCGTGGCATTGTGTCCTGGAGCTGTGCCACAGAGCCTTAGAGCCTGCCTGCTCTCTTTTATGCTTCTGGCTTATTTTCTTAAGCAAGCACAAGCAAGTGCAGGGTGTAGAGATAAGGCTGTGGCCTTTTAGATTATTCTGTTACTCTACTATAAATACTGGATGGGTCCAGTGAGACAACAGGATTTTTTGTGAGGTTAAAATAATGTCATTATTTTAGATGTCTAAACGTAGTAACCTATAGTCATTCATGACCTGGGCTGATTTTTTGTGGGGGACAGACCTCTAGAGTCCACGTCCCATCTCTGGAGCTGCCCTGTTCTCCCTGTGTTTCTGAATCTCTGTCTGAAAGTTTGTAAAAGTTTGTTTGATCCGGTGAAGGATCATGAGGCTCCAAAAGCAGAGGAGACCAAGAAGCTTGGAGTCTCCACGACAGGTCTGTGCACCTTTACAAGAAGCATGGCTGCAATCAAGAGGTGTTACTCATAATGAATTAAATGGGCCTGCTTTTGTTTGGCCTTAGTTATGTAAAGTGTCCAGGGAAGTTCTTAAGCACACACGAAGGTCAGTGAGAGCTAATCACCTTTACAAAGCTTGCTTGGATCAGATCCTAAGCATTCATAAATTGGACACACTGGTTGCTTTTCAGAGCCACTGTTCTCTTTAGCTGTGGGAGCTGATGGTGCCACACAGCGCTGCCTCTGCTTCCAGGTGAGATGAGAGCTGGGGATCTCCTGGAAAACCTCTTCCACCTGTCCCTAGGGCCATGAAGTAGAGCATGTAGATTTGATCCAGGCCTTTTTGTCTTGTCCACCTTGCTCATTTACACCAAGTTGCTAATTCCAAAATTCCTCTCTTGACAACACCTTAGCAAGGGAAAACATCCAGTTACGCAGCCTCCAAATGGCACAGAGACCAGCCCAGCAGAGGAGACCTCAACTGCAAGGGAATTGCAACTTCATTTGCCTTCCTCGGGGATAAAGGCCTCTCATCATCTTGTGAGCTGCCACCAGAAGAGCTGGATCCTGCCACGCGGGAGTGGGCAGTCCTGGTGCTGCCCAGCCTGACAGCAGAAGGTGGAAGGGGAATTCGGACAGAGGAGAAATTCTACAGGGGAGAGTAGATGGAAGAAATTCCTAGGAATGTTACAGAAATCAACATTCCCCCCTTCTGCTCCTTCCAAACCAACCCACCTAAAAAATGCCGTTTTGTGGGCTATTTTGGAAAGGAGTCCATGCCTGGGGAATTTTTGGCTGATGCTTATGGCTTTTAGAAATTTCTGGGAGATCAGACGAATAGAAACAGGAACCAGATGGGAGTTCTAGCTGTTGGAAAGAAAGGAAGGAAAAAAAAGGGAGGGTGGGGAGGAATCTTTTCCTTATTTAAGATGTGAAAAGCACTTGTTCACTTTTGGGGAGTTTTCCCATCACCCTAGATTTCTTATTTTAAAGTAATTTACTTGAGTTCCATTACATTCCCTTAGGACATTTATCTCTGTTCTTGTTGTTGCTAGAAAATTTTCTTTGTTTTGCAACAAAACCCAGTTTATTCTTAGGAGAATTTAAGCCTTTGCTTTAATAGATGAAAAGAGAGTCAGTGGTTGGTTTTGTTCTTGCAGCAGCCTCACCATCCCTTGACCATTTACTTACTGAGTTTATCTTTGAGGCTGCTAAACATGGAAAAAGGCATTGGTAGTGGAGAGTAGAGAGAAAGTGGACATGAAGAAGGTAGAGACAGCAAAACTGAAGGAACGTGGGTCCTATTTGGGGTAAAAGGCCATAAAAGGGAGAGTTGCACCATACTGGAATGTACGATAAACCCAAATGAGGACCTTAAAAGCATGGGACCTGCAGCAGCCCAACTCGTCAGGCATCCTATTGGATTTGTGGTGTCTTGGCTGTTGGATTTTGGGGTTGTAAATCCAAAAATCAGGCCTGGTCAAGTTCCAGGTTCCATTTTATCAGACCTTGGCTCTGCAGCTGGTTCAGTTTTGAAAAACATCCCAGAGGCGGAATAGGGTCCAAGGAGCATTTTCCAGCTCCTTGGTTAAAGCTGGACTCTGGCTGGGAGTCGTGGTCCAGCCATGATCTGACGCCGTGCTGGGACTGGGCTCAGTTTTGCTTCATCCTTGCAGCCTTTTGTCTCCAGGCTGGTGGGCACTGGGGGACCAGTGCATGGGGTGTGTGACAGTGCCCTGCTCTACTCAGGGGAGCCATGAAGTCTTGATGCCCAGCTGGCAGGGAGGAACCAAAGTAGAGACCACCTCGTAGACAGAGGTGGATAAGACCTACTTGTGGACCTTGTCACTAATCTTCTTTTAAGGGTCTGCTTTTAAAGGATTATTTGAAGTTAATTAGGGAGGATTTTTACCTTCCAGTTTTCCAGTTATTCACTGCTTCCTGGGAAAAAAAGCGCACTTTTCCCAAGTTACTATCTTGTTTCATAGTCTTTCTTTTCTTGATAATCTCTTCATACTATTTATTGTGCCCTCTGAATTGCAGCCTTTCCCAAGATAGGGTCCTTAGCACAAGGCAATGACCCTTGATAAAACTTCACCCGTGGTTTTTAAGTCAATATGAGAGGAAATCCATCCCTAGGACTTAAATACTGTATAAACTGTATTTCTAGGGAACTGATTGGAAGCTCCACAAACAATATTAGGACTACACAGTGTGCTATGATACTTATTAGTGGTGATGCACAAAGTCAACTGTAGATATTTTAAGACACAATAGTTGATCATTTATTTGTGTTTCCAAGCATGTGTACTTTTGAACACATGGCTTTGGTTCCAGGGTTCGTCACAGATGGATGTAACTGAGCCAGCTGCTTGAAGCTTCTATTAAGATGACCAATTGATTACACTAGTTTAAATGAAAAAAATGCACCAAAATGTAAGGCTTTAGGTTTGAGTTCTGACGTTTGTGGCTTTCTTTTTTCCTTCGGCTCACGCTGGTCCAGCAGGATGTCCCATATTAGAATGCTGCTCAGTTGTTTTTTGTGGTTCCAGTGAGCTCTTTTTTCACAGATGTCTGGAAGGAAAGAGACATAGGGGACTTGGTTTACAGAGTTTGTACAAAAGCTTTTATTTTTCTTTTCTCCCCCACCTTTGTTTTTGCTTCTCTCGGATCTGATATGCTGGTGTTCTCAAGAGTGACATGGTGGAATTTTTAAAGCAAAGTGCTTATCACATGACTCAGGTGTCTGCTGTCACAGTCAAAGCAGTATCATCCCAAGAATTTTGAATCTAGCTTCCAGCTGAAACAAAAGTCATCTGGGTAGGCAAGCTTTTACTGGTTTCACTTTGGCTTCCCACGTCGGTTTAATTTGGCCCATGTTTGCTCAAAATATCTCCAGCTGTCTAGAAACTTGTTCCTAGCTTGCTGGAACATTCACAGCCCTTTCGACCAGTGTGACCTTAGCTATAAAGGCTGGCTGTGGTTTATTTCAGAAAGTTTTTACCAGCTTTATTATATATAAGGCAGCTCACATAATTGAAAGGGACACACGTGTCGGGTGCTGCCTCTGCAATCGCAGTTTATAAGTTACTGCTGTGCACAATGCTCAGGCATGAGATCTACCAGAGGACAACACCTCATTTTGTTCCATGGGAGCTTTTGCTAATATTTTCTTTTGTATTATGACTCATTTTGCTTCTCCATTGGACAGTTTCCCTGTGTTTCACACTGAGGAACCAAGTGTCAGAAGATTAGACTTTTTGCCCAACTAATATTGAATGTTAAATTCTGCACTGCTCAGAAAATGAAATGCCAACTAAAGAAGTAAGTGGTTGGAAGAAGGCAGTGAAAATCCATCAGATTTGCATGACTAATTAGCTTAACCATTAGTTATTATCCTGTGTTTACTTGTAATGAGAATCTTCAAAGATCATTCTATATTGGACATGCAGATAATTTTTTGCTTATGTAATTTTTTCCATATTGAGTTCCTACTGTGTTGGGAGCTCTACCTTGACATACATAATTCTCTCTTAGCTCAGCTGTCCATCCTCTAGAGGATGTTGATCCTGTATCCATCAGTGGCAGATGGACTGAGTGCCCACACAACCCAGACTGTATGAGACATTTTCACTTTGCTCCAAAATTTTGGTCTGAATTTCTCAGCAACCAGAGCCCAGGCATGTTTCATGACATGCAAATATTTCTGGATATCAAGTTCTGATTTTCAGTTGGTGTACCTTGAGTTATTCTGCTACTCAGTTATTAAACAAGGGCTTCTTTTGTGAAAGTCATTAATGTAGGGAGAAATTGTCTCTGTGTATCTTCTGGGTGTTTGGTATGATTTTGTAAGGGAATGTGACTTCTTTAGCTGTTATTTTCAGATCTTCCTTATTTATAAATGTTGAGAGGATATGAATTATCTTCTTTTTAAAAATTAGCATTCATTTTTAACTAGCTTTACAAGATCCTGTATGTCCTGCAACTATTTAAATTTATTCATTTGGTGTGGGAAGTGGGAATGTCCACATGCCCAAAACAGGACATGGGCAGCATGTTACCTTTTGGTTTTGAAACACTGGGGCTTAAAAGTACAATTCTGAGGATTTTGTTTTGAAGACCCTGCTATGTCATGCTCTTAGAAGCATTATTAGAATTGAAAAAGAGGATAGGTGCAATAAAACTGACTTTTAACAGATTTTTCCCAAAGAGCTGGATTTGGTACTGTTCTCTTCCTGCATGACTCAAACATTTCCTATTTTCTGGCATTTACAAATTTCCACCAGACATATAAAATTTTGCATTTACCACAAAAAGCCACAAAACTAAAAATCAAAAATAGAGAAAAAAATATGGAGAAATCTTTCGAATCTGATGAGACTTTCATCTCTACAAGGAAGCAGATAAATTTTTTTATTTGTGACCTAACTTGTCAGCTTTAGGAAAACTTATGCCTGAGCCTGATGTTATTATGGAAGCTGATTTTGCCAGTTCAGTGATATTTCTCCTTTGCCAAAAACCTGCAGGGATGTGCTAGATGCATTTCATCTGGAATCAAAGTTCTTTATGTGTTTGGGACTTTTATCATCGCCTATTTCAGACTGGATGAAAGGTGGGAACTGCTGACCTCTCCGAGCACTTGTCCATCATTTCCGAAGGTTTGTCAAAGAGCTTATGTTGCCTGGAGCCTGTTCAGAGTGTTTGCTGTTCGAATGGTGAAAGCAGTGACATTATTTCCTTTGAAAAATACCCTAATTTCCATGGTGCTCTCCACATCTTAGTTCTTGCAGGTTCCCTGAGCTGGAGTTTCACAAGGACGTTCCCCGTTCCGTGGGCACATCCCCACAGTGGAGATGGAGAGAAGGGCTGCTCAAGATGACCGCAGGCCCAGCTCTGTTCAGGGAAAGTGATTGAGTGAAGCCCACCCATCGCTCATCTGCGAGTGCCCGGACACCCCCGGGAGGAGACGTGTCCAGGGGCCAGTGGTTTAAGTGCTTTGCTGAACTGGGGCCAAGGTCCAGCGCGGAGCCTCCCGCTCCCGCCGGCTCCCGCTTTGGCGCCGCACCGTGGAGTCAGCCCTGGGCTCGCTCTGGAGGACGTTACGAAATCCTGGCCCTGACAGAGACCAGATGCATTATTGGGAAGCCCTCGGGTCATGAGAGGGCTAATAGTCACATTCCTGGCTGGGATGGCGAAAGATTTACGCCGGGCTTTCGTTTGCCTCGCCCTGCACCAGGCCAGCTCCCTACTTCACCGGCCCCCTCGGCTTTAATTGTTGTGTTAATGGCCCTTTTATTTGAAGCAGATCCCCTGGCTTACAGAGGAGAATGTCATTATGTCGTATTTTAGATGTATTTACATTCTCCTTGCCACAGGGATAACGCTCTAATTATTTTCTATAGCTGACAGCACCAGCGTCTCTGGTATTAGGGACCCCTAAGACCTGATTACATGGTCTGGTTTTCCTCAAATCACCCACAAATGACAATGCGGAGCAGGTTTATTATCAATTGACGTACCTTTGCTTAGCGCAACTCGCTCCCGAAACAAATGTCCTGAAAAGATAATCCGTGTTTAGGGCATGTGTCCTCACTTCGCGCGGAGGCAGATGGGCCTCGCAGGTCAAGCCAGCGGCCCGACCTCCCCTGACTCTGCCACGCACCCCGGGCACAAGAGGCGGCTCAGGGGCATGCGGCATCTCCCACGCAATCCGTACCCAAAGGCTGTGGGAAAGGACGCTGTCCTTCTTGCAGCTACTGTGTAGAACAGTGAGCAGCAGCACGGGGAGGGGATGGCCGTGCAGGGGAGAGAGGGGAGAAGCAGAGGGTGTTGGCTTAGTTTCGCGATGAGATGGAGATCGGTACCAGAGTCTGGTCCAGGTGGCGTTGTGCCTGTGTGAAAGTTGATTTTAGAGGAGAAGAGCAGCCAGACAACCACAGAGAGAGCTGTGCAGCAGGCCTGATGGGCATGGGGGGACACTGGCAGGTGAGTGGGGCTGGTGGACGGAGACTGGGAATGGCATGGAGAAAAGAGTTGCAAAGGAAGAGGGGACAGGAGAATCCTGAGAGCTCGATGAGGGGAGATGGGATGAAGACCATTGCAGAGCTGGAAACAAGTGCAGTGGAGACTTCAGTGCAAAGGGTGATGCCCAGGAGTTGGGAGCACATAGAAGTAGGGACAGCAATTGAGATAAGAAGAGTGAGAGGCACAGTTATTAGAACAAAGTGATTTGATTTATCCTGAGTCATTTATTCGCTAAATTTTCCCCTTGAGATCTTAAACAGACTGAAGTGGTTTCAAATGTTGTCATTATTCAGAACAATTCAACAAAATGTTTGTTGCTTTGAAAAAAAAGGGAGGGGTGAGGATTGAGAAAAGAAAGAAAGGAGAAATAAATGCCTGGATAGTCTGGTTTGCCACATTTGAATTTTATTGCCAAATTGGGATGGGTCAAAAAAAAAAAATCACTCTTTCTGTTTTCTGAGCAAGAATTTCACTTACAAAGCTGCTCTGATGTGGATGCTTACCCAAGCTCAGATGCAGTCTTCATGTGTATTCTAGCACAAAATGACAAAAAGCAAGTATTTGTGCTAGTGAAACTCTGTCAAGGAAATTTTTTTGCACCAGGACATCTCAACATGGAGACAAATTCATTACAAAATTCAGGCATGTCTTCGTGGAGACTTTCTCCTTGCGGCTCTAGAGATTATTTTATATTTGAAGCTGGTGGGCATATAGGGCATTTTAAAAGCAAATAGAAAGGCAAAGACACTGCCCCAAGCAAGTTTAAATTTAAGCCAGACCAAAGCAGAGTGAAAATGCTGGCTGCATTGTATTAAAAAGCAGAAGGTGGACACTTTTATTTGGAAAGTCAAGGATTCCACTAAGTAATTTAGTTTTTCTTGTGTGTATGCATGTCTTGTGGGGTAATTTTTAGCCTTGGCTTAAAAGAAATATGTTTCACTCCTTCCCTCAGTAACACCAGAGCCTATGTGCAAGGTTCAGTGAAAGATGGCAGGAGGCTAGAGGTCTCAAAAATACTGTGTTCCTGTTTTGTGAAAATAAAACACTAGGAGAAGAAGAGGAAATCAAGCCATTATTTCAACCAAAAGAAAGGCTTTTGCACATGCAGAAGCAGTATAATTAGCACAGAAAGACATGAGAAAGAGGGAAAGAAAGGTAAGGTGTTCTCTTGAGACCATTGTGGCTGCGGGCATTGGCGATGTTTCCATCACAACACCTACATGAGATTTGTACCTCTTAAGACACAGGATAACTCAACCATGGGAACGTGAAGTTCAGGAAAACAGGGTCCATATTTCCATCTCCCTTGAAGTTACCTGTTTGTTTTGAATTTGCTTTTATGATTGGATGGGTGGCAGTCTGGAGATGCTTCTTGTGGCTTAAAGAACCATGAATAAGCACATTATCTCCTGCCTCTCTTGGAGAACATTTTTGGGGGTGGAGGTGCTGATGAGTCATCATCCAGTTGGCCAGAGTGAAAACAGGAGCTGGAGAGAGGATGGGTTAAAATTTTCTTAC
This sequence comes from Chaetops frenatus, assembly GCA_013400775.1. Taxonomy (NCBI): domain Eukaryota; kingdom Metazoa; phylum Chordata; class Aves; order Passeriformes; family Picathartidae; genus Chaetops; species Chaetops frenatus. The sequence goes on along the minus strand of VZTR01027467.1, from coordinate 279,653 downwards.
TGCTGATTTTATGTTGATCTGAGTAATAGAACTGAGTACCTGTTACGTGTTTTGGTCAATGTGATCTATCTGTTGGTCTTGGTATGGGAGAAGGAATTAGAAAATGTGCATCTGGTTCTGTCCTTTTTCTAGTTTTACTTGAGAATATTCAAGTATGTGTGTTCTGTGCAGATTTGCTGCCCTGTGAATATCTGAGCTGTAATGAGGTGAATGCTACTGGAAAGCAAAGGTTTAATTAGCTCTGCTGTTTCAATACTTTCCTAAAGTGCATTTCAAATTATGTGCTTCGTTGTGAAATCAGTCATCAATTCTGTGTTTGATGGTTACAGAAATCGTGTGGTTTTCTTTATCTTTTTTCCTGAGGAGCCCCTGATCAGATGACTTAATTTTCAGAACATGGCACAAAAGAATAAATTGCAAGTACCCTGTGAATTATTAAAGGAGAATATTATGAATAACTTCAAAGAGGAAATGCATGCTAGGATTTTTTTGTCATGTTGGCTAATATGTCCAGTAGCTGAAAAGAAAGGATAAATCGATTAATTCTGATTGTTTATTAAAAGGTTTTTGCTGACAACTTTTGGGTAGTTGCACTTGACAAACTAAATGTTTGTGTGAACATCATACAAGAGATTTGGGAGTTTGGTTTATTCTCTGAAATAAAAAATTATTGGATCACAGACAGCACAGATTGATAGAAAAATGATGTAATATGATTCTGTAGGGCTTTTCTCAGAGTGAGTCACAAACTGTGCTGATACAGAGCTCCTCTGAAGGAGCCAATATGTAGCACAACAGAAAGATAAGAAGGGCCATCGTTTTGCCAGGAGCACTGCAAGACTCTGGACATACACACCAAGACATGCAGGAGTGAAATTCTAGAAAAGTTTAGGATTCATAAATCACTTGTGGCAGAGGTGAGGGATGGGAACACCAGCAGGAGCTGTGATGGGGACAGACCCAGAGCACTTCACCTCTGCTACGCAAGGAATCTCCTTCTACACTGCCAACACCATCGTTATCTGCACCCCAGTGGTGTCTTGGCTGGTGGAGCCTCACAAGTCACACTCATGCATGGAGCTCACTTTATCTTCATCTAGAGGTGGAGGCTGAGTCAGCCCTGCTGAGATTTGCACCAGTGGTTCCAGGAAGTCTGGGTATTTGAAACCTTAGGCTTAGACCTCTAATCATCCCCTTATCTAAACTATCTAATATCTGAGTCTGCAAAATTGGGTTGGAAATCTCACACAAACATGCTTTCCCCAGCAGCACTTCTGCATTTGTTTGCCAGTGGAGCCCAGGACTGCAGAAGGACACAGGAGATTCAGCTTTGAAATCAAAGGTTTATTCAAAGTGTTGTGTGAAGACCTGGTTCTTCCTTGATTGATGGCTTCCTTACTGCTTGCTGACAGCTGGAGAGGTTCACCCTTTGGGGCAGAAAGACAGAGTTAACACTCAGGCAAGCATTGTCCCTCTTGGGCCATAAGCTTAGAGGGATCTAGTTCTTTTTAACTAATTTCTGCAGGTGACGGAAGGAAGGTGTTTATTGGTTTCTCATAACTTATAAAGAAATGGTCTCATCCTAAAAGTCCTACTGCTCAATAGGTGCAGAAATTGTTTAAATTATCCAATGAGGTTTTTTCAATGCAGGAATTCAAAGACAAATGGTGTGACATCCTACATCAGGCCAGCATCTCTCAATCCCTCCCCAAATGACTTCTTCAAACTCATGTGGCCACAAAGCCTAAAGAGCTCAGACATATGAAACTCTTACAGGCTTTGTGAGAAAAGCTGGTTGACTGGGGATGACAGACTAAATTAGCACCCCTATTAGGAAACAGTTGCAGTGTTAATTCACTCCTTATCATACAGCAGAGGATCCTAAGCAGAGGATGGGTCAAGGGGTAGGCAAAGGACTCTTTGGTGTCCCCTGGCTCTGGAAAAGCTCCAGTCAAAAAAACTCCCACTTTATCAACCATCTTGTGCAGTGGCACCTTAAAGAACAAACAAACTGGCTTGTTTTTTTTTTCCCCTGACCCCCATCTCTTAGAGCTGCTGGCTTATATGGCACTTTCATTGATAGCTTGTGAGAATGTGGAAGTTCTTTATTTTCACCTTAGTCCTGTCACTGGAGGGAAAGGAGCATCCTGTGGCTCAATGCGACATCAAATGGGGTGATACAACAAAAAGGAAATTTTCCAGTTTTGTCCCCTAGTCAAGAAAAAGCACTGGTGTAAACAATTCCTCACAAATCAGTGCTTTGATATGTTTGACAGGTTTTTTTTTCAGAGTATCTGTGAGCCGATGCATGCTACATTTCTTATTTTAACCCATATTAGCAAATCTCTAGAGAAACTGACTGCTGTTTGCTGCCCATCTATAGTAGTTAAGCCAGATTCCTCTGTTTTGATTTATCAGATAGGGTGATTGATTATGTTTGTAAATGTAAATTTTAATTTTCCTCAAGTTCTAGTGTGTAAAGCTTCAAAACAGTCATTTTCTATAAACACTGTTGTTTGAAAAAGTCCTGCCACTTGAATATCTGGTGAAGATGAATACACATTGCATGCAGTGTTGGCAAAGAGGCACCCATCTATAAACATAGAGTTACTATTCATGGAGATTTCTTTTATCGTCTTTCCAGTTGTACAAACAAACCAGCACCACCACCCCCGGCAATATTGCATTGTAAATTACCTTCCTTTTAAAAGCCCTCTCCCCTTAGTGGTTTTCATTCAGGAGATGGGAGACAGCCCTGGGCTTGTTGTCCTCAGATCAAATAGAAGCTGCAGACTCTGGGTATTCACCTGAATTATATGAACCTCTGTGCTGCAGCTATTTATTTGTTGTGATACATTTCCTTTTCTTGATTAACTAAGCCCTGAAAAGACACATCTGTTTCAGCATTGCCCCCTCAAGGCAGTCCATCCGCCCTCTCTTCTGTAGCATCTTTTTCTCTCACCTTTTCCTTGCCTTACCCTCTGTAGTTAGCCACACTTTTTTTGTCACACGTTCATGATTTGAGTTGAACCCCTGGGGCAGGGACTGTACTGTGGTGGTTGCCTATGGAAAGCCATCTATCCTGCCATGGATATGAGAATCACTCAGGGATACGCAAGAGCTGCAGCCCACTTTGGGACTGAAGCCTGAAAGCTTGAGCTGGGGGCTGTTTCTAATTAGTTACACAGCACCCATCTATTACTTCCTACAATGCTCAGAGGTCTGGTTACCCTCAGTTTCTTGTTAACTTTACTGATGTTCAGCATCCTCAGCACCAGGTAGGTCTGGTCCCCAATAATGTACTGATGTACCAGGACTCTTTAGTATTTTTAGTATATGCACTGAATGCTACTTTTATTAGAAACTGAACAGGACTGATATTTACAGTTAAAATAAACACAAGATAATTTATTAGAATACACTATTGGAGTCACAGCCTCCACGGGACATCTTTCTCTGTTATACAATCCAAGTACTGGAAGAGTTTATTACAAGGTTTACTATATGGCATCCAAAAATCCTCTATAAAAAGCTCTTGATTTGCACCTCGGAATAACTTTGAAGAGAAAGGAAAAGCTGAAACCCTAGTTCTTTGTAGGAACACTGGTGTTTCCCTGGCATTCTGGGCTGAAGCTGGAACCTCTGTACAGCCCTCACCATGGTCTGTGCCCCGCAATCCTCTCTGCAGCAGGAGCCGTGAGGAGGTTCCCCAGGCGGTGGTGGCTGTCTGTCGCTGTATTCTGCTCTCAGGCCTCTCTTGCCCTTTGAAGATTCCCCATTGTTTGGGCTATTAACATACTTTCGGGGTGGATGTTTATCTTCTTTGAAACTTTTACAGCAGGCGCATTGTTAAAGCAAAGCCCGAGCAGGTCTTTGCAAGAAAGCGCCACCACAGCCCTTTGGTAAGCTCGACGCAACTCTGAGTAGCTCTTCCCTTTATTTGATCAGCTTCTAAAACCTAACAGTTCTGTGAGTAAACATTTATAGATCAAATCAAAAGCTCGCAAAAGGAAGCACTCTCGATAGATTAGAAGCTAAACTGATCTAAATTAGAACAGATGCAGAGATAACCTTGCCTGGCTAAAAAGCATTATACTATCGGTTGCACACAGATAATTAAATGAATGAGCCCTTTTCTATTGAACAACTGATGCGCAATTGATAAAGTTAATTAATAATTAACTTTTTAATTAAATATCAATTTAAAACAAGTGTGGTAATGTGCCAGTCGCATTTAATTTTGCTGCCTTTTCTTCATTACAGGGCCGTCATTAGGGTTACAGGTATGTGTTTAAGATGCCTCCATGCACTGCAGAGGGAATAAATGTGTCCACTGGGCACCCGCCAGTGAAGAAATGGTGATAAGCAGCAGCAACTGGAGACAAAGCGAGCAAGCAGCTTCAGAGAGTCAGAAGGAACCAGAGATAAATGGCCCATCCCTGGATGCAGCTCCCTTAGCAGCAGAAGGACTTGGGTTGATGCCCTTGTTGCGTATTAACAGAGGTGGTGACAGGTACAGGAGAGGTGAGCCTGCCTTGTAACTGCTCTCTGGGAAGAAGGTTCTTCCCAGCTTTATGAATGAAGGGGCTGGATGAAGCCAACAATTAAGATCTAAACCCTGCCCTGTGTTTAGGGGAGAGAGATCCACCAGTTGTTGCCGTGTTTCAGCAAAACAATCCTGTGTAAGTGAGGGAAAGCTGGGATCTTTTTGCATATGTCTTCTCACATGATGTCTTAGTGCAATTCCTATTAGTGCTGATGGAGTAATTGGCTCCCCTTAACGTGAACTCCCTATAATGCATCCACATAACTTGATTTGAGAGTGTAAATCCTATTAGCCTGGACAGCGATCATTTCTGCCCCTAATTTACCCATTTGATCCTGCGAGCACTAACAGCCGATCTCGTCTCCCTTTGGAAGCGATAAAGAGGCGTCTGACTTCCGCTAAATGGTGTTTGCAAACATTCTTGGTGCTATCACACCGCGGGGACGCTGCCCTGCTCTGTGCCCGCCCTGAGCCTGCCTTTCCAAACATCTGTGCACAAGGGAGGTTCTGCCGGGCCTCCAGCGAGCACCTGCTTTTCGTCTGGCTGCCCAGGGCAGCCTCGGCTCTCGGCCACATGTGGCGGCTGCGTGGCTGCATCGTGCAGCCCAGGACAGCAGCGGGTGCTCGGGGCTCCCCAGTGACCTGAGTGCTTTCTGGGAGCGTGGTGTGTGCCATCAGATGCCGTGGTGCTGGAGGCAGAGCTGCTGCTTGGTCCACTGGCTGCTGCTCCTGAAATTGCAGTAAACACACTCCATCAGACGAGAATGACAAGGGAGGTGATGGCTTCTTTGCTGCAGACTTCCCACTCTATCATCCACTGAGTCCATGCCTCATCCTAACTGTACTCCTTTTTTTTCCCCTCTGTTTAAAAAACTTACCTAAGGAGCTCAGCTGTGATTTACGTACCTAAAAACAACAAAGTGTATTCAAAGCACGCAGCTCCTCTGCAACCTTGGCATTTGGTTCCTTCCTCCTACCTAGTAAACACTCATAAGGAGCTAAGGAATACTCAGAAGGCAGGAAATTGGGTTTGCAAACCTGGGGGAGAAAAAGGTGAAAGGCTGCAAGAAACATTCCCACAAACTCTGTCTCTGCAAGCAACAAGGAGAAATATTTGAGCACCTCACTGAGGATGTAAGAAAATCTTTTCATGGTGGAAGATCTGAGTGAAGATCAAGGGTTGCTTTTTTTTTCATTTGATTGTTAATGTCTTGATGAGTTTCCAACCAAAGTAAGTAGGGTAGAGGATAAAGCAATGGGCTCTTGATTGTCCTTCTGCAACTTGGGGCTTGAAGCCAACTGGCAATGACTCCTCAGAAGGTACCAACATGGACACAGCACCAGACACCTATCCGGTCAGAATACACTGCTGATGAAAGGATGATTTCTTTTCCTGCTCTGCCTCATAAGAGGATATTCTCGCTTCTCCACATGTGAAGGGAAGATGGGTCCCTCCCGTGGGGAATGTTACTGCTGGCCACCACTTCCTCTCTGAAAGCCCCATTTGAAAAGGAGGAAATAGTTGGTGGAGGAAGTTCCTGAAAAGGAATCTTTCAAATCCTTATTTTTGTCAGGTTTTTTTTTTTTTTCAGGGGACACCCAATACAATGGAAATAATTGGTAGGGCTGCCTCAAGTGATGGAAAAATTGCAGAAAACTGCAAAGAGTGTGACAGCAAGAAAACCAGCTTATTCTCCATTTATTGTACAATATTTATCATCAACCCGTTTTGTATATTTTGCTTTCTTTTGTGTAATCTTATCATCACTGGGGTTGAAAACGATGTAATTTTTGCTCCTTTGAGTAGTTGCCAAAAAAGCACTTACGTCGGAGTATTAGTGTATCATTTGGCTAGCACATCACATAATGGTTTTTTTACAGCAAGTATTTAGCTGTGTTTTCATCCTGTGGGAAAGAATGATGGGTCTGTTTTGTGAAAATAAGAGCTTATGGCAATGTGGACATGCAAGAGATAGAAACTTAATGCAACAAATTAGTTTCAACACAGAGAAATGAAGTAGTCCAGGCTCCATATACATTCAACAGTGCTGGTTTCTTTCTCTCTCTTTTGTTTCTCCTTTTAGCTCTTATTCTGAAATGTATTGTTGGATTTTATGGGAGAACTTTGCAAGCAGAAACTATTTGAATTCAATGAGCTGCCTACTTGGTTTGGGCATGAAGGTGATGCTATACTTGTATATATATATGTATGTTTATGTAAAAAATGTACACATATAGGTAAAAATAGTAATTATGAGCAAGTGAGAGAGTACTTGTTGGTTCCAAGTATGATAAAATTCATCCTCTTTTTTTAAACTCAATGCAAGTTCATGGTGTTACAGCAAGAACCAAATTGGCTTTATTATTGCCTGGACATATACTTTAGGTTTTGGCAACAGAAACTGTGTCATGAAGCAAAAGAATTCTGATCACTCTAATTTCATCTCAGAAAATGAAGACCTGGAGCAAAAAGTAATTTGCCTTTAGGTGCTTTAAAAATAATTAAGCAGTTAATCATTGCAGTTTGAGGTGATCCCATCATATCCCTCCCAAATAGTGTTTAAGTGAATCTCTATTATAATCTGAAACCCAACATTGACTTGCAAATCATTCATGCTGTGGTCTCCACCTTTCCAATACATGTGTTTTATAACCTGCCTTAAATAATGGTCAATCTCACCTCTGTCAGAAAATTTTGAAGACTTGCTGTTTTAAAGTTCTCTCTTTCTTAAACTTTATATATTAAAATATCCCAGTAAATTGTGACCAAGATTTCTATTTCTTTGTATGAAAAATTCACCAGAATATTTCCCAGCATTTGTCATGTATAATCTGTTTGATGTCCACCTTCCTTTCTTCCAGCAGCCACTTACCCATTTGTGCAGTTACATGCACATTTGTATTTTGTCATGTCTGAATTCAGACTGAGAGTCTGGAGATGCCAAGTACGTGCTTAACTTATGCAGAAAGGAGTGGAGTTGAGCATATGGCTACGTGGCTCCTAGGTGGAAAAAAAATGCCATTCAGCAAATTTATTAGGGCTTTATAGTTAGTTATCATCACTAGTTGTACTAAAATACAATTCAGAAAAAAGAGCCCATATCCAAGACTTCATGATGGAACAGACCTTTTGTATGTCTTCCTGTTGCTCATTTAAAGCCTTCCATAACTTCCAAAAACATCTATGAATTGTTCTTTGAAAGCCTTTCATCCTGAAGGGTACTGGTAAACCACACAACTCATCGGTGTAGGCTGAGTCAGGGTGCTCAGAATCTGCCCTTTGGGTGCCCAGGTCTTTCCTTTGAGTTAGGGCTTTTATTGTAACAAAAACATGCTTGGGGAGGGTTTCTCCAGACTGCCTTAGTACTTTGGGATTATTCTGCTTTGGAAAGCCGCTGCTGGACTACCATAAATGAGTCATTAGTAAAAAGAGATGGGAGAGAGGGGGGATGATGACTCTTCTGCAATCCCAGTAAGGAGGATGCATGAGCTGTGACTTGTGGGAGGAAGATGCACTCAGTGTTTTCCAAACAATTTGATTTCCTAACCAAGGAAGTGAGCAGAGCTTCACCTCTCCTGTGCTATTTGAAGAGTGATTAAAAGCAAAGGAGAGAAGGTGAGTCAACAGTGACTAAAGACCATGCATAAATTCCTGACAAATGGCTTTCAGAGGAGACACAGAGCAGAAACCTGAAGCAGCCTGGTTTTACTTTGAGCAACACTTTATCTTCACTGAGATGTCACCAATGTGTTATATCATTTCCTCCCCAGGTATGGCCACAAGATCTTCCCATAATGGGACAGCACAAACGACTGGGATATTTTTCATGGTTGCCTTGGGAGTGCCATCGGGCCATAACAGCACAAAGATTTGGGGCAGGAGGAGTAACACATGGAGAAGAGCTAAGAAATGACCTTAGCAGTAGTGTGATGGAGTCAAGCCCACCAAAAAATTATAGGGGAGGTAAGAGTTTGTTCATGAGCTGTGTCCTGCCGGAAGGGCATAACCAGGCACTAAGGCAGATGGAAGCAAACTTGCCACACTGGATTTTTTTGGAGTGCTTGCATTACTCTTGATAAAAATCTTGTTGGTATTTGGAGCAAAATGCCTCTGATGGACACTTAGCTTGGCTCTTGCTACACTCTTCCATTATGGCTTTGCTAAAATCCTAGCATGGGGTTATTCTTGCTCAAAAGGGAAAAAAATATTCTGGCCTGGATACACCTCCCAAATTTTTAGGCATTATTTTTCAATATCCATGCAGAAATGACTGTTTCTAGTGAAGCTGAGCTCCTTCAGGGTCCCCTGTCCTTGCTGTGCCAGCCATGTGTAAGCTGCTGCTAAGCCCTCTGTCCTGCCGAGGCCCCACCATGTGGGCACAAACCCCAAATGTGCAGCCTGGACACAGCAGTGACCATCACTGCAGTGCTGCACACACCTCGAGCCTTCCTTGTCAAAGTCTCCAAAAGGAATATCTTGTGCAGAAAGAGCATTAAACAAATGTAAGCTTCTGGAAGTAGCCTCTTTAGTAGCCTCTTTCTTTCTTTCTTTCTTTCTTTCTTTTTTTTTTTTTTTCATGGAGAAATATTTCCTTACCCCCAGTGAACAGTGAATTCATACTGATTTTTAGAAATAGATGCTCTTTCGTAGGATCTTGTAAAATGGCAGGAGCCAAAGGGCTCTGTGGAGCCTTGTGTTGCAGTCAGGGTTCAAAAAGGTGATTTCCCCTGAGAGGGAAAGATTGGTTTTCTTGTTTAATGCCATCTCTTGTTTAAACTTAGAGATTTGAATAGCCCATTTCTCTTTTTGTTGGTTTTTTTTTTCTGAAAATGCTTACCTTCATGTCTGAAATATTTTGTGAACTTTGCTTTCCCATCCTTGCAAAGGGTGTCTCTTATATAAGTTCTTGTTTCTTGCATTTTCCATCTATAACTGCAAAGGTGTAAGAGAAAGAATATGCATTTTCATAGAGCAGTTATTTGACATGAAGTTATGATAACTGTATGCTTGTTTCCTATTTCTATTGACTTTCCATTAATATCCTGGCATACACATGCACATATATGTATATGAATATGACTTACAACAGATAAAATGGGCTACTGGCAGAGAATGTTGTGGGTGAGGGGAGCTTTAAACTGTTTTTAGTGTGTTTCCCTAAATTTTTTGACCACATAAATGGGCATGTGACAGGTATGTTTGCTAGGAGCCAGATGAAGGATTTAAATTTTCAGATGACAAATGCTGCAATGAGTGATGCAAGTCATGAAAATTAGTTGCAGAAAATTTTAAAAAAATGTTTCCAAAACAATTGCAGGCTCTTAACTTGCTGTTCGCAGGGAGAAAGCAGAATTCATTCAATAAATAATTTGATCCAAATGATTTGTCCAGTTGCTGAAGGAGCTAGCAGGATGTCAGGACTTGTGAACTAGTTTGGTTTCTTAGTGATGGGGAACGCAAAGCAGAAAAGCTGAGGGTTTTTTAGAAGGAAGCACAAGCCATTCCCAAGATGCTATATTGTTTTCTTTAAGTTTCTGAATGAGTGTTGCTGAACATTGGGACTGATGAGCTCAGCAGAGAGCTCAAGGCTGGTCACCGCAGCGGGCAGGGCACACCGGGGCTGTGCACACCCTGTGCGAGGGTGACCCCCCTGCAGCAATTCAGAGAGTCTCTCTCATCCTTTTCCACCGTGGAAGTGCAAAGGGGTGACAGAAAGTGCTCGGAGAGTTGTTGGCACCGCCCCTTTGGGGCCGGCTGGGCCCGGGGTTGCTGGCTCTGCTGGTGCTCTGCATACTCCAGCCACACCACCTTTGTTGGTAAAAAGGGCTTTTCCAGTCTAAAAATAAGCAGCTGGTGTCTGGAGTCTGTTTGTGGGAGCGTGTGTCTGATACGTAATTTGAACTGGATTGCGAGGGCCTTGCAACCTCTCCTGGAGCCGGCGCTGCCGCCCCGGAGCTCCCCTCTCCCCCGCTGTCCAGGCTCTTTGTGAACCTGGGCTCTGCGCTGCGGGCTCCTCCAGCTCCTCATCCCCCACCTGCGACTCACCGGGCAGAGATGACTCACCCACAGCACCTTAACCCGCTTTAACTCCTCTCCCACTGCTTTGCACGTAGCTACTGAAAACCCATTTATTTGGCAGCTGCTGAAACTTGACACTGATGATGATGAGCAAGGGAAGGCAGAGACCTGTTGTTTCCAAGAGTGAATCTTAACTGCAAAAGCTTGATGTTTGCTGCAGAGCACTTCGGAAAAGCTGCTGGTGTCTTAGGATGCTGCTGTTATGAATGGGGCCAACTTGGAAATTCATTTTTAGATCTTCCTTGCCTGGAAACTTCTGAATCTGCAGTGTTGACAAGGAAATCACAAGGAGAATTTTTTCCTTGTGAATTGCTTATGTGTGCTGGATGGGGCCTTTCCTTGTCCAGACTTTTGATGCACCATTTAGTCAGAAGAAAAGTGGTACTAACGAGGAGATGGACCAACGAGTTTTGGTGTTGATCCCATCACCAAAAAGCTGATGCACAAGTCAGACTGTAACTCCATTAGTGGTACTGGCTGAGGAGGGTTTCTGTGCAGCTCGGATAAATTATGTCCATCTTGGTCCTGTTTTATAGCACGGAAATAAGAGTGAGTTTGGAATATGTAGTTGGAAAACCAGGTGCAGCATCGATCCAATTTCCATTTCATCCAAATAACCAGAGAAGGGGTTCTAAGGGAAATGGGTTTGGCAAGCAATGAGAAGAGGCCCAGTCAAATTTCTCCAGTACCAGCGAACTCCCCTGGCCTTCCACATATTTCAGAACCATCTCTCCAACTCAGGGACCCCCTTGGCTATGGGTTTTCTGTGTCACAAAGGCTGGCTCTGGCAAACATTTTTAGAATCACCATCTGTCAGCTTTTCCTTCAGGGATCCCCATTTACAATAGCTTGTATCCAGGCCATGTGCAAATCCCACTGGGCTGAAACTTGGCCCTGCACAAGGTTGGCCTGGATGCAATTAACAAACACAAAATTTATTCAATTTAGTTTGGCCAAAAATATAAGATTCTTTTGTTTGCAGATGCTGAAGTTTAGATGCCTTTCCAAACTTATCAAGGACGAGGGAACCACTTTGGAGAAAATAACAGCCAACTAACCACTTTGGAGAAAATAACAGCCAAGCCCAAAGTCATCCTAGAATTCAAATTGAACTGGAAACCTATGCACCAAGTAGTTTGTGAAGCTTAGAAATGAAGTTCATTTTTCCTAATCCATTTTTGCCGCTGTCTCTGAACTTCATTGCTCTAACTGGCCTCTAGATAGAAACACTGAAGTATCAGAAGAAGAAAACCAGTCCTTGCAGCATGTACAGGGGTACAGCAGGAAGTATTAGAAATCTCCTGGGAATTTTTCAGTTCCAGGAGATCTGGAGAAATATTTGACTCAAATACCAGAGTTTAGGTGTTAGGACTGTCTTGGGAGCATGTCCAAACTGCTTTGGTCTAGAGATGTGACTAGAAATCTTGTAAGATCAAGATCTGTCTCTCTTGATTTTCCATCCAAGCTCTCCAGTTTTTAGGTCTTATCTGCCAGACTCAAGCATGATAAACCCCCTGGTGCCTGATTTATCTGTCTCAGAAAGACCAAGGGGTGAGTCAGCCTTCACATCTTTTTTTCTCAGTTCTCACCAAAGCTCCAGACCACTTAATTTATTCCTGTCCTCCATGCAGGTACTCCACAGAACTCCCATCTAGGACTCGTGCTTCCTTCAAGCTTCCAAGTGCTGCCTGCTCCACTGACAATGGTCCACAGAGGTTGCAATACTTCTTCCCGAGCTAAAGGGTGGGATGAGGCTGAAGGGTCCTCAGCACATACCCAGCAGCAAGCAAGCCTTGTACAGAGAGCAAAAACAGTGCATTGCATTAAACATTTGCATATAAACATTCCCCAGACTGTGTTACTGTCAGAGAGGTAACGCTGGAGTATTTGTAAAGGTGGTTTGTATTAGTTAAAGGGAAGCTGCTCCAGCCATCTCCAATGAAGCAACACCCAGAGGCACTGGGGATGTGTGGCCACTCCTTCTCCATACTTCCCAAATCTCCCTGCCCTTAGAGGAGGAGAAGTAGATCAGGTTTGATAAACCCACCCAGTGCCCCCTGCAGCAGCCAGCCCATCACTGTCAGAGGAGATGGTGTGCTGTTAGTATGCTCTGAGTATGCTGTTAGTATGCTGGGGCTGTGCAGCTCCTCTGCCATCTTCATTCACCTTAGAAATGTGAAGTTTGAATGGTTTATCTCTATTAATCACCAGCTCAAAAAGCTTTGTGCACCAAGGGCCGCAGATAATTAACTTCACTATACTGCTTGTCTTATCAGTATCAACCTCTTGTCCTCCTGTGAAATAGTTAAAACCATCAGCCCCTTTTTACTTTCCCATTTAACTCTAATGCTTTAACACTGATGTTCTAAATGGCCCTGCGATTCATATTTATTAGACAAACCTTTCTTTCTGCATCTCTTATATTTTTTGATAATTGGCCATGTATGTTTCTAAGGGATCAACAGCTTTTCATGCCACTAAGCTAATAATTAAAGATTTCTCACAGTCCTTCAGATTTCTCTTTACCTTCTTTTCTTTGATAAGTATAATTTGCTGTTTAATTGGGAGGGACGGGGTGGGGAGAAAACTGGTAGTAGCAATAGGGTGATTGCATAGGAAAAGGTTTTGTTTAACAAAATTCTCTAATATAAAAAAAAAAAATCTGCATTTCCTATTCCTACATTTCCTATTTTTGTCCCTTGTCTTGCTGAAACTACCATTCTTCCAGCACTATAAATTGTTATAACAATCCAGTGAGAGGAAAGGAGGAGGTATGACAGAGAAGCCCCATGGGGCTCCCTAAGGGCACCATCCTGCATCTGTAGAGGATAAAGCAGATTTTAGAAAATCTGTTGGACCTTTTCTCAGCTCCAGCCAGAGGTGAGTTGCACTGTGCCAACAGAGGGAAGATGCTGGGTCTGGAAGAGACTCATTACTTCCATGGCCATCTCTGCTTTCCTAGACATTGTCTGGCTTGGGAGAGGTGTTTTGGCAGCCTTGAGTTAGTGTTATGGGGGGAGGATAGGATGTGGAATACAGAAATTCTGCTGCTGTGACAGCCCATCTGGCTCCGTTTGCACAGGTGAGGCCATTTGAGCTCAGAGGTCCCAATGCCTTCAGTCTTCACTAAAGCTGCTCTGAAAAATATTACTCAATACCTCCCATTGTAATTCTTAAATTAATTCACTCTTCCCATGTACATAGGTTAAAGTGGCATTAATGCTCTTGTGGGACATACCTAGTGCACACTTCTAAACCCCAGTTCCCAGAGGTGTGTGATGGGAGTCTCTTTAGCTTTCCTTCAAAACAAAACATTTATGCAGTTGAGCAGAGAAGGATGGAAGAGTGACTCCAGTGCCCTGAAATGATTATACAGAAAAAGTAATCCAACACTATGTTTTAAGACTTCTGATTTTAACAGCACCTCTTAGTGGGGGAAGGAGGTTGGAGCAAAGGGAAGAGTGAAGAGCTGATCCACATTTTTGACTGCTGGATATGGGCAATGTGGTGTTGTGCTCCTCCAGTCATTGTGCAGCGACCATTTCTTATCAGTGCTAGTGCTGAATTGCAAACCAAGTTCACGCAGAAGTCATTCACTTACTTTTCAAGTTAAGAATTCATACAACCTGTGATCTATTCTGGGATTATTCCCCAACAGGGAAGGAGGAAGAAAAAGGCTGGTGGTGCTTCTGTTGTGAATAATTCATCCCATCCTACCAGCCTGGGTGCTAAGTGACCCCTTTGCTTGGCTCCTACTAGGACTGGGGAGGAGGGTGGGATGCCTCCCATATCTCCGTTAGCTGCTGGGGTTAATAGGGGCACTCAACACACACAAGCACACTCTAAGCAGGGTCAGGGGGCAGCCAACACATTGTGACCTAAAATTTGACAGCTTTTACTCATTTCATGTTAGGTGACCCCATTTCTCTTTGGGCAACTGGCTTGCCCCTTGCCTGTGCCTGGGGTGAACAGTTCTGCAGGAGCCTGGCTGGTCCCCTCTGAGCACTGGGGACAGCAATGTCCCCTTGCACAGATGCACTCTTTGCCCTTATATTCCATATCCCGAATTGCTACCCAGTTTCACAAGAGGAAATGAAAAGCGAGAGCAGCTGCTGAATGACCAACCCCCATCTCTCCACCATCTCAAGATGCTTGAAGACGCTCATTTCCAGATAATTTGTATTTTATCCCACCAGGTCTCGGTGCTGTGTTGCAGCATGACAACCCTTTCCAGCTCACCACAGGGCCCTGATGGCATCTGGGCTGCTGAAACACCAGGGACCTGGCCCTGGTCATGCCCACATGTTACCACTCCAGAGATTTATTTTTGGTAACTGCAGTGTGAATAGAGGTGAGACCTCTTCTTGTTCTCCAACCAACATGCCTGAGAATTCTCCCTGATGCTTCAATTTTTTCCCCTTCCCCTGAGACAAGGCTTTGAGGGTAGTTCTCTGCTTGTTTTGTTTTGGTGTATTATGTGGCAGAGTGTCTCGAGGTGTCTCTCCTCTTTCCTCCTTTCCTGTTGTCTGTCTCCCTCCATCACTTTGTCACCCTCAGATGCTTGTTAGTCTCTCTGTTTTCCTCCTTGTCCCTAGTTGGTTCATTTGTCATTTTTCCTCAGTAGTCCATGCTCCTTCCTCTCCCACTTCTTCTCTGCCTCTTGTTTCTCCCTTGTTTCTCTCTTTCGTATTTTCCCCCCTAGTGTCGGAACTTCTTTCTTTGATTCCCCCCCCTCCACCTCCCACCCTTTATAGTGCTGTTATCTGTGATTTTGGCAAAGAGCACATTTATTGGGGAGGAATATCCCCATGGCAACGCAGCAGATGGTGACTTTTGATTAACTTGGCTTTTTTTTTTCCCCCCGACTGCCAAATCACAATCCGTCTTTGAAATTAAATCAGGCTGTGATAGCATCAGTTGTTCTGGAGAGGGGACGAGAGAGAAACAAGACTGAAGTATTACAGCGGGAGCCAGGATGTAATGCAAATTCGTGTTTTTTAACCCCAACAATAAAAACCCCTGTTCGTTGTGGGAATGGAAGGGACCACAAGAGACGGAATAATAAAATTGGAAAATTAGATTAAGAAAATGTTATCACCCTACATGGTCTCCTCACTTTGACCATGCTGGAACGTATGTCCCTCTAACACCGATGTCACCCCTTGCCAAGTCACTTGATGCTGCTGGGCCTCATTCTGCAGATGCTTAAACACCATTGAGGGTTTTCCTCATGCCTTGGGTAGTGGGAAGAGGTCAGGTTCTTAACTGAGCAGTTCAAGCAACTGTTTACTTACAGGAGTGCAGTGTCCAAAGTGGGAAGGAAAGAATTTGCAAGCAGCAGGAGGAAGGCAAGAAAGCAGCTTCTGGAAGGCGTTGGAGGGAAGTGAGAAGAATTCAGGGTAAAGCAAGGAAGCAGAGGACCTGGAAAGGGTGGATGGCATCACTGAGCCAAGATGCTGAGTGATCAAGGGCATGGGAAAGTGAGGAGCTGTCTGTAGTGGCACCAGGGAGGTCTGAGCCTGGGGAAGGAAGGGCACAAAGTTCTGCCTGCCACGAAGAGAGAGCTACAGGGCATAGCCCCATGGAAGATGGGAAAGCAGATACTGAAGTCAAACAGTAAAGAACTTTCTTGAATGCTTCAGAAGTGGGTGGTATTCAAGTCCCACAAGCTCCTCTGCTTGGTGCTTTTTGGAGGGTGACCAAAGGTGAATGCAATTGAGTGCTAATTTTAGCCAAAGATAAAGGAGGGCTTGAAAATGAAAGCTGGAGGAGATGACTAATGACCCAACAATTTCATGGGAACTCACATGTTGTCTCAGGGTGGAAGGCTGCTGGACGCTCTCTCCAATTACTAATGTTCCCCATACAGGAGGTGACAAAGCGGTGTCTGGTCTCAGCACTGACTCCTGTGGATGCAGTGAGTTTAGCACTTACGGGAAAAGGCAAATAGAGTCACATGTGGTCTTGGTGAGGTTCAGATGAGATAATGGAGTTTTATCATAGAATCACAGAAAACACTGAGTTGGAAGGGACCCACCAGGCTCATCGAGTCCAGCTCCTGGCTCTGCACAGGACCCCCCAACCATCACACCCATGTGCTTGAAGGCAAAATCAAAAACAAAGTGCCTCAAGGGTTAAAACTCCTTCCTCTCTGGGGTTGTAGTATGGTATTTTCTGGTACTGTGGAGAGCAAGCACACATGAGCACTTGACATGCATTGTGTCAGCCTTGAGACACTCATATTCTGTCACTAGGCTCTCTTCTGCCTTCAAGGAGACTCTAGCTTTTCACAACACAGCCTGATAAAAATGTTTCTCTTGAAGGAGCTGCTCTTACTGTACCCTTCTGCAAAAACCTTAAAGATATGGGATTGTCCTGTCCCTTACAATAAAAGAAATAACAGAGAAGCTCCCACTACACTTTCTGAGAAGTAGTTTGTATTTTCTTACTCACTAGGAGCTCTGGGCCACCACCATGTCTCTCCCACTGCTTATTTTTAGTCAAACTGGTACTTGTTCCTGCTCTGCTGCAGGGGACTCCTCAGTTCTTCCAGGATAAGCTTTGTCCAATAGATAAAATTTTGCTACAGATATTGTTTCTCCTGTTGGAGATGTCAGTTCAGGAGTGTTTTGTGTATGCCACATGTTAGATCAGATGTTCTTTGAGGAGAAGATAAGATTTGGGTGCAGGAGATGAATCAGGTAGGTATATCACTGGAGCTTAATTGGCAAGAGATATTGCAGGACCTGATTCTTCCCTGTGAGGCACAGGCACAAGGGAGAGCTCCAGTCTGCAGGGGTCCATGTGTTGGCAGAAAGTATCACAGGAGGGTTTTGTGAGAGAACAGTGGGATCTAAATTGCTGTTTAAATCTCAGTTTGATAGACAGGGGTATCTAACCCGTGGCTCACTCTGTTTAGATGGCAATCCTAGTTCAGACAAGCATTTGTAGCTGCTGGGTGCTGTTTCTCCCCATTTTGGTCAGACTGTCATTTGGTTTCTCGTCCTAGGCACCTTGCCAGTGTCTGTCTTTCCCCAAATCTCCCCTTGCCATTCATGAATGCCTAGCAATCATGCTCTTCTCTCGTGTGCAGCCCCCAGGGTGGTTGGCATCCAGCGTGCCAGGGTGTAGGAACCACACGCTGCGTGCCTGTGCGCTTGCTCTGCCCCCAGTACTGCGGTGCCCCAGGGTCTGGTAACCTCCAACGGAGTGCAGGAGCCGCTGATGGACAGAAGCCAGGCCTGCCCTGGAGCATGCCCTGCTCAGCTCGGCCCCTTGGCTCAGCACACACATCCCAAGGGTCCCAGCATGGCAAGCGTGGGATCCGCAGGGCTGCAATCCAGTCCGTGAGCCGCACAAAACAAACCGGCTGCAGCACCGCGCGCGACCGAGCGCTCCGGCCTCTCCGGCTTGACACCACGTCATTACAGATTGATGCCATGACACCAGCGCTCAAAATAGTATCAGGACAATTTGATTTCCTGCAGATCTCAGGATGGGGTCATAAAAACGGAGACTGTTCTGGAGAAATGGGATAGGGTGGAAATGTTTGTAGTGACATCACAGCCACTTCCATGCCAATGGCCTCCTGCTGCTGCAAACATGTGATTGTGATTTTGCTGCACGCTCCGTCAGAGGAGTGCCAGACTGGCCGGGGAGGGAGAGAGAGGAAGGGAGGAGAAGGGGCGGAAATATTCTGTTCTTGTATCTCAATTCAAATATCTGACAACAGCCTTGCAGCCCAGGGTGCTGAGTGATCAGGACTGGGACCATGGGGCTGAGACTGTTCCCAGATCAGCAGAGCTCAGGCTGTTGCAGCAACCTAACTGGGGGCTGAGTAAGGACCTTGATTTTATGGTGGAGGTTCTTGGTCTGCATTGGTGTGCTTCAGTGGAGATTTGGGTGGTCTTGTGCTCACCCTTCCTCACTTGGTCCCATTTGCTTCTAACATTACTTTTCTTGGCAAGAAAAACCTACAGGACTAAAACATGGCTACAACAGCAACTGCAGAGCTGTTATCTTTTAGAGGTTCCTATTATAGGGAAGAACAGATCTCAGTGTTAGAGTTTCACCCATGAAGCAGAGAACAGCAGGGAGGGATTTAAGTAGCTGGGGATACAGGAGGAGAGAAGGGAGAAAAGAGAGGGAACAAACAGAGCTCATCATCAAAAATAAAACTAGATGGTATCTGAGGGCATTGCAGGAGGAAATCTCATGTCAGTTGCTCCACAAGCAGCACTGAAAGCTGCAAAGCCCATCTTGGTAGTAAGGTTCAAGCAACAGCCAGTGGAGATGAGCCCTGGATGTGTCCAGCACATGTAACCTTGGGGGGCTGCAGAGGAAAGCAATATCTGCAGGGGCACAGGGGAGCAAAGGGATCCAGCTAATGCACCCGTCTATCAGATTAAGCTGTCAAAACCCAAACCACTTCCATCACTGTCCAAGGAGAGACTCTCACTCCCTGCTTAATGGGATGTCTGTCCTGTTGTTGTCACTCCAGGGAGAGGGGCCGCTGCCACCACAGTGTGCAGCCGGCTGCGAGTTTAAAATCCTATTAAACAGGGACTAACAGTTGCAAAAAGAAAGCAGGTATCCCCTAGTGGGCATTTAAAGATGTTTAGACATAATTTGATTTTCCAAGCAGATGTCATTATTGTTAAACAGTTGCCCACTTGATATGTTCAAGTTGTTGGCTGTAATTGCTAAAATTAGCAGGTCTGCATAGAGCAAAGGTCAGTCGGTTAATATTGTGATTTAGTATTTTATGAAGTAATTCCAAATGCTTTTATGTATGTTTTTGTTTTTGCAGTCTAAGCCCACATTAAAGTAGTTGTGGGCCCTGCTAATAAAACAATGACTCAGCCTCTCAGCACAGGCTGCCGGCCGCACTCGGTGACAGAGCCTGAGCCACCCTCACTCCCTGCTCTGCCTGGTGCCACAGGCAGCTGGGGCCACATGCCTGGGTCTGGAGCTGCAGGCAGGAGGGAAGATTCCAGCTGCCCCCAAGTGTGACATCTTCAAGAAGAGCTGGTGCTGGAAATGAGCCCATCAAGTCCAGCAGTGACTGGAAGGATGATGGGCACCTTCAGCCATGAACACTCCTGAAAGACTCACCACTGACCAGGCAAGGTCTCAAAATACAGGTTTTTGGAGGGAAGAGGCATTTTTGGAAGAGGAACAGAGAACTGGAATTGGGCAAGGCAGAGACTCATAAATTTGTGCTATGGCTGGTTAGACATCTGGTGCTGCCTCCTCTGGTTCTGTGGCTGCTAGATGGCATGAGCAAAAGTTTTTAAAAACTCCTTGAAGGTGTTGGTGTTTTGTTGGCTGGCTCAGTGTTAGTCTGATCCAATGTCCTGGGGCAGAAAAGGGTTTGCTTCTAAGGCAACGTGTTTTGGGGTTCACTTACAGAACTTACAGAATGGATTATGTCATTGTTACTTACTGTAACAGAGACACAACCCATTCCAGGGGTGGTTTGGGCACACCTGGCAGCTTTCTTCCTATGGCAGGAATGCAGGCTTTGCTAATGCAGATTGACCTGATCTCTTACCACCAGAGCTTTATGATGGTCTTGTCTTTTTTTTTTTTTTTCAATCTCAGATATTTAGCTCAGAGGAGGTGCTGTAAGGTGTTCTGTGGTCTGCAGTGCACAGGAAGAAATGGAAGATGATCTGCAGATCCTCCTGGACTCAACACTTTCTGGGTGAGCTGGGTCCCTTCCCAGTCTGTGTTCCCTTATTCCTTCCAGCAGGTTTGGGTATGTGCAGCTGCCAGTGCTGTCCCAGGAGATCCCTCCTACTGCAAGCAGCAATAGACACACTCTGACCCAGGGATGGAAGAATGAAGAACTTGCTCTTACATGCTGCTTTAGATACCAACACAGGAGAAGGAGCTACAGATCCAAGGCAAGAAAGTTCTAAGATATTTGTAGACTTGCATATCTTTGTCTAAGATCAAGAAATAATGATGTGCTTAAGTAAATATCCCATTAGAGACAAGACTGAAACAAAGGTTTAGTCCTAAGAAGCTGAAAAGGTTGAGGAGCTGGGAATTGAACTCTGGTCCAGATTTCCAAACATGTTATTTTGATCAAAGACCATTTCAGCTTCCAATCCAAAATGTGCAGTTTGATATTTTGTTGTGGTTGTTATCGGGATTTTTTGTTTGTTTGGTTGGTTGGTTTTTTTACCCTGGACTTCCTCTCAGGCAGCATAACATAAATTCAAGAAGCCATCTCTCATGAATATGGTGTCCACAGGAGAAGTATCAGTAGAAATATTGACTTGTGTTTGCTCTGACCAAAGTAATCTTTCTGTATTGAGCCCCTTAAATATTTGCAGTTCTCAGAGTCCCAATGCCTGCAGGACTGTTGATGCTTCCAAACTGTGGAGGAGCAGCAAGACAGGGTTTGTCCCTGCATGGAGGTTTTCCCAGCTCCCATTGCCACTGACCACCCTCCATGCACCCAGCATGCAGTTAAGCTTTCACTTGCTGTCCAGTGCTGTCTTTTTCTTACTGGGAGAGGGGCCTAACAGCCCTTAACACAACAAATAGTTTTTGTCTGTTTTGCCAAGCTGGACATGGCATCAATTGCTAAGGATGGTGATTTAAGTTGCATTTGTCTTTACAAGAGAAAAAGGCTTTGAATAAGGAGTGGCAGCATTCTGGCTGATTTAACTTCTTGTTTAATGCTCAGAGTCCTTTACTAGCAGCACTACTTCACAGTCTCCTTCAAAGCACAGGAGTCTGTTATTCCCATTTTACAGCAGAGGAAACAGATGCAAAGACCTGCCCAAATGTAGGCAGCAATTGAAATCTGGATTAGAGTGAAAATGTCCCTGAAAACTAGTTCCAGTCTCCAGGGAGACATCACTGGGCAGGGAAAGCTGGGAAACTCAAGGGGATGTAGCGTGGGACCAAAAATAAGAGGCGTGTAAGATTTTTAGTGCTTAAGGTGATCTGGCCAAGCAAGAAACAAGGCTCAGCAGTTCGTGTCAGCTCAGGGGAGGGCGGAAACGTGGGGGGCACGTTCCATAGCTCAGTGGAGGACAAGAGCATGGTGCTGGCAGGCTGTGCGAGAAGCGCATTGTGAACTGGCTCTTGCAGCTGTGAACAAGACAATAAGGATGCTAAAGCACCATCTAAGTCCTCCTTTGCACAAAGAGGAAGCTAAACTCAGCCACCTGGAATCTGTTGGCTCGTGGTTTGAATTTAGCTCTTTGTGTTTGAATGACTCCAGGCAGAGAGAGAATATAGATTGTCCCAGCCTGAGAGCCAAATTCACCTTTTCCCTGCTCAGTTCCAACCCCTGAGCTATGCAGTACTTCCATCAGGGTCTGTGGTCATAATTTGCAGGGCATTCTCAAGAAAGCCCCAATTTTCTTTTACAGTCAAAGTAATGACATTTTCTTCCTTCCTTTGTTTTTTTCTATGCCATTCTCTCTCCTCTAGGCTCTCCATGTCCCACTGACCTCTGACAATCTTCTTGCCCATGTATAAAATCTTTTTTTCAATGGATATGCATCTTCTCATACAGCAAAAGTAGAAAGGATATTCTTCACTTAGTGTCAGTTTTGTGCATGAGTCATACAAGGCTTTATTCATCCAGCTGGTAGACTTTAGCAGTGGCACCTCAAGGAGTGGGAATAGAACCTGTAGTGTGTTATAGGGCTCTCTTGCACATCCACAAACCAGCTTGTCTCCTATTGCTGTATTAATCAACTTGGTGTCTTTGGCAAACCAGCAAGGTTGCTTTCACATGTGTCTGTGATACATGTTTACGTATCTATCACCCCTCTCAGGCTTTGTGGAGTCACACTCTTTAGTTTAGCATAGCCATATATTTACCTGTGAAATATTTTGTTCCCAACCATTGAGAAGTCTGCATCGGTTGTGTCATGAACTCAGCATTTATTGATGCTTCTTGTAGTAGATCCCATCAGTTGAGCTATGAGAGCATATTCCACAGCTTGCAGTTAATACCTGTGCTGGTGGCATTAACTATTCAGGTAGTCTCTCCCGTTGATTTTTACAGACTTCAGCTGGCCATCTTCTTCCACTTCTTCTGTCTCCTGTCCATCCTCAATGATTTTCCGGGTGGTGACGGTTTTGCCATTGATCACCTCAGTAGTGGCTATCACTCTTCTGACACCATATGGCCCAGCTGTGTTTTCAGCAAAAACGGAGGTGGGGTGCCCACTGGGACAGAATGAATTCCATTGCACAAACGGCTCCCTGGACCTTCTTCCTCTTCCAGTTGTGCTCTGCCAGTGTTCACCATTGATTCTGATGTCAGAAGGGTCCACGAAAATGCACGTAAATGGATACATCCCTACAAAGACCTCTTCTTGATGAGGGAGTCCATGATGGGAACAAAAGAAGGTGTTATAACCCGCTGCAGCTCTTTCTCTGCCGACTCTGCTCTCCTCAACAGACTTGTCATAGTGCGATCGCTTCTGGGGGTCGGACAAAATCTCGTATGCTTCAACAATTTCTTTGAATTTCTTCTCAGCTTCCTCCTCATTTCTGGGATTCTTATCAGGATGCCATTTTAGTGCCAGTTTGTGGTAGGATTTCTTAATATCGTCCTGTGAGGCATTTTTTTGCAGCCCAAGGACCTTGTAGTAATCTACCATCTCAGAGGAAAGCTGGGGTTCTTTGGAAGATGCCTGGTTATCTCTCTCTCACCACGGTTGATCAGCATGCAGAGACTCCTGGACACCCAAGGGCACTGTGCTCCTCAGGGGTGGGGAGATGTTCAGTCTGCCCCATGAGGGGCTCTGTCCTGCTGCAGTGCAAGGCCTCCAAGAGCTGCTTGACCATAGACATTCTTTTCAAACCTGTTGCTCACAAACCATGAGATTGTGACCTCAGAGCGGGTCCAGCCAATCTTGGCTCAGTTGTCCTGACCACATTCTAGAGTGGAGTTGGTTGTCACTGGCCTTCTGTTTTTAAATGTAGATCATGCACATGATGTTGTAGCTGCTGAATGTAACTGTGCTGACACAGCTGTGATATAGGACTACCACAGGATCATAAAAGGGTTTGGGTTGGAAGTGACCTTTTCTAGAGGTCATCTAATCCCTGCCCCTTGCCATGGGCAGGGACTCCTTCCACTGGAACTGGTTGCTTAATGCCCCAACCAAACTGGCCTTGAACACTTCCAGGGATGGGATATCCACAGCTTCCCTGGGCAATGTCTTTCACTGTTTTACCACCCTTATGTCTTTATCAGATTACTTTTTGCCTGAACCTGCCCTACAGTGGGATTCTCAGATACTCAGAGTGGATCCGTGTGCAGTCCCCGGAAGTGTGGTGTAGTCAAGTCATAATTCCCTATGGCAGCAGCTATAGTGAAGCTGCATTTTGGCTACCCATAGTTCAGGAGGAGTGTTGATAAATCAGAGAAAGCCCAGGGAAAGGCCATAAAATGTGACTAAGGGGTTGGAAAATACACTCTGGAGTGAGAGACTTCTGGAAAGAGGAAGTGCAATGCCAGCTACATCATAGTCAGCAAAAATCTGCATGGGAACAGAAATTCAGTGCCACAGGGATCTTCAGGCTCCCAAACAAAGCAATTGGAAGGTGTCATTAGCCAAATTTAAGTTCAAAATACATTGCACATCCCTCTTTATGACAGTAGCAAATCACTGGAACTTCCCCATGTTGCCATTTTTAAACCCTGAATGGGAATTTTTCCTAAAGTCATGATTAGATGGCCATCACAATCTTTTCTGAATTTATAGGCAAGCCTAACACTTTCAGAAGAGCCTCATTTTCATGTTGGGAGTAAAATAAATTCCCAGAATTACCAACCTTAGCCTATTTTCTATGTTCCTTTTTGGATACCTGTCCCAAGGTGTGTATGCATGTACAACAGGGATGGCCCAGGAATTCAACACAGGCAATCAAATCTTTCCTGCATCTGTTTCTATTCCTTGGATTTACCATTCTGGTGGGAAACACAATATCCTCAGAGGGAAACATTGCATGAAGAAGGTCTCCAAGGAACTGCCAATAATGAGAACTCATCTGTCTGTAACACAGTGTCATAAACACCTACTAATAGCAGCATGTGTTGCAGATCGTTGCCCTCTTTTCCATTATCCCACACTTTGGGAAGGAGTCAAGATCCAGCCAGACCAAAGAGCATGTGCACAGCGTGTGAGCTGGCTGCTGTCGTAACACACAACCTCTGGGGTGGGGGGAGATGCTGTGACAGCAAGGGGCAGTCATGTCAGCCTGGAGACAGCAATGTGACAGAGGGAGGAAGGCCACTGAGCTGACACATGGGAAAGGTATTTGTACTGCTGGTGTTCTTACTGGTCAGTGATGGGGCAGCAGCATGGGGGTGCTTGTCAGAATTGGGCAGGAAAAGTTGCTGCAGGGCAGTGCAGGTCTGGGGGCTGGAGCTGAAGGAAGTGCAAAGGAGCAAATGAGCTTGTGGTCCTGTGGGCTCACTTCACTGGGGAGATCTCAGCTTTTGCCTCCTTTGGCACAGAAATCTTCTTAATTACAGGGTGGTTGTGCCACTTGAATTATTCTTCTTCTGGATGTTGTTTGTTCTGTAGAAATGGCAAAAATAACCTGGGCCTAACAGCAAGCTGCTGCTGCCCATTTGAGCTCAGAGGACTCTTTGCATTCCCAAAACACCCTGAAGTGATCTTCTACAATGAGGGGAGAGCTGAGACTTGATGGCTCACTCAGATTGTAGTCTTATGCTTGAAGTCTTCCTGTAAGGGACTAGATTTTTAAGGGTTGTCCATTGGACTTGAGGGTGATCCCAGCTTACCACCCACAAGTCCCCAAAAGGTGCCAACAGCTCCTAGCCACTGCCAGCACGGTCCTTTTGCAGATGCTTGGCAGAAATTTCAATAATGATTGCTGTTCCTACTCTCTGTTACCCAGAAGGGAAGATGGGAGATCAGAAAAGTCTGTTGGAGAGAGTCCCGGGCCAGTTATCAACTGCAGGGAGTGGGGCTGTGCATGGAAGGGAGGTGAGTGCCTTCTGCTGTGTCTTTGCAAAGCATCTCCTCCCCTACTTGCTTTTGATGCTGAAAGCCCATCTCAGACTGGCTGGCGCAGTGGGTTATCTGCCTTGGATTTAGTGCATCCTACCCAGCTGAAAAGTAGGGAGTGTTTTTCTCCTGTCATCCCTGAACAGAGGATGCTCACTTCCTGTCTGTCTGCTGCCTGCAGCAGGCGTCAATGATTAGCAACCATTCAAGACAGGCCACTGCTGTGAGCCAAAAGGGTTTGCAAGGAAAAAAGAAAGGGTCGAGGAGAGGCAGGGCAAAAGGGAAATGAGACATGCACACATCAAGTAACTAGACCCAAACTGGCCTGGCAGCCCCATCCCTAGAAACCAAGGCTTTGAAATGAGAAATGTTTTTCGTATCTTAAATCTCAAGTACAAACAATAAAAGCCAGCCCAGACTGTGTTCTTTGAAGAGAAAGTACGAGTGACCTGAACAGTGGTTATCAGCAGCGTCATTAAGATAAACCCTTAACATGATTTAAAGAATCCAAAACTGAAGGCAGCACTTTCAGATACTAACAAAATGGTCTGACATTGGGGATGAAAATCAATAGTAATCTGATGTCACTAAAAATACTCAAAAGTGTCCCATGGCTGATGGAGGTGAGATTAGTGTAAATATTTGTATTCTAATCAGTGGCACGCGAGGGCTGGAGGCGGCCTTTCTGTCTATTTAATTAATGGAGTGGCTTTTTAAAAGGATCCTAATCATATGTGATTGTATCTGCTTATCAACATTTTTGCTAATTAGATGATATGGAGGCAGTCACTCTGCTAATTCCCTCATCCAAACAGCATATCCTGCACAGATAAAGTACAGTCTCTTTTTAATAAGAAACAATCATGAGACAGACTAACCTTAATGGTGCTTATTATCCGAGGATCTTTGGGATTTTCTTCTCTACCTGCCCCCTCCTTCCTTTTCCTTCATTCCCTGCTTCAGTATGCCAGATGGATGTGGATATAGCAGTCCCTGTCCTCTCTGGTTCCCCACTCCAGGCATCACCATGTCCAGCCTTCTCTTCCCTCCCAGCCAGACACTTGGGTCTGTAAGGGCAGGGATTGTCAGCCAGGTCAGGATGGGGAGCAAAACAGAAGGCACCACGCATCAAAATGCCCCAAGCTTTTTGTCACCCAGATGACAGGTGATCCCAATCATGCAGCCTCAATCCCTGATCTTGCTTTTGGCACCCCAGTGAGCCCTGGTCCAGAAAGGACTGAGTGCCTCCAAGTTGGGAAAAAAAATGTTATTATTATTATTTGGATTAGATTAATATTAGGAAAAGTTTCTTCAAGGAAAGGACTGTCAAGAATTGGAACAGGCTGCCCATGGCAGTGTTTGAATCACCATCCCTCGAGGTATTTAAAAGCCATCTAGTTGTGGGTTAGTGGTGGGACTGGTAGCACTGGGTTAATGGTTAGGCTTGGTGATTTTAAAGGTCTTTTCCAACATAAAGAAAAATTATTATTGTTGTTATCATGGTTTTTTTCTGTTTTAAAAGCAGAAAGGCAGAGGAGGTCTACACAAGTGATTTCTCATCAGCCCTGTTGATTCTGTGACAAGGCTAGGGTCCTTTTATCTAAACCAACACAAGTCAGGGACATTTGTTCCAAGTCCTTTGACTATCCAAACAAACGTGAGTCATGCTTTGCCCCACCAGTCAAACTGTCATTAGATGCCTCCCCACGGGCCAGCCCTGTTGGGGGGGATGCTGTGCTCAGCCCTGGAGCCACATTACCAGGGATGATGGTCAGGGATGGGCCCACTGGCCCGACCTTCCACTGGGGCAGAACAGAGGAACCTGCCTGATTTCAGAGCAAGACTGAAAAATAAATAGCAAATTTGCCCTGAAGAATGTCTCCTCACCTCTCAAAATAAAAAAGCAACATCTAGATAAGGACAACCCATCTTGAATGTGTGTAGTTCCCATCCCAAGAGCATCTGGGTGGACCAGTGGAAAACGATAGGTACTGGTGGTTAGTTTTGAGAGGTCAGGAGTTCGCCTGCTGGTTCTGCAGCTGTGAATGTTGAGTAGAAAAGGCTTAAATGACATGGATTCCCCACTCTGTACAGGATGGAGCATCAGCATGTCCTGTGCATTGATCCCATGTGTTTGGCTCAGCACAGAGGTTGGATGTGGGATGGGAGATGGGGTGGCTCTGGGGAGTGCTGACTGAGAGAGACCCCCAGAGGGCAGGACACAGAGCTGGGTCTGTTTCCAGCTTTTCTGGGACTCAGGCTGGGGCTTAAGACTAAACCAAGGTTCAGGCAAGAAGACAACCATCTCTTCTGGGTAGTAGTGGGCAAGGGCAGGAACCTCAAAAAAACATTATTTTTTGAAATATGAAGACAAAGAGGCCTGGTCCTACTTAGTGGAGTCAAGAATGAGCCGGACATGTTCTTTATGTTAGATCATGCTCCATGTCCAGGGCTGGACCTTGCTTCAGTCTTGGAAAGCCCAAATGCTATTTAAACTGATGTCCATGGACTCTGACCCCAGCAGAATTCAGAGCACTTTGGTTTCACTGACTGGATCATGTCCACGTGTCATCTGCAGTATCCTCTCCAGACATGGCTATGCTGAAGTCATACTCAGCAACACAGTTGGCTGGTCCTTCTACCACTCCTCTTTGGCATGGTCTCTGGCCCTAAATCCTCTCCATGTAATGCGCAGGAATTAATCCGATATTGACCACTTTCCCAGAGAGGTTTCCCACTGCTTGTTCCATGACTGAGGGCTACAACTTGAAAAGAGGAGGGGCTTCTGGGGAAAGGATTGCATTGCAAGCCGTTGAGTCCTGGGGCTTAATGAGGCACTGCTTATCAGCAAAGCATGCTTATCTGGAGCCCTCCGGTGTACCTGCTCCAGCCCCATCATGAGCAAACATGTTTTACCACCCATTTGCAGGGAGCTGGGAGCACAGTCAGATGGCACAGTTCAGCTGGTGTGTGGTAACTCGTGAAGCCACAGCAACTTTATCACTCCACAACATCCATACATAGCCACAGCCTTGAATCTTCGCAGGGGAAGAAAGGATGATGAGTTACTGTTCTGGGATTTTTCTCCCTGTTTCCAGTCAGTGGGAACTGGTATGTGGAGCATTCATTTAATAAACCAGAAGGGAAAAGCTGTAGATCAGCTTCTCATTATTTCAGTGCTGGCTCACGCCATCACTTGGGCTTGCGCCTGATAGTTATTTGAGGCCACTCAAGCATTCTGCAGAAATGATGCCATCCTCCTCTGAAAGCATGCTGTTCATCCAAGCAGGGAAGGCCTGACTCCATTAGTAGGTTTATCAGTGCTAATTTCATCTCAGTTTGAGGCTTGTTAACAAAGAAGGTGCTCATTTTGAAGACTAGTCCCTGTTGAGAGCCAGCTCTCCAGCAGAAAACCTCCTGGAGATGTTTTACTGTTGTGGACCTCTGAAGTAAAGCAACTCTGTACAGGTAAAAAATGCACCAGTGGTGCTGGTTTGCAGGGCAAGGAGGGAGTCCTAAGTGGCACAAAACTTAAGTGAGGGTCCTGGTGATGTGCACACAGACATGCAAGAGGGATGGTAAGTGTTTGTGCCCCCATACTTTCTAATGTGTTATACCTGCATCCAACAAGGGAGGCCTGGGCAACCCAGGTAGCAGGTGAGGGACTGATCAATTACTTTAATGGGAGTGGAGAACAGGATAAGAACACTGAAGCCATCAGGAAGTGTGTTCTTGTCCAGCCCATGGGCACTTTGTACATAGGGCTGATGGGAACAGTGAAATTTCCACACTGCCTCAGCAAAGGGTTAGTCTGAGTTTATTGCTGAGATTAAAAGACTAGAGAATATAAATTGTAAATGTGATGACTTAAGAGCTCATAAATTCAGTATACAGCCCCATTCCAGAGAGCTTGCATGCAGTGCAGCCACACTGCCTTGGGCTCACGAGTTGCCCTTGCTCCCATTGCTCAAACCCATGCCCTGCAGGGAGCATTTCTGCCCTGCCCAGCTCCCAAAACATTGCATGTGCATGTGTGTGCACAGATGCTTGGAAACAAACACACTGGCCAGGGCTCTGTCCTGCCTGTGCACACTGGGAGTTTGCTGCCTATGCACAGACATGGACACCCTGCTGCTGCCCCAGCCCAGAAACCAGCACTAGTGCTGGAGCAGTATTTGCCTACAGACACTGCAGTGAGGGAACAAGTGGAAGTCCTTGAAGATGAGCTCCTGGGAGGAGAGACAGTGCCCCCCTCACTGAGGAGACTTTTGCTTGCATTTACCTGCTATCCAAGTGTCCTTGTTGGTGCTTGCAGGGGAACTCCATGGTCTTACCCATGTTCTTGTGTGTGGACAGCAGGAGTTGCATGGGCAGCTTGGTCCCACACATGGAATCAGTCAAAGCAGCATCACTTCTGAGCTGCAGTGGAGAATGCCAGAGTGGGAATGATAGAGCTTTTGACCAATGCAAAGGTCCCTTCCCCAATTTTCCACTTACTCCACTTGTGTCCCCTACCCTGGAACTGAGTGACACCTGTGAGCAGAGGGCTCTCCTTGAGGAGAGCTTCTTGGAGCAGTGTTTAATGTGTCGAGCTGATTCTGAGGTGAGTTGTGATTAGGCTTGTACAACTGGGTTGCAGCTGTCACTGAGTTGGTCCAGGACAAAGTTTCTTGGATAAATTGCCTAAGTGTTGTAAGTACCTTTGGCATTATGTGCTTTTCCCCCTTTTTGTAGGAAGATGGAGAGCTGGTAACCAGCCTACTTCTAGGATTCATCCAGCCCGTGACAAGGACATAGCTTTTGGTCTAGGAGCCCTAATAAGGGGATGTAACACTCAGTGCCAACCTGCTGTCCTGCTTGAGGGCAGAGACTATGACATATTCTGAGCAAGGAGAGCTGGAGACAAATCCTGGGAGAACACCAGAAGATACAACGGGATGCCTTTCCTCCCAGTCAAGTGGGCCAAGCCCTCAGCACAGAGTAAGCCTGAAGGGGATGGGCTTGGCAGTTGGTTCCCACAGACCTTGTGGCTCCCTGTCCTTGTACAAGTGTCCAGGGGTCAGTGCTTGGGGAAGGCTGTGCTTTGGCTCTCGAGGTAAGCCTCAGACTGCTTTTTGAAAAATAGTGCCCTGCAGGCCCCTGTGCACAGGCCCCAGCTCCAATGGCATGTGTGGGGCAGCACGGAGGCTCCTCTGTGCACCAGGGCTCACTTTCAGGGTCCAGCACAGGGGCCAACAGCAGCACCTGCAATAATGCACACCAGCCTTTCAGCAAAGCCAAGTCCTCAGGTTCCTGACAGGGTTCTCTGATGAAAGTGGCTTGGGCCTCCCCAACAGCATTGCTGAGTGTTTTCTATCTCCCAGGGTCCAAGCCCAGAGCACAGAGTTTTGGCAGTGTTTTCTCTCAGAGATGTAAGGATGTCTAATCTGTAAGGACAGCCATAGTTGCTGAGGGTGGTGTTTGGTACACCTGGTGTTTGCTCATTTCTCAGATCTTCTTCTACCAAATGAGGAATGGAAAAGGGGAGGTTATATTTTTTAAATCATTTTTATTCACTGTCAAAATCCACATTCTTGTTCTTTTGCTTTTGAAGTAGATGTAGCACTCTTACCACAAGAGCATGTGCAAATGTAGGGCCATGGGTGCCTGTGTGCATGGCTGGGCAGACGAGGCTCGGGGTGCAAGCCCAGAGGCAGAGGTCCTGCCTGAGCAGACTCAGTAACACCCTGCGTATATTGGCCAAACCATGCTGCCTTTTCTACCCTGACTGGACTCTATTGGGCAGTGTTGTGGTCTGACAAAACTGTCTTCCCTTGCTTCTCTCCACCCAGACCCTTGAAAACTTTGGAAGTTCATCTGAAATATTTGCCATTCCTGAGCACCCTATATGTGTGACCCACCAGAACCGTCCTTTCCCGGGACTCGGTTCTGAACGCAGAGCAGAGATAATGTTTAACAGGCAAAAGCAGATGAGAAGGAGATAAAGGAATAAGGGGAGGGGAGGAGGAATGCAGAGGTATGTGGCTGCATGTTGTACTGTGTTTATGCATAAACAGGCTTGCTTATCGATATCCAGATGTAAGCATGAGTGCAGGGTAATATCTCCCGAAACAATGGGCGCTGCTCGGCTCGAGGAGCGCTGCCAGAGCCTCCCTGTCAGATGCTGCCGTGTTATCAGGTTGCAGCAGGCGTTCGCATCTAATCAGGGATCTGAGCCCCGTGAGCCGCACCCGGGGGTTTCGGAGCCTCTCCCCCAGTCTTCAGCCCACTCTGCTCTCTGAAGGGAGAGGGCAAGAGGGGACAAAAGGGGCCAAGCATCTCCGGAGGTGATATTGGTGTGTCTGGCTGCCCGGCTTCACGCTTCGGCAGGGATGCAGGAGCTAGCGTTGCCACCACATTTTGGCAGGGATAGCACCGGGGTGACACTTAGGGCTCGGCCAGCCCTTGCAAGGAAAGGAGAGCCTGGCCAGAGCTGCAGCAAAGCACTGGCTTTGCTCAGCCTGGGGCAGAGAGCGTCACAAGGACCAAACCCGCCTCTTCAACCCCATCCTCTGCTCCAACGGGACAGGAGCTGGCCCTGGGGGCAGCGCTAGCAGCCAAGGCTCTTTCCTCTTTTATTTTCTTCTCTGTTTTTAAGAAAGGCCGCAAGACCAAAAAAACTTCCAAAACCTTTTTTCTCCCGCCGCTCCACTGCACCAAAACGCAGTGGCCACTAATCTTAGGTGGCTCCTAACTGCAAATAGCCCCGGAACTCATTAATTTGACAGCACCGAGGCTGCCTGTCTTTTTCACCAAAATCCATTAGGAAAACGCACATTTCGCCTTCTCTTGCCGCCCCTCTCCGCGCGGCCGCGCAGCGAGGCAGAGGGGGGACGGGGCAGCCGGGACTGGGCGCTGCTTTCCCAGGGCTCCCGGGGGTCAGGGTGGGAAGCAGAGCACCGGGAGCACAGGGAAAGGGGATTAACCAGGTGGGGGGAGGGACGCCGCCGGCTCTTCACAACAGGAGCTGGGATGCTCCCTGGGGACGCGTGGCGGTGGGAAAGCTTGATTGCCGCATGCAGCCACGCTGTGCCGCGTTCCTCCCTCCCTCCGTCCTGCCTCCCTGAAGACCCCCGTGAATTGTCATTCCTTGCCGGTGCAGGGGGGGAATTGGCCATCGGGCTCTCAGAGCATTTTTTATTTGCATGACTGATGAACCACCCCAGAAAGGGCTGCAAGGGAGCGGCAGGTGGGAATTTCGGCACTGTTTGCTTGCCAAGCAAGGGCAGAGGTGTGTGTTAAAAAGGATTCGGCAATAAATTTAGGGAGAGAAATTTTGCATTTTGTGGGAAGCAGCGGTAGGAATCAGAATGGGGTCTCATGCAATGTTTAAAGCTCCTGACCTTGGGGCTCTGTGCCCAGGCAGGTAAAGGCAAGGAGTGTGCCAGAGGGGCCCTGTGCTGGGTTTGGGGTGGGAAGGTCTGAGCTGGGACAGTGTCTCATCATCACAGTGCTTCCCAAAAATCCAGCGAGAATAGGATAGAATAGGACCCCCCTCCACACTTGTTCTTCTGGTTCCACTTCCAGATGGAAAAGAACACCAGGTCTAGGGTAAATGGGTTGAGTGATAGCATGCAGCTCTCCAAAAACTCTCTTCTAAGGGAATGTGAGACAACTGTTCTTAAGAAACAGTGGTGAGACACCTGGCCACGCTGGGTAAAACCTCCTGAGCACTATTTCTGTAAATGCCTCCATTTGGTCCATATCACCTCCACCCATCTCTATTGAAATGCGCTTCTATTAATAAATAACTCCATTCTCCATTACCCCATCTCCACAGCTCACGTTGAAGTAACTGGGAATTTGGGTTTGGTTTTTATAGACATTAGAAATAGATTTTATCTTTATTAAGGGCTCTGTCTCCACCACCCCAACCTTTGCTCCATTGCACAGAGCAAAGCAGTGGCTGGAGCAGAGGAAGCAAGTCCCCGGGCTGAGTTCAGCAAGGGGAGAGGAAGGAGAACCTCTCCCTGGCTTTGGCCAGGGCAGAAGGAGATTAAAAGGGTCAGGCTCTTCCCTGTGCATTGGTGACCTGTGAGTATGTCTCTATAGCATGGTGTAAAGTGCTTGAGAAAACAAGGGAGAAAATGTGAATGAAGAATATTTAAGAAATTTTGTATCTGAAAGATTTATTTCTCAAGGGTTTGTTTGTTTTGCCTTTGTAGTGTCTTGGAAAATACCTGTCAGGAAACCTCCTGGATGTAGTCACAGTGCTGAGCCATCATATGAATTTGGGGAAAATTTTCTAGGCTGTGGGTTGCAAACAGTCCCTGGAAAATACTTGAGTTTTAAGTGCACTGGTTGGCTGTGATGGGGCAGAGAAGTCACAGGACAGCATTTTAAGGCCAGCTTGGACGGCAGCATGGTTTCTGGCATGGAAATCAGTTCATGTAAATTAGAATTGTGGTTTCCATGAATACTATCATATATGGATTGGAAGCTGATTTTCCAAGAGCAGTCGTGCCAGGAAAAGTTGTGCTCTCACATGGCCCCAGGCAGCAAGCACAAGTGACACAAACATGGTGAGGGTGAGTTCATTTACAACTGTGACTGTTCAAGAAGTATTTCTAAAATTCGCCTTCCCTGCTGTTCCTCCCTCATCCATCCCCCCTTCCTCCTCCCCTTCCAGCTATGCCAGGGTGAGCTTGGAGGTTTGGTATCCAGCCTTAGGAAGCAGCTGGTGCTGGGCTAGCGGGGCTCGGGGCCACAGCTGCGCACCTGGGCTGAGCAGGTAAAGCTCCGCTTAGCTGGGGACTGGATTCTTTCCCGGCCCCTCTCAGCAAACAGTTTGCTCCTGCCCCGGAGCTCTGCGTTCCTCTGCCCTTATCTCCCTGTGCAAGCCAAAGCTATAAATGTTATTGGCCATGAAGTTATTCATCCCCTTCAAAGTTACGCATATGCAAAACAGGCCCTCCTGCTGGAATGGGAGTCTCCATACCAAGAGTGAGAGTTTAGAGTTTTTTGGTTTTTTTCTAATAAAAATCTCCAAGAAAGAAGCATATTAATGTACAGCAACATTAATAGCACTGGATCTGTATAAACCTAATTATATATGTTACCACAAGTAAATGACCACAGCATTTCTTACAAGGTAAACATAATGTAGCTCCAGGGATGGCTACACTGAGGTGCAGAGCAGTGGCCCAGTTCATCTGTGCAGTTGGCAGTGGAGACAATAAGGAGGACCTTGAGCTGGGACATAGGTCCTGTGTTCATCTTAGGCACAACTCATTCCCTTGCCATCCCTGTCCCAGGGATGTGGTATTGGTCCTGCCCCTGGAGTGCTCTGCAGGCAAACTGGCACACAGCAGCCTCCATCCCAGTTGGATGCAGTGATATTCCTACCAGACCAGCAAGCAGTGGTGGCCGCTGTCATCAGAGACCAGAATTTCAAAATTCAGAAGACCCTTCTGCCTTCTGGGAGTTCATGAATTTCGTTCTGGTTCATGCCTGCTATTGTTTTAAACTCATTCTTTTCTGAGGAATGATTTAGCTCAAGAAAGAAAGCAGCTATTTTATTTTACTGATAACTAGGAGAATTCAATTAAATATAAAGGCATAGGAGATCTGTTACACCTCTCTGACCTCTGGAGCTGGAAGAAGCCATTCCCCTATTTATGGTATGTCTCCTATTTTATTAGATTCATGCACAGGCTGAATCAGTTGTTCCCTGTTTTTCCCCCATTCTGTTAATGGCTCAGACCAAGACCAATGCTTCAAGCCAGCTGAGCCTGGAAACCTCTGGATGATCCAAGCAGCAGTTCCCAATCAGTCCCATCCCCTTCCCTTCTCCTGCTGCAGGGCAGCTCTCTGCACAGGGTGGTGGTGTGGGGGTGAAGTAATGTGGGACAGGGCTTTTTGGGGAAGCAAACGTGAGACCCTGGACATCTTCTGTCCCACATTTCAACTTCCGTGGCCTAACATCAAACATGTCACTGCAGTCTGAGCCCCCATGGGCCTGATGGAGGAGCAAAAAGAGAGGGCTGGAGGCAGCAGATCCTAATCTTTATTAAATAAGAACAAAGCTTATGCCGGCTAATGAGAAAAACAAACTGATGAAAGATCCGGCAAGCTCCTCAGAAGGACACAAAGAAATTCTCTCTGAACAAGAGCAGGCTAAAAATATTCCAGAATATTTATTTTGCTGGCAATGTCTTCACAGGCTGCAGATCTGATGCCGCCTCTTTGGGGGCTGGCATGGCCGTCACAGCGATTTCAGAGGAGGGTGCTCCAAGCTCTGCGTGGCGCCTGGAGTCAGGGCAGAAACAGCCAAGACACGAGAGCATGAACTGCCTCGCTGCTGGGAGATGACGGCCAGTCCCTGTGCACCTCTGCTTCTCTACAGGCAACAGAATATTTACCATTGGTTTATGTCCATCATCTCCATGTTTGGAGCCTGTGAGTAAGAGCCAGAGATGCCACAGGCACTTTTCTCCAGTTTCATTCCCCTTCTCAACGCAGGCCATTGCACACAGGGTGCCAAGGCTTGCACTGACGCTGAGCATTCTCTGCATCATGACTTCAGACACATCAGGGACAACTGGCTATAAAGTAGTTGTCTTATCCCGTTTGAGCCCACAAAGTTCCCCCAAAAGAAATCCATGACATGCTGGCCTTACCAGCCCCAGGTCTCCTCCCTGCAGCGAGCCGCAGCCTAAGGAATCGTCATCAGCAAAGGTATGGGCACGATTTGCAAGCAAACCCAAAACCACATGAAAATGCTCAAATTGCATATGTAACATTATGAACTCCAAAGCACAGACCATGCCTGGGGAAACCGTCAGGATGGGGAGTGTTTTAGGAGGTTGTGATCAGCCCAGCATGCACGGTGAACCCCAGTGAGCAAAGCTGCACCCACGCAGGGGTTTGCAAAGGTTCAACCAGCCCAGCTATGTTGTGTCTCCTGCCCTTGCCACTTCCCCTGGGCCCCCATGAACCTCTGTCCAGCCTGTTCTCTCTAGAAATGGTTAGTGGGAGGCAATGCCATTGCCGTGCTGGGTCAGACCACCCAGCCAGGACAGGCAGCTGGGGAGGCTGCTCAGAAATCAACTCCCAGCTTCACAGCTGCACCCCCTTTCCCATACAGGCTGAGCCCCAAACCTAAGTATTGCATACCCACTGAATTTGGCTGAAAACATCACTTCTGAAGTCAAAAGAAATGCAGTAAAAAGGCCTGCAGTTCCCCCTCTGCTTCTGCCTTCACTGACCACTTCAACCTCTGCTCTTTTAATATACTGTGGCTAAACTTGCTGCCAGCAGGTCAAAGGGAACATAATTTACTCGGGCTTTGATTCATTTGATAGTTTGGGGTGAAAAGGGGGAGGGGAACGATAGGAGACAAAGGCAATAAGTGGTGGCAGGGAGGGAAAGAGGTTGCCTGTTTGTGTGGGAACTGGATTAGTATGACAATGACAGAACCATTTCCTAGCCAAGAGGGATTTAGCAATACCAAGAGCGTTTTGACCAGAGCAGGGGCTCCCTGTGCTCAGATCAGCCATGGTGGGCAGGAGGCAGCCTGAGCATTTGTCTGCAGGGTGCTTTTTACCTCTTCCCCTGATTAGTAGATTGGCAAGGGGAGATGGGTGTTTGTATTCTGTATTGCCTGGAGAGTTCTTTTACTGCTCAGGCAGGACCATGGGATGGTCAGAGTTCACTTCTTGGCAACTAGCTCTCATCATGTTTGCATCTCCTTAACACCTTCCTCATCTTAGACCTCTTACCAGATCCATCATGATTTTCCCTGCCCATTTTCCTGCTGGAAGGAAGCTGCAAGGCTTGGAAGAGACAAATGAACCCATGTGGTACCACAAGGGGCTTTTTTCTAGAGACACATTAGAGGCACCAATTGTCCTACCAATATTTGAAGCATGAGGAGCTCACAGGCACCAAGGATGGGCTGAAATCAGGGGAGCACAGCCCTTCCCTCATATTGCTTCTGGCTGTGATTTTTGGTTGCTCCATAGCAACCTGTGCAGCTCAACTCACTCGCCTTGTCCTCGCTGGTGCTGTGCAACCTCCAAAATATTGTAAAAACTGCTGTTCTCTACCCTGCTCACTCCTCTAGTCAGTCACCACCATGAAGTCAGGGGCTGTCCTGTGCCTCGTGATGTAGGTTTTCCTTCAGGTACCTAAGCTTTATCTTGGCTATGGGCTTCAGGACAGGACTAAACTAAAAGCAGGAGCCAGCAGCTTTTGCAGAGAGCCCTTCCTGATGGCAATGCCTTTGGGTCACCTCACACACCTCACTGGGCTGCGTGCTCTTGGACCAGTCTGATGCTGGCAAACACAGATTGCTTCCCCCTTTTTTGTGGGGGAAAATAGAGGAAAAGGGCAACATCCCTTGTGAGAACTTAAATATTTCACTCTCCTGCTTTTGTCCTGACTGACTGGAGTTTACACAGGAGTGAAGAGGCCAGGAGGAAGCAAAGCAATGTGGCTGCTGTGGTTTCAGTTCTCACTCCACCTTGCTACTGAGAAACTGGACGTGTGGTTTGGTTTGTGGCTGGGGGGGAAGAGGAATGGTCCTTGGATCTGATCCCTGCTGGTTAGGCTCTTTCAGTCCCACAGAGGCACCAGCAACGCCGATGGGGGCTGGAGGAAGAGGAGAGAAAACCAGCCCCCCAACAAGCCCCACTCCAGCAGCTCATGGCGCATTAATATTCACCACAGAGCCAGGGGTGTAAATTCACTGCTATCTCCTCGGAGTTTGCTGTTTAGGCCGTTCATTTCACATAGATGTCACTACAGCCTTATGAGCACTCCTCCGAGCCAGCCGCTTAAATGGACCCAGTGCATTATAGTAATGGAGTAACTGTATAAAAACAATGAAATCCAATCTCTTTAAACTGATTTGATGTCTGCCTGAACCACAACATTTCCTGCTAATGGCTTCCTTCATTTTGTAACCGTGATCTCCACCTGATCAGATTACAGCTGTTTTTAATTACAAAGCTAATAGAGTTTGTAGGCAGTGTCAGGCAGACAGCGCATGCCTGGGGTGGGCACAGGGTGGAGTGGAGCCGGCGGGGGCTCTGGGTGACTGTTATCACACTCAGCTCATCAAGCTAACTGTCAAAACACTGGGAGCAGGGGGCAACTAGGAGGGACAGTGATATTTTTCAGCATGGAGCCAGTATGCTGCTCTCCAGATCAGTCTCTGGTGACAGCAGACAGCCCTGGGTTGTGCTCCTGCTCCGTGTTCTTGCGACCAAGCCAGGCAGCTGGTGATGCCCAGAAGATTCATGACATGTGTTGGTGCTCCTGCAAGGCAGGTGGCAGGGTCACAGGGAGGCATGAGAAGGACAGAAAGAGATCTTCTTGATGATGGAGTATAGAATGGGAAAAGAAAAAAGAAAAGAAGCAGACCAGAATAGGAATGTATGGTTCCATTCGACTTCTGCAACTGATGGGGCAGGAAAGAGCATTGCAGATAACTGACAGTGGAAAAAGCCCTCGAGATTGATGTCTTTCTCATGGCATAGTGCAGTCAGCTGCTGGGTCTGCATCCTTTTCCTCAGCCCAGGCAGAGAAACTCCAGGTATTGTGTCCACAGCACAGCCCTGTCCCCACTGGCCTTGTTTAGTCCAGCAGTTTGTGTATTGATTGCTCCATCTCCCTGGGTTAGGGACATGGATCAGCATAGCTGCAGGGAGAGGAGCAGTTTGAAAGAGCTGTTCCCAAGCAGTGCTGGGCAGGGATGTTTGTACCCAGCAGACACGTGCATGCACTGCAAGCAAGCTCCTGTGAGATTCTCTAGAGGTGGGAAAAAACTGTGCATGTTACAGTAGTGCTGGGTATCTTGTGTTGATGTTTAAGATTCAGCTGAGGTCTTGCTCAGTTGAAGGTGAGTGAAAAGTCTTGGCAGAGAAATAGCAGCATCTCCCTTTCATACCTCCCTGTCCTGCCAAGTCAACCTCTTTCCCGGGCTGGTGGAGCTACTCTTGTCTACCAGAGCACAAGCCAGGCAAGTGGGACAGCTCAATGGTGAGGCACCCAATTACAGAGCTGGGGAAGCAGGGAGCAGGCAGGTGCAGCACCCCAAGGCAGCCCAGCCCCTGGGAGTGTGTTCCTGGGCAGTGTGACCCACACCAGAGGTGCCCTGCTCAGTTCACTCCGTTACAGGAGGTGCTCATCCCTTGCTCTTGCCATGCCAGAGCTGCACATGTCGGGTGATGCACCAGCTTTGTAAATGATTTAGGGTCCACATCAAGAGCCCATCAATTATGTATCCTGGGACTTAATTATTTAGCTTGACAGGAGTCTCTCCCCTTAATTTCATTGTCTTCTCAGTCTCCCGTTTCACAAAAGAGCTGTGGATGCTCTGCTGGGAAGGGCACGCTGTCATATGTTTCCGCTTCTTCTCGGTATTGCCCAAACCCATCTGTTTCCCCCTTCCCTCAGCAGATGAGGAAAATGAGACCCAGATATGATTCCAGGGCAAGGTGAGTGTCTGGGCTCTTACACCATCACTGCTGTGCTCTGCCCTTGAGTTGTGTCAGGGACTGGACTCTGACACTGGTCTAAATGAGCAAATTTAGCAGGTTTTTGGGATGCTATAGGTGAGATGGATGCTGGGATGAATTTCTGTAATTTCTAAAGTCCTTTCTGACAGCTGGTCACCCACCAGCAGGTGCTCCCTGGCAGCACTGGGGATCCTGCCTGGGGTGATGACTGCCTGTCACACTGAGAGCCATCAGCACATGCCATCATTCACTCCTCTCTTCCTCCCCACTCTTTTCTTCCCTTCCATCTCTTCCTTTATCTGAACTTTTTATCTTCATGTCTGGTGCAGATGTTTACAGCAACTCAAGCCTTTGAGAATTGTTAATGCTGGGCTGTTTTCACAGCAGCATTAATATGCACTCTAAAAATGCCAAGTATCAGAAGCTGATCACTGCTGCTGGGTCGTGAGAGCCACAGGAGAGCAGAGGTGAGAGCAGTGGTCACGCTGGAGGGGCACAGCTCAGGCACACAAGGCCCTGGCCTTGACAGGATTTCCTCTCTGCGCCATCTCTTTGCCATATCTTGGTATGTTTTTAAGCATGTTTACTTTTCGATCCTCAAAAACTACCTTTCCCTAAAATAAATAAAACCAAGACCCGGAGTCTAGGATTTTAAAGCAGCCCTACACTAACAAAGCAGTTTGTGCAGATCAGTTGTCACCAGCAAGCCTACAATAACAAAATAATCCACGCAACCCTATACAACGCTGAAACAACCGGTATGGGCACACGAGGAAGGAAATATCTTTTCCAGCATCGAGCTTAACAGGACTTTGTTCTGCAGTAAACTCAGGGGTCAGGAGGGGGATGTGAGGACCAAAACACCTTGAGCGGTGTAACTTTAATGTCACGCAGCAGGCAGGGTTGTGGGACACGCGGGAAACACCACTTCGTTAGCGCAGCGTTTAATGGTCTGGAAAAGGAAAAGAAAGTGAGGGTTTGAGATGAAACAGGAAGTTCCCTCGAATCCTGGAGCCTTTGAAGAATTGTCAAAGGAATGAGAAGTCTGAATGTTTGGAAAGGCTCGGGATTGTGGAGCCAGAGGGGGCAGGGGGATACAGAAAGGGAGGCATCAAGCACAGACCTTCTCCAGACCCACACTCCTCTCTTTGTTCCCCTTTCCTTTTTTTCTTAAATTATTAGATGTTTTTTTCATTGCTTATTTTTTCTCTCTCTCTCACACACAGGCACTTTCTGAGGCCAGCAAGAATTTTCTTGCAGCTTGAGCAAAGCCCCAGTCCTACACCCCGGCATCCCTGGTGTGGCATTCCCCACACCTTGGTGCAGAACAGGACGTGGAAGTAGCTCTGTGATCCAGACTCTGCTCATGCATGACGCACAAACCTTTTTTTTTTTTGAGGAAGTGTTTAGGGAGTTTGAAAAGTTCTGGTTAGCTGCCTTTTTTTATATTTCTTAATTAATTTTTTTCTGCCTCTTCTATTTTTGGGTGTGGCATTTCTGTGTGGCTGCAGAAGAGCACACAAGCAATGCCTCCACTTTTTCTAGTGCCTGGTCAGCCAAGAGCAGCCAAAGAAAATTCCTGTATGACTTCCAAGATATTTTCTCAGCATTTGAAATGCAAATATGCTGAAAAAGAGTAGTTCAGTGGCTCAGCTATTACTAGAGGGAATCTGGTTGCTAAAACTGGTGATGATGGTGCTGATAATGGTGATGATGAAAGGCTGGTTCAGGGTTGAATTTAATGACCTGTGGTGTGCTAGTAAATGGGCCTGGTAACTAGACCTAAGAGAGATTTTTCACCCAGTTGAAGGCATCAGGAGGATGCCTAGAGCTGGAAGGATACCTGCAGGCACATCTTCATAGGGAATGGGTTTCATTTCCTTTCAAGCCCAAGGTGAGGAAGATGAGCTTTTTCTTCCTATATACTGGGGGAAACAGGATCTGCCCTTCCCAGGCAAAAACTGCTGGTGATGAGTTGCCTTTTCCTCTTGCAGGTTGCCCTCCCCAGTGCCCAGAAATGGCAAGACATGAGCAGTGAGGTGGCTGAGAGGGAGCACCCAGCTGCTCTGCGGAGAGGGTGAGCCTGGTGAAGGGAGCCTGGAGGGAGAGCCAAGACACTGTCATGATACTGTTCTTTCCTCTGTGCTAATTGTACGCTTGGGACCAAATTTAGACTGGTGTAGCTCTGCTGAAGTCACCAGGGATTAATTTGGCCTCTGGTGGCTCCATTGTTTTAGCTAAATGAGTCAGAAGAAGCGGCCTATTCTTATCTTCGCACAGTGGGGCAGTGGCAGTAAAGGCTCAGCGAGGCAGACCCCAAAAGCAGTGTGACTGGGACCTGGGACTGGGGCATCCACGAGATGAATGGGTCTGCAAGAGGAAATGTTTTGACATTTGGGTTATAGATGGAGGCAGGCTCAGCGTGGGTGCGAGCGGCGCTCACCGCTGCTGCAGGCAGAGGGGAAGGGGGCTGGCAGGTTCCCTGAATATTTGGCGGTGCCGGTTGGAGTTCCTCAATTCTTCGGCCACCGGAGAGGGAAGCTGTGGCTCTGGAAGGGGCACGTGGTGTCAAAGGGGACTTCACACTACTTCCCGGTGAGAAAGGGAGCCCAGGCTGGAAATGTTCGAAAAGCACCAGCTGCATCCCTGGCTGCTCGTGCTTCTGCCAGCCGCCGGCTGCGGGGAAGGAGTGACGGGACAGGGCACAGTCTCGCACAGGGCTGGCGTAGATGTTCTGGGCAAAAGTTTTGACTGCTAGCCCAAGGGCAGTGTGCTGGTTTAGTATGTTATGAATGCCCTCAAACTTCTGGGCAATTGAGGATGATTTGGAAAACCATGATTTTTCCAGCCCAGGTCAGTACAAGCTGTTTCCAAGCAGAGAGGTGTTTGCTGGAGAGCCTGCAGGAACTCTGTGCCTCACCCAGCCAGCATCCAGCCTTGTGGCAGGCAATTTTGGAGGGGAAATGGAGCCGGCAGTGGAGATGAAAATGTTGTTCCCCTTCCCACGCCTGTTGCTGTACCCCATCTCCCCTTTTCCTGCTGTACCACTGGACAGATAAGCACAAGATTTCAGTCTCCAAGGCTGTCAACCTGGCACATTTTGCCGTGGCCAAACACCCTTTAAAGCAAGTACAAAGGCAGATCTTCTTCTGAGGTTGGAGATAACAATAGGTAGGAAGGGCGGGGGAGAGCAGACCTGGAGCCTCACTGCTCCCAGCGCTCCTGCACCTCCACTGCTTAAACGGGCGCATTCCCAGCGTCCGGAGCCGGATAATAAGCAGAGCCACAGCAGCTATTCAGGAGGCTCTGACCCTGGCTAGGTAACTACATAATGAGCCTGTTTGAATTGCTCCCGTTCCTGCCAAAGGGGTGGGATCGGGGGATGCTTTTGTTTGCAATAATGAACCTGTAATTATGCTACATTTCTTGGTTTTAGCCACATTTTGTGTGTGTGTGTTGTTCTCTTTGTATTGACAGATTTATGGCCGGGATACTCCGCTGCACCAGCAGCCGTACGGCACCGTGTGGAGACTGTCTGACTGTCGTCTCAGAAAGGTGTGGGGAGAGGAGAAGGAGGGGGGTCTTTGCACTACCTCAGTCCCCAAAGGGTTAAATAAATGTATTAAAATTAATATGGACGGCACAGGTGCTGCCTTTCCAAAAGTCACAGGTTTCAGCAGGGCGGGGGAAAAAAAAATTATTTTGCGCTCCAGGTGAATTAAAATAATATGAAAAAAAAAGTAGGGAACAAAATAAATAAATAGCACATACCAGATTTCAGCTCCAAGGCGCTCAATAAAATTACACTTTGAAATGCAAGGATTAAGCAGAGTAGGTGACAAGGTAACTTTGTTAACAGGCTAATCTCTTGCCTTAACAGAGACAGGGGATTTACATGTGACTGCATAAAACTGCTTTATGGTCTTTTTTCCAGCTGGAGATGGTAGGAAGGGGGAAGGAGGAGACGGGACAGGGTTGGATGTTTTAGAGCCATTTGTAAAATGGGTTTAAACTATGTTTTTCTTATTGTTTTAGGTTTGTTTGTAGGTTTTTTTAAGCAAGTCTACACGGAAATGTGTCACCAATAATCAGTTGATTCCAAAAGGTCCAGGTAGCAGATGATAAAGATGTCACAGAATAATGAATAATTGGGTAAAACCATTTGTGGTGTGATCTTT
The DNA here is from genome assembly GCA_013400775.1 of Chaetops frenatus. NCBI lineage: Eukaryota > Metazoa > Chordata > Aves > Passeriformes > Picathartidae > Chaetops > Chaetops frenatus. Next base: position 235,329 of record VZTR01027467.1, on the reverse strand, counting down.
TCCTAAATGGTTTTATTTGTTCTTTTATAAAAGTCCAACCAGTATCGTGGGGTATTCAAAATGCTATGTCAGGACTACTTTTCCCTTAGTCTTTCTCTAGATTTCAGCACTTCTTCACCAAGGAATGTGTGACTTCTAAATCCAGGGTACTTATTTTAAATGTCTCCTCTATTCTTGGGCAGGGAAGGGGCAAGGGGAGAAAGAAAATTTTAAAAAAGAAAAAAAAATTAGAGCTATAAGTCTTTACATTTCTGTCCATTAGTAAGATGATGAGCAGTGAACAGTGAATGAACAAGTGAACATAAAATGAGACCTGGATCCCCCTGTGAAGGTTTGTATAATACAGTACCCACTTCTCTGTGCCTAGGGTCCAGCCACCCCTGCCTTCCCTCCCTCTGCAGCAGGCAGAGCGCCCTTAGCTTTTCCTTTTAGCTCCTTCAAGTGTCAGTGTGGATCTCCACGGTGAACCAGGGGAAACTGGGGAAGCAATCAGTTCAAACCTACCCAGGCTTCTCTGTCTCTGGATAAAAATGACAATGAGAAAACCAACTCCTGCATAGGATTCATGTGCAATTCAACAGAAAACAGGCTGAGCATGTTCTCTGGTTTTAAATAGATCTGGTGAAAGTATTTATCATGTTGTATTTGTTGCAGCATATCTGGGGTATTTGTGGTGACTGCAGGCAGAGGGACAGATTCTGTATGGAAACTTGGTGTCAGATCCCCAGCCCATTTACAGATTCATGTGCTGGACCATTTCTGGATGAGATTTCAGCTTTTTCAAGTGGGTGAAGATTATCTCATCTATGAGGGCATGGAAACAGACATCCTAGTGAGGGAGAGGAAAGCTGCTTTTCCCTTCGCTTTGACGCTGGAGTAGCAGGAGGGAAGACAGTTTCATTCAGAAGGGTTGTGCACCTCACTTGAGTATGACTCTTTAAACATTTCCAAACAATCATCCCAAATATATGATTTGCTGAATTTTTTTTAAATTATGTGGTTGAGCATTACTTCTCAGGGTTGCATGCAGTCCTGCATTTCAAGCTACCTTTGCAGGAAGGTGAGTGTAAAGGCTCAGCAGTCCATCTGCCCAAAATAGCCATGGCAATCTTGTCCATGGACATGCCAGGAGGTCATGGAGCCAACAGGAGCACAGGCAGAGGTCAGAACTGCAGTGGTGTGGTGGAAGGGGAAGTGGAGGGATGGGACAGGGCTGTCACCCAGCATGGCTGTCACTATTTCCCTTGGGAAGCCATCTGACTCCCACAAGAAAATAATCAGCTTTTTGTTGAGTCCAACAAACTTGATGAAACAGCCGGTCTAAGCCCCAGCTGTAACGTGGCCAGTGAGGACCTGCAGTATTGCTCTGAGTCCCCTCTGGATATCAGGGATAGCCAGAGCACATCCTCCACACAGCTTTTGAGTGACAATGGAACTCGTCTGCTCACCACTGCCCAAGGGTTTGAGATTGCACCGGGACCATGCAGCAGCCGTGTGCCAGGCTCATCAGAGGTGGACTGCTGACTGTGAGCACACCAAGCACTTTCTCGAGCATGGATGGAAGAGAAAGTAAAAATTACTCACTTTAAAAATCAGGCACAACCTCAACTCTGTAGTTTATCCACTGTTTGGGTGCTAAAACATATTCAAACCTAGCAGCAAACACTCTGTGCAGGAATCTGACCAATTGTTTCCCTTCTCTCTCTTGTCCTTATACCTTAAATCATTTTGACCTTTAATTGGCCCTAATTTGCCACAGACGGCCCTGGGACCCTTCAACACATTTGTTTGTAATTGGGTCTCTTTGTTATTTTTCCAGAGAGCCACTGTTGGTTGTTTCTTTTTGAAAACACTGTGGCATATCAGTGAGAAGCCGCTTTTAAATGAGCCCTGCTGGAGGCCAGGAGAGCCCTGTGAAAGCCCAGCAGAGAGAGACAGGGCTATCTAAACGCAATTATCATATCACTGTGAAAACGTGAAACCAGCCTGAGCTTAAGCAAACATCACCCGCCCCTGGGCTGATGGGGGGTAAAAGCTTTGCTGGGAGGTGTGGGGTTGAACCCATGGGAGAGGCGATCCTCACCTTTCGCCCAGCAAAGCAGGGAATGTCTCTCTGCCTGTTGCTTACTGAGGCTGGGTGTGTAACTGGGGCCATGTGTTTCCTTGGTGGTTTTATTTAAATTCACCTTATTGCAGTATAATGGTTTGCAAGGGATTGCTCTGGTAGAGCCACGGGGCACTACTCTGCAGAGCAGGAATGGGACAGCCCAGGAAAGGAGCAGCAAGCGACTGCCAGCAGACAGCACCTCCCCAGCCAGGCCCTGTGTGTGCCACTAATCTGGCTGTGGCCACAGTTTGCCCTTAGCCCTGCTCATAATGTCATCAAGATCTTAACTGTCCAAAGCGAAGTTAGGGCAGCGAGGGAAAATTCTGCAGCCAGATAACATCTGCACTGCCTCCTGCACTAATGGACACTTGGTCTGTAACCGAGCCTCCGCCCAGTCAGCCCTGCAGCATGGAGCCTTCTCTTTAATATTTGGTCTTTACAGACCTCACAATCAAGTTAAGCTCCAGGCCTGCTGAGCCTCGGAGCACAGGTTGTTGTGCCAATGGTCCTCTTGGAGACTGAAGCTGGTGCCCAAGAACATGGGGCCAGCAGTGTGTCCCATAAAGCTGTTTTAGTGCCAGATACCAAATAAATTTACTTTCCATGGCTTACAGCATTCACACAGCCAGCACCCACAGGCTCTACTGCCTTGGAATAGGTTAGAAAACTACATCTCACATTGTACAGACAGTCGAGTGAGCCATGGCTGCAAGGCTGGAGCTAACGCTGGGTTTCTGCCCTGTGGAGGGAAGTTATTTTATTGGATCCGTCTGTTCACATGTGGCTCCAGCAAGGAAAATACACTGCTGTTTTCACCTGGCTGACACTTGTGGAGGTCAAATGCAATTGAGGAGGATGTGCTGCTCTGCAAAGGTAGCAGGTATGATGATGCCTCCTGTCCCTCGAGGTCATGCACTGAGACAGGCATGGCAAGATGGTGTAAAATGTAAGAGGCACATGTTTAGAAGGAAGAGAGAGTCCTGCCCTCCCAGCATGGCTGTTAAATGTGGCTGAAACCAGCAGAGATTGTTCTTTAGAAACAGGAAAACCTCAAAAGTCCTCCATTGCCCCTGGATAATTCTTGATCTGTGAGGCTGGAAGCTGTAGTTTCTAATGGTCAAGGCATCTAATTGGAGTTAGACATCTAATTACATGGATGGAATTAGCACAGTAAAGTGAGTCTTAATAGCTGGCAGCAAGACTTCTAGTTATTTAAAGTTCCTACTATAGTTTGCCAGCACATAACTGGCTTTCAGGTGCTGGGGGAAGAAGCCCATCAAAAAGTGTCCCACTTCCCTCTCCAGGTCAGATTATGCTCAGCCAGAACAGTGTGAAAGGGGCAGGACTCCTTTGCCCAAATCTCCACCAGCTGGGGCAGCTCACCCAAAATACCAAGCTCTGAATGCAGCTGGCACAGAGAGACTCCAGGTGTGACTGAAGTGCTGGTTTCAGCCCAGGGATCAACTGCAGTCCTGCAAATGCCATCAAGGAATGTCCTTTTCTAAAGGTAACATGCAGCCAACAGGCTGAGGGTGAGGTTGGGGATCCACACAATGCACCCAGGCACAGCTGGGTCCTTCCCTGGAGGACAGACTGGGCATAGAGAGCACAGTGCTGCCAAATGAATGCTGGGAAGCATTTTGTAGTTGTCTTCAAAATCTGCATTTCTCTCCTGACTTTACTGTAATTTTTTTTCTACTGCTTTTCTGATGTTTCTGTCCAGGTTGATTAAATTCCAAGACATTTTTTTTTCTGCTAATGAGGTTCTGGTCAGATGTGAGCTCTTGCTGGGGTTCAACAGTGGATCCCTGCTGTAACACCCCAAAGCCTTTAGTGTCCTGGCAGATGCTGGTCCTCACAAGTATATTTAGACATGGGATCCTTGCCCTTGAGCAGCTCCAAGTGCCCAGGGTTTTTGCATATGCAAATATTTTCAAAGTCAGGGCTCTGTTTGTATTGCCTGTTTAATAATTTAAGTTTACATTCGAGTTTCTGATGCTCTGTTCATTTTTTTAAATCCAGCCATCATTTTAAGGAAAGAGGTTTCTTGCTTTGCTTTTTAAGCAGATGCCTGAAGTGTCACTTGTGAGTTCAGCATGTTGCTGCAGTAGATACAAAGCCTGGGCGCAGAGGTTGGAGTTGGTGTCTCTTGCTTTGAGTGATGATGAAGGAGCAGGAGAACTGTACTGCACAAAGTTATATTGTCCCATCACCATTCCTGATGTTCTTTTGTCCCAGTGGCTGCTAGGACATGCTCTCTGCTGTCAGAAAGCTCCGTGCTTGGTGCTGAGTCAGAAACCCGGTCAGCTGTCCTGCCTCTGAGCAAGACAAACACACCAGGACAGGCCTGCACATGCCAGCTCCTCTGACAAGCCAACATCTCTCAGGGGCCTTGGATACCATCCCTGGCGTAGGAAAGAGGAAAGATGTCGTGAATGCCTTTTGCACCACCTTGGTCAGATCCAGAGAAAAAACACAGTGGGGACAGTGGCAAGGGAGTTTGCTCCTGCTGTTCTCTGATGGCAGAACATGGGGCAGCAGAGGGTACTTGTTTCAGGGCTGCTGTTCAGCATTAGAAAATTTGCCTTTCAAAAATTCTCTGTTTTATTAAAACAAAAAAGCTTGAATGCTCAGGCAGGAAGAAGTCATTTTTCCAAAACAGACAGTGATGAATTTGGGGAAACTGGAGGGAGGCCAAGGAATTACAGCAGACTGAAAGCTGGGTGACTTTCCTGGGAGTGACCAGGAAAGCTTTCAAAGCCACCAACCCCCCCCTTCCCCACCACTGCCACAGGAGAGCTGAAACCTTGGTGAGCAGTCACTGCCACCACTGCTGCCTTCTTTTATTGCTGCCAGATAAAGAGGACAGACTCTCCTTTTTCACTCCATTCTGCTCACACAATAGGAGAAGGGGATCAGAGCCAAAATTACAAGTGTGAACCCTTAATGCATCAGGTTGAACAATGGGCTTTGGAGGCGTCTGCCTTGTCCCGAGAAGCAGTACAGCTAGTTCTGACTACCCAGTGCCATGGAAAAAAACCTCATTGTCCTGGCAAAATGCTCCCCAGAATGAAAACACCCTCCTCCTTCTTTCTTCAGCTTCCTAATGGGAAGCAAAATAACACACCAGGCCCACAATTAAACAAACATGCCACTAAGTGAGCCGAGCTCAAGTGTAACAGATGTTGTTGCAATTGGACCAGGCTGGAGGCCGGGAGCAAGCCACGCTGGCTGGCTGCTGCTCCCGGGATGCTGTTGCTGAAGGGGTTTCTTTCCCACACCACAGCCTTCTCCTTCCACCAATGGCTCTTCCTTTTTCTCTGGTATGCCTTTTTTCTTCCTCTCCTTGTCCTGGTGCATCCCCAGCTGCTCCACCTCATCACATTTCATTCATCACTTCATCAATTTCAGTTTTTAGCACTCAAAACCACAGGTTTTACTTCTGAAATCTCAAGAGATGGGGCAAAGCCATGTCAATTAACTTTTTAGGCCATGTTAGCATAGGAGAATGAAACAATTCTTTTCCTTTATTTCATTTCTCTTGATCTGTCTCCTCACTGGCACCTGGGCTCCATGCCACCTCCCAGTTCCTGCACTCCCCTGCTCCAAGTTTGATGGCTGTGCAGGTGACTGTGAGGCTGTAGCTCAGCACACTTGAGATTCCCACCCCAAAAGTGCTTTTCCTGCAAATATCACAGGCATCTCTGCAACATAAGTCATTTGGTGCTTGAGAGGTGACAGAGACGGCTAAAGGGCAAACAAAAGGGAAATTGTGTCCTTTTCATATCTGGCTGAATCCATCTTCTCTGTGGTTTTAGAACTCTGGTGCAGTCCATGATGGGAGTCCTATTACCTCCAAGGCTTAAAGTCCCTGACTCCGCACTTGCACCAACTGACTGATGCCTCTGATAGCCCATGCAACCCCTCATCTAAGGGGGTCTGTTCCTTCCAACTCCATGTCAAAGGGATGAAAATAATTTGGCACAAGGCAGAATCAGAGGCTGCTTGGCCTTGCTTGTTCCCCAGCAAAACTGTGCCAGGCTTCTATTATTGCTAGAGGAACAAGAGGGACTCAGGGCTGGGGACAGCCCACTCCAGGGCTGGGGACAGACTTCACTGGCCACTGGGTCACTCCCTAGAGCAAAGCCTCCTTCTCTCACCTGAGGGTCATGGTCACCAACACCTTCCTGAGGTGTTTTGAAGAGGAATACAGGGCTGTACGTCGCAGCATCTGTGCCCACACACGTCTCTGGCTTGTCTTTTGCTCTACTTGCTCTTGCAGTTACAAGGCCCTGCCCAGTGGGGTTTTGCTTTGCCCCAGGCTGCTGTAACACTGTGACTTCTGTGACTATTAATAGAAGTCTAAGGAAGTAAGAAAAGTTAACTTCTCTTTCTCCTTCAAGCAGGGAAGCTGGAAGATCCCTGAAATCTTTCCTGAGGTGTGTCAGAACAGGGACTGTGCCAGCACAGAGGCCCTCAGAGCCATGCCAGCAGCACAGTTTAGCACTGGAGCATCCCCCACCAGCCATGCTCAGACATTTGATACAGTGGAGCAGGTAAGCAGCTCAGAATGAAACCTTGCTTGGTTTACCCTGTTTGTTGGGCAAGACAGGCTGGATACCCTGGGAACTGGCAATATTAAGCCAACACCAGCTCTCAGTGCTCTGCTGTGGTAAGAAACCAGCCAAATGCAGAACTGTTACGAAGCAGGGCTGCTAGTTCAGCACTCTGATGATCAGGGTGAGGACAGCACAGACACAGAGAACTCCAGCCAGAACAGGCTTTCATTGCTCCTGGTGTACTGCTGAGCAGTATTTCCACTCATGTGACAAATTTATGAACAAGCAACAAGAAGCCTTTGGCAGAAAGCATCCCTATTGTCAAAAGCCCTTTCCAGGTGAAAATGAAAACCGGTTCCAGGTGTACATCCAGGTATTCCAGACCAGGGAGGTACTGGAAGTAAATCACAGCAAGCCAACCAGCCACCTATCCCCTTACTTATGCCCTAAGATTTGGGGATTTTATACTTTTGAACAGCTTACACTGAGATAAAGCACCTCAGATGGAAAAATTGATGGAGGTATTGGGTTTTACTTCCTTTTTCCAGTTGATAGACACAATGCATGCACAGAATGTGACTGCACTTTGATAAATACAGCAGCAATTTTACAAAGTTGGCTCTTTCAGAACAGTTGATGACATGAGCTAAAATGACTAGGAATTACCATCCAGAAGTGGATGTAAAATTATCAGATTTCAAGTAATTCAGGAGATACCCTGTCCCATAGAACAGTGTTGGTTTTTTTAAAAAAAATGCATCCTTCTTCTCACTGCCCTTTATTCTTCACCCCACCCCCTTTCTCTCATTTAAAACACAAATTTACATCTGTTCAGTTCCTGCTCTGTTGCCCACAGCATCTTTTACTTTCACAGCAGCTTGGAAATGCAGATTTTGTGACTGAGACCTAGTACAGCAATGTCTCTGGGCTGTGGCTGCAGAGCACCCTCCCTCCTCTCACCAGCTCTGGGGCTCACTGGATGCTGCTCTGAGCCTGTTTGGGATGCTGAGCAACAAAATGAAAGCAATTTTTGGTTTCGTTAGGTTTTATGGCCAGCTCAGTGTATTGAGACATTTATTTACGGGGTCAAGTGAAAAGCAGGGGAAAAGAGGGAGACCAAGTAGGAGAGTATGCTCAGCAGAGAGAATGGGATGCTGCAGATCTGCTGCCTCCAACCCTGTTTCTTTAATGGTGGTACATTATATATCTTGTATGGATGCTTGTTCTGGTTCTTGCTCAATGCATTGACCAGAACATGCAGTTCTTCCCTTAATCCCATCCCAGTGAAAACCTATGTGGTAACTGTATTTAAAGCCCATTTAATTCCAGTCTTCTGTAAGCAGGACTATTTTGATAGAGCTGGGGAAGTAATGACACAAATAGTTGATAGCACAAATAGTTGTGCTGGCAGATCAGAAGAAGTGGCAACCTCTGGATGGCAGCCATGAAAAGCAGCTGTGGATAGACACCCTGCACAGAGTTTGGCTGCAGCTGGAACAGGATGCACAGCCTAGAGCTTCAGTCACTGTTCTATCAGGTCAAAGGAAGGGGAAGGGTGAATCAGTCCAGAACAAATGAAAACTATTCTGAATGCTGGCTCATAAAATGAAAGGCAACTTTTAAAACCTCAGCAAAACAAAAGATTTGGCTAATCTTCCACCACTGTCTTATTTCTGTTGTCAGTCTAGCACCTGGTTTAATTCTCATCCCAGAGAAAAGTAGAAATACCAGGATACCACAAGTAATTTTTGGTGCTGTAGCTCTTCAGGTCAGAAAGAAGCAGAAGTAGTGGGGATTTCTCCTGAATTATCCTACCAGTTTCTAAAAGTGTATCTGTACAGTCTTGAGTGTCTCAGCCTCTTCTAAAGCAGACAGTGTAAGGCACCAGCAGTAGCACCATTTCTGATTGTGACTCAGTCCTGTTTGGCTGCAACACCTCAGATGCCTCATCCCATGAGCCCTGGAGCTCTCCACACGTTGCTTCATGTCCAAACGAGCATTTACTGGAAAGAGAAAGTGAAGAGAAGGGGTAGCACCCTCTGTGACACAGAGCAAGAATTGAAGGCAGGACTGAGTGAGACTAAAAATGCTGTGTGGTGGCGATTCTCAACCATGGTAACAGCCCTCAGGAGAGCTGCTACAAACCAGAATAGCTTGTAACAGCCCTGTGGGACCAGAGCCAGAACAAGGAAGGTATCAGCTCTGTCCCCCTCACAGAACTGAAGCTTAGCATGACTTGGAAAGCAGAGGATCTGTTTTGTCTCTCTTGGAAGTGGGGCTCTATGGATGCCAGATGATTAGGGCTCTTTTAACAGAAAATGCAAAATAGAAGTATCACATAGCCCTGCGATCTGCTCACCTTTCATCCAGTGATTACTTTCTCTTTTAGCTCCTTCTTCTGTCCCTCCTGGATGGAGCATTCACTTTAGCAGAGCATTGGCAATGTGATGCCATGCTCATACCGGCCTGGAGGAACCTTGCTTTTCCCAGTACCACAATCAGGACGAAAACGTGACCTTTTGTTGCAACCAGACCTGCCCTTAATCCTCAGGTCACTGGTGACAGCATGCCCGACATCCACGTATGCCTACAAACATTCCAGGAGATCTCTCTGATGCAAAGCCCCTTTGGCCATGTGCTGCTATGTGAGGCAGCCTCCATCTCTTTGCATTTCAATCGCATTCATCTACAGCCAATCATGGGGGAATCTTGTCACTTGCATGAAATCCCCTCTGCTCCATAATTACAAGGGCCAAACTAAGGTCTTTAAATGGTTTGTGAGGTGATCCAGGTGATGAGGATGTGACCTAAGGTATCAAAACTCCCAGCAATAAAGGGGGCATCATCGTTGGCTAACCCCCTTCAGGGGCTGGTATGTGGCAAGCACTGGAATGCACCACTTTTCTTCCTCTGGCTTGATATAATTACTTTCAGTGTTATTTAAAGCTCTGACTAATCACAGGCAATGGCCAGGTTTATAATGCAACAGTGTGTAGCCTGGAGCAAATTCTGACATAATTACACTGTATAAATTCCCCCATTAGAAGTGACACTGCATTGGCATTGTGTATGAAGCAGCCCTGGTCCAGTCAACTGGCTCTGTGAAAATCTGTCTGACGACTGTTTACCCTGTTGATATCTTATTGACACTTCTTACAATGATCAGACTGTTATGTGACAGCAAATGGAAGCCAAAGGCTGAAGAGTCTCTCCTCTCCTCTTGATGGCTTCAACTGTGGTCGTTTTTTTGCCTGGTTTTCTCTGGGTAAGGCCTTGCTCAGTTCTGATCAGTCTGAAGTAGAAAAAGAAGCATGTAGTTATGGTACAAATAACAAAAGCCCATAGAAACCCTGACTGGGGTTGCATCATCTGCTTCAAGGAGCAATTACTCCCCTAGGTCCTATCCTTTCACTGCAGTGGGATTATGAGCCATATTAGGATTTGTTCCGACCTGGCATTGCCTTGCTCCGTGGCAGGGTAGTGAGAGCCAAGCTGCTCTCCTGCTGGTTTTAGCTCATGCCAATGGAGCAGCAGGGTGTTGTGATGGGCTAATTTGTCAGATCCTGGTATGTTACTCTGCAAAATGGTTGCATGATATATTTGTTTCCCACTGCAGTGTCAGGGCTGTGGCACATTTGGACGGCCTGGAAAGAGGGAGTCTGCACCCTTGGTCGGGAGGATGATGACAGAACCCTCAGGACTGTGGCCAGTGCCATTTGGGCAAGAAAACCCAAACACATTTCCAGTTTTGGAGCAGTGGTTCAATGTAGATCAAGGAAGGATTTTGACCTTTTCGGCCAGTATCTTACATCAGGATCAGAAAAGAAAAAATAATAATCTGAATAAATTCAATGAACATTGGTTATAAAAACAAAAGCTTGTGGAGAAGTTCAAAGAAGTTTTATCACCTCCCTGAGGAAGGTTCAGGAGGGACCCACTGAAAACATACCTTAAACAACAGGCTTTCTAGCAGCAGAATAGCAACAAATGGTGATATGGTTCAGAGGCTGGGATAGGGCAGTATGATTCCAGCCTCCCTCTAACCTGGGAGACCTGAGCTAATTTCAAGTATGGGGAATGGGATCTGGAGTCTTTTCAGATCTTCAGTTTCAAGCTGGCTCAGGAGACCAGGAGGTCTCCAACATTGGCAAACTTAAGAGATGAATGGAGGGGGGTTTTTTAGTTATAGCTGAAAAAAAAAAATTCCTATCTGTAGAGGATTATTATGTTGTCTATACCAGTTTATTTACAAAATCCCAACGACTGAGTTTTGTTGTGAAGAAAGTGAGAAAGGCTATTCTTTAAGGGAGGTATTGACACAACTATTTGGGAATCTTTTGGGCATCATGCAATACAAGTAACATTGGTGGCATTTGTACATTTTCACCAGCTAAGAGATTAACTCATTAACCCCCACCCCAAAATCTGAGGCAATAATGCCTGTCTTTTGTTTGTTTGCTTTCAGCATCATCAGGAAAGCTGTGACCTGGATGCACCACACAATCTCCTTAAGCAGTAAGCAATGCCTCCAAGAGATTCTTCCTAATGGTATTCAGAGGCTGGAGCAAAGCACTGAGATGCTGGTGCATGTATGGAGACAGTGGGGTGGTCCCCTGCTGCTGTTTCCAAATCCCAGTGTCCCCACACTGAGCTGGGTCCCTGTGGGAGCAAAGTGTTTTCCCCAGTCCCTGCCTCTCTGGGGTGCCTGCCCTTGCCTGGGTCAGCAGCAGCATGGAAGAAGTTAGCACTGCTGCTCCCTATGGCAAACCAAGCTGTGGCTAAAGGAGTATTTGGATACCCTCGGCTGCCAATTCAGAACTTTCCTAAAACCAGCAGTAAAATTTGCCTCCAATTCCTTTTTAGGAAAAGAAAGCTGTAATATAAAGTCCCATTTTCTAGGCATTAAAAGTTTACAACCCACACCATTAAAAGCAACATTCTGTGTCTAACTTAATGTTTGGTCTTCAGGAACAGCTAGGAGGAAAAGAGAAGGTTCCCTGTTTGTTCTACAAAGTAGGAAAGTGGTTGCTTTCTACACTGTAAATATGCATTAGAAAGCTCTTATAGGCTCGTGCTGGGGATTTGATGTTTTTAACTGACTACATTCCTTACATTTTTGTATAACTGCCAAGAAAGCTACATAAAATGGCTTTTTTTAGTGTTTTCTCTAAGAATAGCCCCGCTTCTTTGTAAATATAGCAAAGGAATTGTTGATAATAATTCTTTGGGAGAATAACTGGTGTTATTGATCTTAAAAGTAGAAAGATTGCTGTTTCTCTGTCTCAGAAAGAGAGCTAACCAAGTAGGCTGGGACTTCAGAAAGCCTGAGCATTCCTTGGCCAGTTACTGAAATTAGACTGGTTTCATTCCTGTGCCAGAAGGTGTAGAATCAGAGAAGACCAGCATCAAGTAGAAACAAAAAACCTGAACCCTAAGATTTGTATTTTTTTTTCAGCATGCAAAACTGAACTTTTTTCCTCTGTGTTTGCATTTCTCCATTTGCAGGTGGCTCTGCCATCTGCCAACTTACCCTGAAAAACTGGGGTTAATTTACTCAGTCTGATTCAAATGTGCACAGTTAACACTTGGGTACTCTTAAACCTTTGCAGTGTTAGGAGAAGTCCCACTCTCCTGAGATACCAGCATGCAAAGTTCATTCTCAAATTGAGCCAAAGTTTAGACTACAGAACCCTGGCTGTTGCTTGTTTGACACCCATCATATATATGCCAAGACCTTAGATGTGTTTTGTAATGCCATGCAATAATCTGGTGGTAAAACCAGGCTTGCAGCATGAGAATTTGAACCAGCCTGTGCAATTCTTTGACTCCTAAACATTCCTGCCATCCAGGATTACGAGAAGGTGGAAGGCTCTTAATCCACTTGTATGTCACTTCCAGGGGAAAAAAAGGTACAATTATTTTTCTAGGCTTGACTGAAAGCATCTGTCTTCCCTGCAGTTGAGACAACCCCTCACAAAGGCTCCCTGTCATTAACCAGACCTGCCCTTCAGTTGAACATGCAGAGATTTGGTGCTTGTTCAGCCTGGCTTCGTCAGGGCTGCTGGCCCTTGTCAGGATTATTTTTCAAAACAGAGACTCGGTGGGGCCAGGCTGCAGCATACACTGCCCAGACACTGCCTTCTGTTTGTTCTGAGTCTGCCTCCCCACCTTTGCCATAAAAGCTGCTCAACGGTTGTTCCTGGTTCACCTTTGCCGGTTCCACACAGCATTTTATAGCCCTGTATGATCATTTACTCTCATTTACTTCCCAGACTGAAATGCCCCAGTCTCTTTAGTTATTCCTCATAGAGGTATAGCAGGTTAAAAGAGGGCAATCTTAGGAAAAGCAGTAAGCAGTCAGTGCTGTCATGACTGGGGTTTTTTTCCTCTATTGTCAGTTTGGTTACTTGCTCTGTCAATGAGATTTCCACTGTGCCAGATGGCATTTGAGGGCAAACATCCTTGCATCTTTTGAGCCTGTGTTTCACCTTCAAGCCTGTGCTTGTGCCACAGCTTTGATGATATCCAAAGCTACGATATCTCAAATGACAACAAAATACATGCAATCTGTAAGGGAAAGGCTTCTCATCATCTCTGCTTGTGAATGTGACTTGTGAATGTGAGGTGGTGAAGGATGGAAGGCAGACTTCCCACCCCATAAGGACTTTCAAGATTTAAAAATTAAAACAGCTCCTAGTCCAATTAAAGCAAATAAAAAGCCAACCAACCAAAAACCAACACCACCAAAACCCACTTTGTTTTTATCAAGATTGAGAGATGACACACAGTCTGACTACAGCATTAATGAGCTTGTTTGTGGTTTAGGAAGATTCAGATCCTACTATTGTTGTTTCCAGTATGCATCTGGGCTTGTAGCTTCTCTGCTTGTGTTCTTAGATTTCATGTTACCACTTCTAGTTCCACATTTGGGTGGATTTTAACAGGTAGGACTTTGTTTGGGTCTAAATAGCAGCTAATTAAGCAGGCTCACAGAACTTAAATCCCAAATGAGGACAGAATTATGAAAATTGATTGTCCTATGTGATTTCTGCCATTCAAAGTCAAATTCACATGCTAAACTTGATTTGTCTATTCCTTTTACTACTCTTTGTAAAAGTCTGAGCATTGTGATAAGGACTGTGTGGAGTAGAATGAGAGCACAATAGGTTAAATGTTGCAGATGTGCTCAAATTGGGGTTAAGAAGAGACCCCAACCTGGGATCCAAACCACTTTATGACTTCTGCATAACTGGATAATTGAGCTGTAATGGGATGCAGAATGTTTGCGTGTTTGTCTGCCCATGAGAGGCATAGCTTCTTTTTGGACTACAGGCCCCAAAAGATCTTGTACTAACTATAGGACAAAATATCTGTTGCCTCCCTGAATCCCTCCATGTGCCTGAGTAAGAGGGATGTGAGTGAGGGCTGAGTTCCCAGAGTGGGTGCAGGGAGCACAGTGTGAGAGCGTGCAGTGCTCTTCAGAAACATGGCTTAAGGTCAGACTCCACTCTAAAGCTTCCCCAGAATCCCAAATCCTCTTTTTATATGAGTTTCACTCAAACACAAACAATTAAAGAATTTCATCTTCTCCTACTACAGTGGGAAAGCTTGGATGCTTCTCTGGTCTCTTAACTTTATTAAACAGTCCCAGAATGTTCCCTGGATGAGGGTCCTGCCTGGCTTCAGACAACCCAAATCTTTGTGTTTGATGTGGATAAGTTGGTCACTGATGCCAATTGGCAGTAGGGAGGAGAAATAACACAGCTTGTTGAAAAGAGGAAAAAAATAAGGGACAGCTACAAGCTTCGTGTCTGCTCATACGATTGGAATGATTTGACAAAGACTCCCATCAATGGCAGCATTTCAGAGACCTCTGGCATGGGCCATTGCACATCTCCACTATCTGTGCCCTTTTAAGTTGCTCCTCCTAAAGACAGCACCAGCCAGCTTTGGAGCTTAAGCACCGTATGTTCTGACCCCTGCCTGGAGCACGGGGAAATGCTTTTTGTAGTCTTAATTTTGGAATTTGCCCCATTAATAGGCACAGTCTGGTGGAATGGGGAGAAACATTCCTCCTGGGCCTGATTGCTCTGGTCTCCAGCAGCTCTCTCATCACCAGAGGTTTGTCAGAGCGTGCAGTATGCTAACATCCTGCCAGCTCACCTTTCGCAAGCTGGCTCAAAGGCATTGGTCCCACCAGTGCAAATAAGGTGTCTGCCACATGTCTGCTGGTTTCTTCCTGGTGCACTGAGGCAAAGCAGCCTTTCCTTGTCAGTCATTGACCAAAATTGTTGATTCTGGAACAACTAACTGTGCTGGTTGCAGAGGATGCCAAAACCTCTTGAAAGCTGGGAGGCAAAGGTGTTTTCTTTTTAAATGAATTAAGCTCTAGAAGGAATTTTCCTGAGAGCTTTTTTGATACCTGGAATAGAAATGGCTTTCCTTCTCCAACTCCACCTACTCAACACTCCGAGTCACATCCAGGGAGCCTTTAAACATATTTCTCCTCTCCTCTCCAGACTACCAGCATTGGAGTTCCACTGCATTTATTTCTAGACAACTGACAGATATTCCAGGTGAGTCTAACTTGAATTTGCTTGCTGAGTTAGTGTAGTGAACTTAATTCCATCTAGGGAGAATGTAGCAGTTAGAGGGCATTTTCTGGTCTGTCAGACACTTGTATCAGGGCTGAGCTGGAGGAAGTTTGGTCTGGTTTGGTTAAACTGTTAAAATCGCACCCAGTTCCTGAACTGCTTCTTAAAGCTCAGGTCTGGTACATGCCACTCGATGTAGGTGTTTTCCAGGGAGCCACCTCTGCTCTGCTTAGCAGACAGTTCCCCCCTTCCACTCCTCAAGAGCAGGCTGAGAGGGATTTCTGGCTATCGCCAGGCCCCTGAATCACCCAGACACCTCATGACCTCCCTGCTTCTCAAGAGGAGAGCACAGCCCAGCATCTGCCCAAAGCAGCATGCACCTGTCCTTGCTAAATGCTGTCACAGGTTCTGTGGCTGAGGAAGGACCTTGCATTGTAAAATACACTTTGCACACATAGACAACAACCCCATGATAAGAGAGGCTGTTAAAAAACAAATCTTAACTGAGAGGAGTGGTAAGCCTAGCTCTGTCTGTATCTAAAGACACAGATCCTGGTGGCACTGATAAACTGCTGGAGTGAGAGCCTAATGCCCCTTGGCTCCTGTAGGAAATAGGACCTCTACTAACATCTGTAAATAAATGTCCCCCTGCGTCTTTACACACTTAAATACCTCTGCAAACCTAGCTCCTTCTCTGTTTCCCATACTTGGCTGCTGCTTCTTAATGTTTGCAGGGTAGCAGGAGCAAGAGCTCAGCTGTAATTTGGGGTTGTGTTGTGCAAAGTGCTGTACAGGCACAGAACAAAAGACCTCTGACACTTCCCAGCATCCAGGTCTTGTTGTTTTAAAAACAACCTCCCTTGTTTTGTTTGTTTGTTATTTTATCTTGTATTCATTGTTTTTTGTTTCCTTTATATTTCTGATGCCTCCAAGCTAGAATACCTTTGCTGAGCTCCTGACTGAGCCGGGCCAAGCCTGCCACATGGAGAGGACTTTTTACCTGTGTCCTGCTTATCTGCAAGTGGTGAGTGTGGCTGGAGTGAAGCTGCAAGGGTTGAAATGAAGGGTGTTAGGGGTTATACTGCACAACAAACTTTGTGCTTCAAGATTCCCACTGGGATTAGGGAACATGAGCACTGCTGGAATAAAAAGCAAAAGTTTAGACCACAGAGAACTGAGCAGATGCAAACATGTGACACAAAACTGAAAAACTGTGCTCCAAGAGAGGCAAATGCACTCCAGCTGTGCCTGGAGTGGGTGGGTCATGCTTTTCCTGTGCCCAGGCTGTTTATTTGACAGCAACTACCACGATGGGATTTCCTCCAGGTTTACGTCAAGGAGACACGTCATGTCTCTTGACCCTTAACTTGGTAAAAGTTATTGTATTAATAATCAACCAACCTGGGGTTCCAGACTGAGTGACAATTTGCATCGATCCCCAACTTACATAAACCTAAAACACTATAATTTAAAGAACAAATTCTTGAGCTGGTGTTTCCTGTGAAATCTCAATAGAAGAAGCGTGTCTTCTGGGTGCTTTGATGCATTTTAGCTTCATTTTGGGGCTCTGTAATTCATGGCAGCTGGTTCTCTGATTATTTTATATTAAGGACCAGCTTCCAGTAACATCAGTGGGAGCAGGATTTCAGCTCTAAAGCTATTATTAACTAATGCAGCACAACAATGCCTGGCTTTCGTTCTGTTTTGTTTTCTCCCAGGGTCAGAACGTGTGTGTATCCCGTTAACTCTGTCCTCGCTGCTCTCAAGATGTTCCGTACAAATGATTTTTTTTTTTTGTAAGAAAATATATTTTACTAGGCAGTTTTATGAGAGCTGACAAAATGCCTCGTAAATAACCCAGCAGGAAATATGGGGTAAATAAAATTTTTACAACTTTATAATAAACCTGAGAAGTCTTTGGTTCCTTTTCGAATGGAATGAGCAAGGTATTTCATTAAAGGAAAAGACATGCTCTTTAAAGCCCAACAATTATAGACACAATGCCTTTTTAACCTGCAATTCAGTCAAACAGGTTTGGTGGCAGCAGAAAATGTTAAAGGCCCTGTTTTGACACTTTGGGTCATGCTCCCCACAGATCAATTTGTGCTGTAGGTTCCCTACACAACAGAGCTGCAGAACTGGTGTGTGCCTGACCTGTCCCCTAAGTATCCAGGACCTCTAAGGAAACACGTATCTGGAAGAACCCGCTCAGGACAGGCTGAGGCTTTCTGCTGCTCTGAGTATGGGGCTATGCCTGGGCCCCTAACTGCAAAGGGAATACAAACAAATATGGTCCTCAGGTCTTCAGCACAAGCCTGAAATGCAGTGATTTGGTCAAAGACCAAGAGTCTGAAATAGAAATGCTTGGAACAAGCCTCAATCCTTGAACTTTGTGTGAAGGGGGAATTCAGCTCTCAGCAGGAGGATCTTTGACGTGTGATATTTTGGTACTGTGGGAAGACACAGAGGGGGGATGTCACTTTTAAGTTCTTTTCACTTGTAAAAACTCATATTGACATCCATGACTATTTTCTACTTACAGGGAAACAGAAATTGGGCAAAATACAACCTGTTCCTGGGTGCATAAAAGGTAGAGAAACTATCTCCCTAAAGAAGTGATAAGGTGCCATTGTAGGCCTGCATGGTCTGATGAAATATCAGATGAGGCAATCTATAGTGAAGGCCTTTGCCATTTCTCACGCCTCTTGTTCTCTGATCCCCACCCTATTTGTGCCTCCAGCCCAGCTGGAGACAGAGCAATCCTGGAAAGGTTGGGTTTCACAGCAGCATTGGAGATGTTCAGATACCCTTGTTATCTTCCCTGCATTGAGAGCAGACCAGAGTGGACACCATCACCCAGGCCCCACCTTGCTGGCACCACAGGCTGTACTCCACAGCCATGGCTCCCACCTCTCCTCTGGGGCATTCTTGCATAAAGCCCACCACCCAGGGTGATACGGGCCTCACCTTCCCTTGGAGGCACTGCTGCATTCCCTGCCTTCCTTCCCAGTCCCTCCCTGCTAGATGGCCCTTCCCCACCTTCCCACCAGGTTGCCTGGGTCCTCAGGACATCTACAGCAACTTCCTTCAGGAATGTCATGTGAGGAAAAGCATCTAAAGCTCTTGCAGCTAAAATGCCATGTAAACGAAGAGGTAAGTTGACCCCACCCCACACTCCAAAGCTCTTGTGATGTTGATTTCTTTAACGACTACCAGCCACACTTCGGGAACAGGACACCTACAGGAGAGCTGGTCCCTGCACCGGCAGGTTTGCAGTCCTTCAGCCTGCTCCTCCTCCATAATGCTGAGTACTTGGAGCCCCAGCTGGCTTCCAGGCCGAGTCAGGGTGTCCCTGGGAGATTTGCCTGTATATGGGCTCCAGTGTCTGGCATGTTGTCTGGAAAGCACTGTGTGTAGAGAGACAATCACCACAGCCCTTTCCCTGAAGGAAATTCCATCTTGGCACTAAACAGAGCGGTGGTATGGCAGAGCACAGCCCTGGAAGCAGGCTGGGCTTCGTGCGGGGCTCTGCCCTCCCCCGGCTGTGGCTGACAGCATGTCAAGGGAAATTGGCTTTTTGCTGGGACACACTGCTTTAGTGAGAGCCCATATGTTCCTGAGTTATCTCTTCTGAATTCCCCTTATTATCCCAATGCCTCTGTCACCACCCCCCTGCTTCTACCCTCTCCTCGGGCCCCCACTGTGATGCAGAGGTTAAATAAAATATCATTTCCTTCTAATTTAGCCTTTGTCTTTGGCAATCAAAATGCCCTTCAGGCCCCTGTGGATTCAACCTTCCAGGTCAGGGTAGGACATGGGAAACCCCTTCCCAGGCATTTCACTGTACATAATGTGGCTGATTCATGAGCTCATACAAAGCGCTGCCTTCCGCTGCGGCTGCTGCTTTTGGTGCTCGGCCTCTACCTCCTTTTCCCTCCCCACACCACCACCTCTCCTGGCGAGATTTTGCAAACCATCTCCGGGGAAACTGGGAACCACAGGAGGAGAAGAAAAATAGGAGCAGGTTAGATCAACTGCAGCAAAGTCTCTGTGCACAGGAGAAAAAAGTTACGTGAATCCAGAGAGCAAGAGAACCCTGTCCCTGCTCTAGGAGGGGCTGAGCCAGGGAAGCAGCAATACTTTGCAATTCTGCCACTCCTGTTTGAGCTCTTGAGTGTCAGAGTGGACAGAAGAAGTGGGAGGACTCACGTTGTGATACTGCTGGACAAGTATAGCAAGAGATGGGGGAACATAGGCAAATCTGCCTCCAGAAGCGTCACCTGTGTGTTGTTAGGTTGAGGGTGCAATACAAAGCAGCAGCATATATTTTAATGTTTTATAAAATCCAGTATCCTGTTCAGCATCTTGCTGGAGACTCCTTCCAACATAACACCTGACAGAGATAATGCTGGTCAAAGAACCAATGGTCTAAAGGGAAGACCTATAAGGGATGGTATATAATTTATGATGGAGTGTTGTTATTTTAACCTCTTCTTCCTTGTTCAGGTTTATATATTTGAGTTGAAAGTGCAAAGGCAGCAGGAAGATAGAGAGTGTTAACTTCACTCTGTAATGTGCAACATAGGTAAAAAAGGGGGAAGGCTGACTTGTTTTTGCCACTTTTGTGGTCTCCAAGGTAAGTAGGATGAGTATGGAAGGAAGTCTCTAGTGCTGACACCCCACACGTTTTTCTGGCTTTCCATTTCTGACATGATTGAGTGTGCAAATGTGTGGCTGGGGAACCACAGATGATTATTATGTGTCCTAGGACCTGGCCCCAGGTATCTCCTCACTGTCTGCTCTCAACAGGAGATCCAGTAGGGATCCAGGAAAAGGCAAGGACTGGGTAAAGGACAAGGTATGGGTTGTTTGTGTGCATCCATGGTTATCCATGGATTAAGAACCCTGTATCTTTGGTGGATGGAGCTGTAGGGAATTAGATCACAGGTTCCTTTCAGAAATAGAATCTATCTATCTGGCTAGCTATCCATCCATCCATCCATCCATCCATCCATCCATCCATCCATCCATCCATCCATCCATCTTAAAGCAGCAGCCTCCTAAATATCTATTTAAAACATTTCAGAAAGCCAAGCTGGCAAGACATTAAAATCAGAGGGAGACAGCAGGGTGGGGAGAGCGCCTGAGAGCCGGGAATAGAGGACAAATGGTCCCCACCCCTGCAATGGTCCCAGCCCCCATTCTCACCCTGCTAACATCCCTCCCTTTGGTAAACAGAGACAGGCAGATTTGCACCTTGTCTCCTCTGACAAAGGAGTTGGCCCTTTGTTTCCCTGTGTGACTCCCTGGCAGATGGAAGGTGCCTGAGGGGTCTTGTTCAAGGAAAGGCTCCAGTATGCAAAACGCCCACAGGCAGACAGGAGAGGGGTGGGTTTCCTCCTGTGAAGGAACCGGGTGAAACAGTTTTTGTCTCCTGATGGTTCTGTTTTGACTTTGAGAAGACATAAGTAGTCTGTAGTTTACTGTGCCTTTTGTTTTAATAGGAACTCAGGGAAACCTGGCATTTGGAGTCAAACTTTAGTTCTGAAGAGGGAGAAAGCCAAACTCCTGATGTCAGAAGCATGTGCATATTTCAAATATTTCAAATTCTTGCACAGAATTTCTTAGGAGGTGAGAATCTGACCCATAAATCACTGCGATGCAAGCTTTGTGAAGTCCTAATATTTGCCAATCCTTGTTTCCAACCCCAGGGGATTTACTGGTTTTTATTGTTGCTTTCAGTGGAAGTAAGAGAGGCAAACAGAGGAAATAGCCAAGCCAAGGAACAAGAGTTGATGAGAAGCCCATAGTTAGCTGGTCAGTTAGTCTATCACTCAATGGTGTGTTTTACCAGGTCTTCTCCCAAGGCCATTGCACCACATTTGTGGCCTAAGCTGGATGTACATGCTTCCTCCAGCCTCCTACAAATCCAAAAGTCAGACTGAGGCAATAACATCTCTGAAAACATATTGATTTATTGTAGGAAGTGTCAGGTGCTGCATGGGGAGATTTATTTTCATACCCAGCTCTACTGTGATGGCAGCTCAGATCTGCCCCTGTGGATGGGCAGTCTCTGGGTTGAAACCAGTCACCATCAATGGACCTGTTGTGCTGGTTTGCACATCTCAGACTGGCTGGTAACAGGAAGATGCCCACAGTGCTGTTGGCATGATGTGTCCCCTTGTTTCATTATTTTCCCCCCCTACTCTGACCTATTATTAACAGACCCACCTTCTACCTAGTGTTTCTGTTTCCCCTGATATATTTGTAAAAGGCCTCTTATTCTCCTTAATCCCTTTGGCTATAATTAACTCATTCTGCATTTTTGCTGCCCTTATCTTTTCCCTGCAAGCCTTAACTGACTGAATATTCTTGTTTGGTTGCCTCCCTGTTTTCCATTTCTACTAAAGGTTTTATTTTTAATCCTCAGATCTCAGAGCAGGCTTATTTCTTGCATTTTTCTTCTTTATTTACTCTTCTTTTCCTCTCCCACCTTGCTGTGTGTGTAAGGACCCCATCTACCTTACACACATCTCAGGATGTGTAGATCTCAGGACTGACTCACATGGCACATTACATGTTCCATTTCTTAATTCACTTCAACTCATTCACCTTTTTCCTTTGGCACTATACAATCTTAGTTTTGCAGTGCCGGATTTGCCCTTCCTTCTTGGGAGATTCCTACATTCTCAGACAGTTCCTTTCTCTCACCCAGTACCTTTTATTCTACAGAAAACATGCAAAGTAAAAATTATTTCTTTTTCAGAAAATATTATTTATGCAGGGTTTATTTTTGACCCAGAAAACCGGAAGGGCTGAATGTGGACTCAGAGCTCTCCAGCACTGTGTGGCTGTGGATTGGGGTGGTAAAAGCCCACAAGAGATGGTGCAGATCTGTTTGCCTTGGCTGTGCTGAGGCAGCCTGTCCTGCCTGCTATTTTAGGGTGCAGAAGGAGAGGGCTTGGGCAACCCTCTCATTCCACAGCCCACTGCTACCACTTCCCTCAGGAGCAAGCACAGTGAGAGGATGATTTTACTGCTAACGAAGAGATACGAACAGAAGTGCAATCTCTAGACATGCTTTTCCTCTTCCTCCCAAGGACACCTGAAGGAGAGGCCACCAGGCCATGCAGGTACACCGTGTAATGAATGCTGTGAGTGGGGATGGGGATGAACAGCCCATTCTTTTGTTCCTGTTATTATGGAAACAGAGGCAAAAGCAGATGCCTTTGGTAGAGAGGGCTGGCTGCCCACTTAGCTCCACTCCATGCTCAGTCCTGGGTGAAGGCAGCAGCAGCTGCCCGTGGCCATGCCCACAGCCAGTCTTGCTGGCCTTAGTCCCTGTCATCACTCCCAACAAAGCCCATGGCCACTTTTTTGCCCTTTACTTTCCTCCAGTTTCAGGCTTTGCTGCTCTAGCACTGCAGTTCAGACGGGCAGAGCGGGGGAGGTAAGGAGGAAGAAGTTTGCGGGTGTTGTTTTACAGAAAAAAAGAAAAAAAGTGAAAAGGCAGTCCTCCGAGGCCTGGGCATGTTGGTGGTTTTGCCACTTCCGTTGCCTGATCCACCTTTTCAGACACGCATGAGGAAACTTCTGAGAATAGCTCTGGGCCGGCCCCGAGCGCTGCAGCATCCCCGAGCACAGGCAGGGGGACAAGGGGTGCCCAGCACGCCAGGAAGGGGAACAGCAGGGCCAGGCTGCTCCCAAACACACACTCACGCAGGCACACCTACCAGCCTCCTTCCACAAAAGAGGCTTCTTTCATTTCCTGCGAGAGGAGGAGGCAAGAGAGAGGGAACTTGGAGGCTGCAAATTCCTCAGCCACATATCTCGCCTCCCTCTCCTTTCCTATGCTGCCTGCCAGCTACACGTTCAGGAGCTGCAGCTCCTGCTTCCCATACAAATAGGCAAGGCTGAACAACCGTGCTTTTAAACCTTGCAAGACATTCTGTTGCTTTGGGGGTTGTTTTCTTATCACAGCATTTGTGTGCTTTGCCTGTCAGAGCCGCCTCAAGGCTGTTCTGCCTCCAAAGGGCCAAGTTGCTGGGTGGCTGGTTTGGAGCACAGGCGTGCCTTGTGCTGTGGTTTAAGCATTTTTTTTCCACCTGAGCTG
Source organism: Chaetops frenatus (assembly GCA_013400775.1). Classification (NCBI taxonomy): domain Eukaryota; kingdom Metazoa; phylum Chordata; class Aves; order Passeriformes; family Picathartidae; genus Chaetops; species Chaetops frenatus. Next base: position 211,956 of record VZTR01027467.1, on the reverse strand, counting down.
CCCCCTTCTTGCCCCCAGCCAGCCCCAGGAAGCTTGTCTTCATGCATATTGACCATTACCCTGCTGGAGCAAGGCTTTTCCAAACCTTCAGCACTATACCTGCCATTTCAAAGGGATATTGCTGTCAAGCACCCAGTTTGCCACAAAACTGTGAGCTGGAGACACTAAAGCAGCAGGTGGTACCCAGGTGTGCTAGGCTAATCCTCAGCTTTTCTAAGGCAGGGTTACTTTCCCTCATGAGTAAATAGGACAAGCGCAAGAGAGGCAGACGGTGTTTCTGTTTCAGTTATTTGGTGCTTGCAGGCTTTCCCTGATTTTTTACCAGGTAGGCTGTATTGCTTCTCTTGTGTCAGGGGCAGACCTTAGGGGTAATGGGTGAGATCTTATTCTCTCCAGAGCTGTGGCAAAGCAGGGCTGCTGTGGCTGTGAGGAGGTGGTGGTTCTTAGCCCATTCAGAGCACCCTGATGCCGTGCTGTGGCTCAGTTAGAGCCACTGCTGGTGCAGGAGGGGTCCAGCTGCCTCTTGTGTTTCTTTGCCTGACCCTGGACATAAACGAGTGGTATCAAACAGAAAAAAAGCCTGAAAGTCAAGTAGATTTGGTGTTCATCTAAATAAGGGAAATCCTGTGCACTGAGATTTCAGGACCTGGTGGCTGGAGTGCAAAATGCATGGAGACAAAGTGCACTTCTGCAGAACGTTTCCCAAGGCATCCAAGGACTCTCTGAAACCCACAAAGCCTGCCCTAAAACCACAGCTGCAACAAAAGAGGAAGAGTCCACAGCAGAACTGGGAGCGTATTAAACCTTTCAAAATCGCTCTCTTTCTGTGGTGTATAAATACATGCAGAGATATACACATGGAGAGAGCTGTGCTTTTTAAGCATCAGGGTTAAAGTGAAAGCAGGATGCAGGAATGCTGAGCAGGGGGGGTGATTTCAGACAGGGTTGGATGAAGTGCAGTGGCCTGAGCCGATGGCCTCAGAAGGAGAATGACCAGTCTTCCCAGGACCCAGTGGAGTCCATTTAAAGGATTCTAGGTGGTTTCTGAGCCACAAAGGTAAATTCAGCAAAGTTGTAAATGGGAGAATGAGCCATCAGAAAGAGAGCAGCAAGGATGAGGGTGCAGATGAAAAGATGTCCAAGTGCTGCAGAGTGCATAGGGCAGAAGGAGTGTAATTTTCAAGTGACACTAAGGAAAAACATAGGAAAAGTAGGTAAAAAGACTGTGTTAAAATACAGCCAACTGTCTAACATTCCAGTACCATCTTTGTTCTTGTCCTGACACCACTGAATGCAGCTGCTGTTGAATTCCAAATTGTACAGGGTCCCATGAAGGCAGGGCTCAAAGCTGACCCCAGTCAGACTGCCCAAGGTGGCTGCTTTTCTGGGCATTGGGTCAGGAGCTCGGGGTTCACTCTGTGATGCAGGACCTTTGCTGGGCAGGTGTGTGTCCCTCCTGAACACCTTTGCTGGAGTTGGAATGACTCTGGCAACAGGAATCTTGACAAAGAGAGGAAAATAACGAAGCCTGTGCCTGGAGACATTGTCTGTAAGAGCTGTTGCTTCATCTGGACAAGTCTCTGGGCCCATAGTGCTAGTGCATACTTTGGGAATGGTATGGTTTGCAGTCAGAGCTGCATATTTTGCCTGCTGCATGTATCCAGCTGCAAGTTTCCATTCTTGGCATGTGACTATGTCCAAAGCCTGCACTAACACAGATCAATGGATTGCCACAACACTACATGATGTAGAAAAATCCTGCCTTAACTGAGCAGGCATAGACTGCAGGGCTCTGAGTTAAGCAGGTGTAGAGCCTGTTCTAAATCTCAAGATCTGTAGCTCCTGGGCACAGTGGACTCACCTCGTGGATGGCTTTAGAAAGCACAGAAGAAGGAAATGCACTGGACATGCTTTCTGCTATCTCAGTTCTTCTGAGCACAGGGTCAGCCAAAAAACAACTACTCCATGCTATGTCTGGACTGCAGGCAGACAGGCTCCACTGGGCAGGCCACAGCCCTGATTCCCTGATGACCTCACCCAGGCCAGGGATGTGGTTGGAGCTCCCTGACCTCCTTTAGCCCACACACCCAATCTTTCTTCCCAGGAAGTCAGATCAGAGCTGCTGTAACCCTCAAGATGGAAGGTCCAAGGAGTGGCTAAGACCAGGGGTTACAGCAGTGTTTCTATCTCAGGGATTATCCATGCCTTGCCTTCCACTGGAGCAAAATTCACTTTCATATCCCTGAAAGTCAGCTTGCTGTGGAATTAGTGGAGAAAGAGAGTGAACCAAGAAGATAATGCAGTGGGGGAACATTTCTTTGCATCTTTCCTGGGTAGAGGTATCGTCCCCGTTCCCATCACTTGCAGGACCAGCTGTGATTCCTGGCAATACCAGACACAGCCATCACTCTCTGGGTTCCTTTCCCTTTCATTGTCCCTCTGGAGAACAGGACCCTTGTTAAAAACCCTGCAAGTATCATTGAGAGCCAGCTCTATTATTCACTGGCCAGTGAAGCAAGACAGGCATACTCTCCCACAACCTAGGGATGCCCCTCTGATCTATTACCAATGGGGCTATCTTTAATGGGATCAGAGCCTGCTCTTTTTCACATCCCACAGAGACAACACCTGCCCACCAGAGAACAAAGAAGAAACCTGTTGTGATGGGAAAAAAGACAGAGTTCTCTCCAGAGAGGCAGCTAGGCTGTTTGATTAAGAGCATCTTTCTCCCAGCCAGCTGGTTTGCTAGTGAAACAACCAACTAGACTTCATCTTTATGCGAGAGAAAATCTCTGTGAAGCAAATGCCACAAGTCCCATTTTATTCACCTATATAAACCACAAGAAATCTGGGGAAATCTTTGCAGAAAAAGACTGTAAGAGCAAGAGGGAAAATATTTCTGCTTAAAACAAATATTTTAAAAATATTTTTAAACGGTAATTTCAGTGCAGCATTTGAAATTCTGCAGCAAGATCTATCTAGAGGCTTCATCTCTAGCTTGTCTTCCTCAAAAGACACAACAGTTATTATTACTGTACTTTTCTCTGTAGCCCCTGTCTTCACCAAGGTGCATTATGCCAGTCAGGCAGGTCTGATTCCAGCTGTGCTTTCTGTATGAATGTCCTCTGGACACTGTCCCATGTGTGCACATCTGCCTGGGAGTGCCCTTCATCTGTAGCACTCCCAGTCCTGGGGCAAGAAACTAGGATGGGACCAAACAACCCCCATCTCCTTGACAATGGTGCCAAACTCCAAACCAAACCATGCCTTTTTTTCTCTGCCTGTTTCTCGTATTGGAGACCAGGCTTCATTGCTGGTGCTTATCCCACAAGCTGCCCAGAGGAAAACTGGCATATGAGCACAGGTGCAGGTTCCAAAGGGGTCAGAAAAAGGTTTGCCTGTGACCCGGGGGCCGTTGTGGTACATGGTTCACTAGCCCAGTCCAGAGTTGGAGGGGAAGGACTCAGGCATGTCTGGGTGTGTTTGTGCATCCTAGTTTCTTTGGCAGTTTGGTGACTCTCGCAGAAGTGTAATTGTGAACAGAGTTTATTCCAGTGGATGCAGCACGTACCAAAGAAGTTCACCTTCAGTTAGAGAGGATCTTAATATGACCTTCTGTAAAAAAGGGGCATTGTTTTGAGTTGTTAAACAGCTGCTGTGTTCCACCCCACTAATGGCTGCAATTCAGGAGTGAATAATATAGGCCTTAGATAAACAGCTGGTAAAATAATTTGGGATCTTTCCTGGTGGGGGGGAAGCAGGCAAGTTACTCAACAAAAAGAAATTATTATTCTCGCTGCCTAGGAAATGAAGTGCTCTCCTTTTCATCATCAAGTGGGCTGTCACACAAAATCTCTTCCTGCCCTTCTGGAAGTAGCCCAATCCCCTTTGCAGTGCTCTCTTGCCATCTTCACTCTCATAGGAAGCAAGGGACCGTTCGTTTTCGTTTGGATTCACGCATCTTCTCTGTTTTCCCTTCCGACCTTTGTCTCCTTCTCCATCCCATCCCTGGTCTTCTTAAAAATAACCCTCCCAACTGCCCTTCTGCTGGTCTGTATGGGAGCAAACACCACCTCCTTTCTTGAGGCAGCTGCAACACGACCGCAAGAGAAGCAAAAGTTTCCCCAGCCCGCTGCCTCCCGCCGAGCTCTGTGTGCCCGCTCAGGACGCGCTGCGTCTGCTGGGCTGGGGCAGGACTGCAAAGCGCCAGGCCTTGGGTCTTGGCCTCCATCGGATGAACAATTTCCCGTTGAAGGTTACTCACTTCCTGTTTTCCGTATTTAGACAATCTGGGCCTGTTGGGAGCTTTGATTTGTTGTAAACTTCAGCTGTTTTAAACATTAAGTCGCGGGAGACTGAGGTATGGGGGAGGAGGGGGAAAGGCCTGGAGACAAATTAGGGCTGTTTAATACCAGGACCGTGTTCTCTCTGCAGTGTTCTAGTGACCATTAGAACATGTGAAAGGAAGGTCAGGGGTTGACGGCATGGGAGATGGCGAGAGGGCCGCTTCACAATGGGCCGGGGCTGGAGGCGCTGCGTGCGGCTCCGTGTGTGCGTGGGGCTCTCCATGAGTGCGTGTGTGTGATCAGCACTCGGAATCAGCCAGGGGATGCACTCCAATGACTAATGTCTCCAGTGTGTCACTGGTGCCACAAACAGCTGTATGGAGGTGGTAAAGAGCAGTGCAGCAGCTCCACAGCAAAGACAGGGAGGAGCTTCTAACCTAGAGTGCTGTGCCCTTTCCCCGTGCCTATCAGTACACACCACATGCTGACATTTGTTAGAACTTGCCCTGAAGTTTGCTAGGCTGGAGCAAGTTAACACTTGCATGTAGCTGATAGGGCAGGTCATGTCTTCCTTATGCCTGCCTTGCAAGGGTAAACTGAGGCATGGAGCACTGTAATTCTGCTTGTTATCAGAAAGTGAGTGTGTGAGGGAATGCGGTGAGTCCTGGCACCAGTCAGGCAGTAGTCTGCCTCCAGAGATGTGCTTTTTCATCAAGAACATCTTTTCTGTGCTGCTGGGAGTAACGCTTGGAAAGAGGAAAATAGTGTGCAGTCCAGAGTGCCCGTGGGCTCAAAGGTTATGTGAACGATTTTGGTCTGTTCCTTTTTGTTCATCTAGTTCTTTTCCATCTGTGATTAACTCTCAACATGGGGTGGTTTTACTTCCAAATTTTTCAAGGATCTTCAAAAAAGAAAAGAAAAATAAAATAAAAGAATGGGTGGCCTGAGTTAAAGCAGGAGATGGTAAATGAATCTGAATTTTACAGCAAAATCAGGTAGGGATTGCCTTGAGATCACCCTAGCAGTATAACCTGCCACCAGAATGTCAATGTGGGCAAGTGGGAGCGAACTAAAGAACCAAGATAAAAAAATCACAACCAAATAGACAACAAAATGTCCCAGGTAAAGAAATCTGCCATTTATTCTCTGCCTGAAAGAGAGGAGGCAGGAGCTGAATCAAGAGCCAGAGGAAACTAAAAGCACTGAGGAAAACTTTGGTGAAGCACTGAAGTGTTTAGAAGAAACAAGGGTTCATATTCACACTCCGGCATTGATAGGCCCGACTCCAAATGATTTACACAGGCTCTTGACCCTCCTGAGCCAGAGCCAACTTTCCCCCAAATAACTCCCTGCAGCCCAGAGTGCAGAACCACTCAGAGAGGCGTGTGCAGGATACAAGCAGGTGGCTGATTCCTGCCTGGCACTGTTGTATAGGCTGGGTTATCGTTATACTTCCCTGATTCAGGTTTTTATAGACCAAACAGTAGCAGCTCCCTCCCTCAGTGGCATATCAAAGCCTTTCCCTGAAGGAGGGGTTAGTTCTGTATTGTCTTTCTACCTGCCTGGATGTTTTCTCTGCTCTATCTCTCACCCTGCAACCACATTTTGTTCAGATGCACTTTCAGTGCCCAGAAATGCAACTTAGTTCTTACTGCAAATGCAGAGCAGTTCTGCAGTGTCTCCCATAAGTTTCCTCTGATGAGGGTCCTCGACCTCCCAACAGCACCTTGGTGCAGTGTGAGCCCTGGATTTAGGCCAAGCTCTGGATCTGACAGGGACACATCAGACTGAACCACCAGGGTTGACTGCAAAGCCGGCACCACAGAGAATTGCACCCAAAGCTGTTCAAGCAAATGGTGCCTCTGAATTGGCACCAGCCGGCTGCCCTGGTGCTGAGGTTTGATCTGTTAGACCCAGAGCAGCCTGGTTTGCACTCATATCACCATGCTTAAAGGACAGTCACTTAATCTCACTTAGAAATGTTTACTTGCAAGGATCAGATGGCCCAGGGAGTTGGGCTAAACAAAGCATTTTACTTCTAGGTCATGCATTCTAATCCAGTCCAGGTTGTTGATAAATGAACATACTCACCTGATAGCCACTTTTGGCTTAGTTTTTGGTTGTTTTTCAGGCTAATTTCAAAGGGGAGATGCCTCACCACAAAATCTCCCTCTCTTCCCTGCCAGTTGGTACTGATTTGACTGTCTCTGCAGAGAAGCCAAGGATCAAATGTTCTATGTTGCCAGACTGTTTTCTTTTGCAGCCTGCAGGTGAGGGGAAGTTGTCCTGTATCTGGCTGTGTCACGCCTGTTCTGTGCATGGGCAGGAGTTCAGTTTGTAAATCTGCCACCCCAAACCCCTCCACCCACATGAAATTAATTTTTTTAAAAATGGGAAAATGCTTAATTGCAGTTGACATATAGGTACTCTCTGCTATGAACTTTACACGCAATCACAGATAACAGCATCAAAATTAATGCCTGCTTCCCACTTGTCCTGCTATAAGCAATAAACGTTTGGCAAGTCAGTAAATAACAAAATTCTCATGTGGCCATCTACAGGTCACCAGGATACTTAAGAAGTTTGCATTAATTATACCATGTTTGCCATCAAAGAGGGGATATTAACCCTTTCGAGCTGTTGTAGGAAAGCAGTGGAGTCATTTGAAAGTAAATAAATAAAATCTTGTCACTAAAAGTGCAACCTTTGTAAAATAATAATAATAAAAAAGGATGTTTAAAGCAAAAACCTCAGTAGACATCATGGAAAATACAGTACCTTTTCAGCTTTCCTTTTATTTATTTTGTATTTTGACATCAAACACTCCCTGTAACCTAATCTTCTTGGCTTTTGATGTGGCCGTGGAGACATGACAATTAAGCACCGTTTAAAACAATAATCCCAACAACAGGAACCAAAGGCAAGTAATGTCAGGGTTCCCCCTCACAAAAAGCCTGTCCCCCGGTGTTTGGTGCTAGTGAAAGGACTATAAATCCCAATTTGTTGCCTTGATATCTGCTCTGAGCTTATACTTTACGCTGAACTTTACACACTTGCTCCATTTCCATTCCCTGCTGTTTGTTTTTCTTCTGCTATGCAAAATGTCTGGAGACAAATACGATACACACATTGCAGAGAGGTGGTTTGATCTTTCACAGATTAGTGCCACCTGACAAACACGGAATTATTTATTATCTGAGTTGCAGGAACTGCTGAAGCCCCCGCTCAGAGAAGCACGCTCCTCTGGGCGCTGGGGGACGCATCACCCCTCCTGACAGCCTGATGGATTATAGCCCCAGTTCTGTCAGCAGATCCAACCAAACCAGCAAAATGCCAGCAGAGAGGCAGCCCCCAGGTAAGCCACCATCACAACCTGAATGGGATGTGTACTGTGCAACCTAAGCAAACAGCTTGATTATTCCATATTTTAAAGAGATGTCACTAGTTCTCCTTTCTCAGCTATTCAAAGACGGAGGGAGAGAGGCTGAGTTTAGTTATAACCCTGTTTTAAACCTGTCTGAAAAAGAACATGTTTCTTTTTAAATGAAGCTTGCACGGTATGCTATAAACTGCCTCTTTTTGTTGTTTTTTTTTTTAATGGGTGTTTGCACTAAGCCTTGCTGAACAAGTTAGAGAGATGATTAACTCGTCTGAAATGATGCGGGAAGGCCTTGTCCCAGCTGCATGTTCTTCAGCACACGGAGAGCTGCTGTGACTCTCTGGTATTCACAAGCAGAGCTTGCAACCAGGGCTGGGCAGGAGGCTGCAGGGGGAAAGAGAAGCTCTGCTAGAAAGGGCTGGCATTTACACACAAACACGCTGAAAAAGGAACTCAGGTCATTTTTTTCCCTAATGAGTAAAGAGTTATCCCCAAGCTGGTTTCCACAGAAGTGAGACACATCTCCCAGGAAGTCTCAAAGGAGGAAACCCAAAATTCATTAGCAGTTTTCTTGAAAATATTGTTGCAGAAGCAGCAGCAGCAATGCGCACCACTATGCATAGCAGGGTGACTTTGCAAGATTTTGTTTCACTTTGTAAGGCCCTGAGGGGTTCCTTGTGTGGGTCAAACTCCACTGTGTGATGAAAGCAGCTGCTGAGTCTTGCTCATGGAAGATCTGTTTGGTAAGCAGTTTTCTCCATCCTCACATGCCAGTCCATGTGCACACCCCCCTGCACCCTCGTCCCCAGGGCAGCACTGAGCAGCTCCAGGCATGCCATCCCCTCTTTGCTCCCTTCATGCCACTGATAATGGCAAATGGCCAGAAACAGGTTTCCAGGTTCAGAGTATTCCTTCAGAGACCTTTCCCTGGTCTGATACAGGTCCTGCCTTAAAACCATTAAGCAGCTGGCCATTTTTCTACATTTACCGTGCTTTTAAAATGTTTGTAATATAGAAGTATTTATCCAAACACTTTATTATAAGAATCAACACCAAAAAAAAAATAAAATTCAAGAGAAACCACAGTTCATCACCTACAAGGTGGCTGCTGCCTCAAAATTTAAACTAGCTTAGAAACTTAGGTGTGTTTAACTGCATGACCTCATCACCCCAAAACACCACTGGAGAATGAGCTTTTGTACCTGTGCTTTTAATACTAAATCATTCTTTAACTACCTTTTTTTGTCCTACCCTGTTAGGTTTTTGAAATACTGCATAAAGTATAAGCTAATAATTCTACTGGCAACAACGACGATAATTTTTCCTCTCTCCCTACTAAAAGCAGCTTTTATGACATGAAGCAGGGTACAGGTAGTTTCACAAAAAAGGTATTTTATTATTCTTAGCAATATTCACCTTGAAGGAATATGAGGAAAGCATACACTTTTTACAGACAATATATAAACATGTTGTACATAATTAACAATAATTTAGTTCACTAATCCAAAAATAAGCAAAATAAAAATTAAAATAAAAACAGAAAATACTGAAGAATTTTTTATGCTGATACAAGTACAAAATAATTTAAATTTCAACTGCTGTTGTCTATGCTGCAGTGACTGACAATATATTGCACTTTGTCAACTGTATCAGTAATCCCTGTCTTTCACCTACACCCCTTCCCCTCTGCCCAAATCCTACAGAAATTTGAGTTGGGTAGAAATAATGTACAACTGTACCATTGTAAAAGGTAAAAAGTAAAAAGGACCTAATTATTCACCTCAGCAGATTAAAAATTCTTATGATTTCTCCCAACCAATTTAGTTTCCCATTTATTTCCACTTCTTTACAAAGTGCACCTATATGCCTACACAGACCAAAAAAAAAGGAGGAAGCAGGATTTTCATGGCTGCTTGGTTCTTAATTATAAAATACTAGAATTACAGGTTTAAAAAAAAATTACATACATCCATTTATTTTGTTCTGCTTTTTCTTTAAAGCAGGACTTTTGCAGTAAAGATACAATTTGGCTTGATCCAAAAAGAAAAAAAAACCAAAAGCCCGAAACAAACAAAAAAAACCACCCAACAACAAAATAGTTAAAATTAAAAAAAAAAAATAAAATAAAAAGCTTGTCACAGAGTTAAGCTTACGTGGTTTACATTATCAAACCCCTCTGTTCATTGGGGCATTTTCATCAGAAGTATAGCTAAATATGTACACTGTATGTTATACTGGAGCTTGTGTTCACGAGAGGCATCAGATCATAACAATCAATGGAGTACACTTCACATTGGCAAAAGCTGTTTTTGGTCATTTACATACAATACGGTTTAATAACGGGAAGTTTTAAACTTTTTTTTTTTTGTCCTTTTTTTTATCTTTTTGTATAAAATCCGCTACAGAAAACAGATGTTCCCCTTGGAACGATGCTTTCCCTCAGCTGTCTCTGTGACCTGGCATTTGACGGATGTGTGAAGCTCAAACTGATTGTCTCCCTTTCTCCCCTCTCCAGTGGTCTCAGCCTCGTTTCTGCCCTTCCTCCCTGTGACAGCAAGCGCTGCCCGCATGTGGACGTGGTGCCCACACTGCCCCAAGTTTGCCCAAGCAGCTCATCTGCATTTTTAAGCGACAGCTGCCAACACGACAGAACAAAATGCTTCAACCTCCAAAGTCTGCCAGCAGGATGGTTTTCGTGCCCCATTATGGTTTTGGCTGTGCTAGAACTTCGCTGCAACATGGTTTTGGTAAATGCCTGTATATCACCCCTTCCTACTGCAGGATTGCCTTCCCCAGTTTTTTCCCAACAGTTTGTCTGACCTAGGTTGTCTGGTTTGAGGAACAATTTTTAAATATATCTTTCATGTTAGGGAGAAGAGTGAAGGAATTGTGTCAAAATAATCACCATCTTGGGCATATTAAAATCTCGTATTACGGCTACATTTTTGCTTTGTTCCTCACCCTTGCAATCTTTTCCCCCTTCCTAGTAACTTTGGATGGAAGATGGAGCTAATCCAAGAGGGCTGTTGAGTACCTTTCCCCTCTCCTCCCTGTTTTAAAGGCAGCTTTTCTTACAGGGTAGCCATTGCGAATGACAGCACAAAAATATGCTATCAGAGGGGTTGAGGCTTTTTGTAAAAAACAAAATAAATATGACTTGCTATCTGATTTTAAAAATTACAGTTTAATAAAGATGCCCTTTTCTTTCTTTCTTTTTTTTTTTCTTTCTTCTTTTTTTTTTTTTCCCCGGCTTTTTTTCTTTTTTTCCCGTCCCAAAGTCCGCAATAGAAATCCAGCATGTCTGGCTTCCAATAAGCCAATTCCATCCTGGGAGGCTGCTTATTTCTCTTTACAATATTCACAGTAATAACAAAGAGAGAAAGGAAAGCCAGTTCCAAGCCTTCTCCTTCAGCTTCTGCCATCTTTTGCTTCCTGCTGGACCATTAAGTATCGAACAGGTGAGTTCTTTTTTTCTTATACCTGAGGGGGCAAAGTGCATTACAGGCACCAGTACACATTTCTGCAGAAAACCCATCATTTGCAAGGTTTTAGTCCAGCATTAAGAGTTAAACCACATGGGAGCAAAGGTCTCCTTTTGCCATCCCTACATTCTCCTCTTGGCAGAACATTGTCTTACTTGGTGTCATCTTAGGCAAAGTCCCATGTTCTTAATATCTGGGTGGGTCTCTTGGTCATCAGGTTTTATCCCATAGCTGTAACCATGCTGGATGGGTGTGGGTGTCCGAATGAGATGCTGGAAGATGGGTGGATGGGGGTAGGTGTTGGTAGGATGTGTCCAGAGTGGCTGAAAGGGGGCAAATGCCCCATGGGTGCCATGTGACTGGCAAGGGCAGCAGCGCTGAAGGGAGACGACTTCTCCTGCATGCACTTGGACAGTTCCTCAAAACACTCAGAGCCTTTCTTGCTTTTCTTTGATTTGTTGGACATTTTCCTATTCCTGGTCTGAATTCCTTCCTTTTTCATGGTCAGAGGCCTGTTCACCTGCAAGAAATGAGAAAATCAGGCTCATGCAGAAAAAATGACCTTATTGTGCAAAAATGAAAATATTTGGACAGCCCCCATGTGTTTTTCCTGGATGGAGACCTTTTTCTGGCCAAAAAAAATGGTGTTTCTCTCTGCAGAACATGTTTATATTGATTTGTTTAATAAAACCACACACAAAAAAAACCCCCTAGACATGAAAAACAAATTGAACTGAATTTGGCAGCTGATTACTCTCTTTCCCGTAGGCTTACCCTCAGTCCTCATTCATTTCCTAATAGAAGATCAAACTAGGAGGCACATGCTGACCCAAATTCAGTCCTGAGACATGAGCAATCTTTGTACCAGTAACCTCTGTTACTTACAGTGTAAATAACGTTCCAACATATCAAGTGTTCCTGCTTAGGATTAATTTTTTAAGGAAAAATAAAATAATACAACAAAGCCTGAGATACGATTAATTTTTTTTACACATCAAAACGAAGATGGCCCATCGGGATTAATTTTTGCGCAGAGCCCATTCCAAACGGCCTCTATTTTCGGAGGGAAATGGCACACAAAACCCACTTAGTTAAAACCAAGTGTGGCAGCTCTATTCTGCCTGGTTTGCCCAAGCGTTAGAAGCCAAGCTAATACATTGTAATGTCACTGAACTTAGCATCACTATGCTGACAAAGAACGGCTGTCACTCCCCAGGGGAACCTTAGAGGTGGGGGAAGGAATAAAACAACAACCAAACCCCTGAAACCGATAAAAGCCGAGTGTACACCATGCAGTTAAGACATCAATCCACGCTAGGCAAGCAGCAACACAGGAGATGAGTAAATACTCACATTGTGCAATTTATAGTAGAGTCCGCAGGCATTACAAACTGGGTCCCCATTTGCATTACGTCGCCATAAGGTTGTGGTGGTTGTCTGACAGTTGGCACAACAAGTCCCTGCTCTCCTGGCCGCTGACTAACCAAAGGAAAAACAAAATTAAAATGTGTCACCAGGTGGAGGGGAGATCCTGAGAAAGGTCAAATTAGATTCAATATTTAGTTTGGGGAGAACTTGTTACTAAGATTTTACAGAGCATCAGGGCTGGAGGAAAGCTGCTGTCAGTCGTAAGTTTTATGGACATTATGAATTTGTTTAAATTTAAATATTCTCCTATGCAAACTTTCAAGCCCCATGGCACTCTGGGTGCAAGGGAAGGAGAGAAACAATGAATCTCTGATTCCACAAATAAAAATTTTAGATTTTTGACTTTTTCTAATTTTCTCTTTGCAGGATTCTAGAACGCATCATGAAAATGCATTTGGGTTTTTTTTTTCTTTTTCTTTAATGACCAATTTAGTCTGTGCCAATGTTGGGACTGAGTTTGAAAAGAGAATCTTTAAGAATGTGATTTTTACCCTGACTCTGGCCCTTGAAAGGTGAACACAAAAGAAGACAAACCACATTACTTAGCTGGGTGCAGTATTTATCAGAGCCATCACTGAAAATTCAGTTTGCATTTACAAGTGAAAGGGAGAAAACAAAACCGGGTCCAACTTTCTTTAAATATTTAGCAAACCAAATTTCATGCCTTGCAGCAATGATTCTGCTGACCCTATCTGCCACCTCTGTACCTACTTAGTTCCTTGGCTGACAAGTCCTCAAACAACTGTCTTAAAATTAAACAAAACCGCCAAAACTCCAACACCCTTTCCTAAAATTATTGTTCTGCTGAAACCAAGGTGAGGGGAAATAAAAATGCCCAAACATTCACCCACCTCCCAAAACAAGAACGGGAAAAGTAGAACAGTGGGAGGCTGTGATTCCTGGATGGGCCCTTGTCTAGCAGACCCCGCCATAAAGCGTCCTTTGTGCATGGACAGTGATGTATAAAGTGCTATGGACAGACTAACTGCACCCCATATTTTGGGAAATTATTTTGTACTAGAAACCTTCAGCCTGCCTCCAGAAGTGGTCAAAATACTAAGTCCATTTTGCGCTACTGAATTAATGCTGAGGACTCAGTACTTATTTAAATTGGACTTTGCTTCCTAAAGCGCATCAATCGCGGCCATTCCCCGGGGGTCTTGCTCCCTGGATATTTCTGCAATTAGCCATGGAGAGGCATGGAGTGAAGCAGCAGCAAAGCTGACAGTAAAGCACAGGGCATCTCTGTGAGCACAGAGCCAGTCCCGGGGCAGTGGGATTCCCGGAGAACTCCGTGTGCTTCCCTGCCCGCCAGCCCTGGTGGGGAGCTGGCGCCGCTGGGAGCACAGCTCGGCCCACTCACCGAAGAGGAGCACAGGGCTCTGTTCTCACTTGCTCCTGATTTACACCATGGCCCTCTGTAACTTCCCCAAAGCTGATGGATGGTTCAGCAGCTTTAGGCAAGAATCAGGCCCTCGGAGACTCATATATTTTGGTGCCTTACTCGCCTGTGACAACAGGCCAAAGGCAGAAAGAGGGGGTACCCCCTACTGCAAATGCACTCATGCAACCCAAACACAATTAATGCCAGACATCCAAACGCTGACATTATTAATACAATCACTTTGCTGTTGCACGGCAAATGAACAAATTCTCAAAGATGGCCACCTCCTCTCCCCCACAAACAAGCAAACTACAGTGGAAAAAGGGGCAATAAACAAAGCTGTAAATCAATTAAAACAAAACAAAACATTTAAACAGCTAAACACTAAAAGAAAACCTCTCTAGTGCCCCCCAAACCCTGCACAGTGAGCTAAGTATAACAGTCTCCCAACACACTGGAAGGTGGAGGCCTATGTTTGCATATTTGAGATGGCTTACTGATACTCAACTATGCTGCTTAACTCTATGGCCTGTCCCATTCAGTCTGAAAAGCACTTGAGCCTGAGAGACGATAATGTTACTCTGTTGTCTTAACATTTTTCTATATGTCAGTCACTTTAGAAGGCAAGTCATTAAGAAGCTTGCATAGCGTAGCTGAAATTCTGACTCAGGACCGAAATCTTCTGTATCTTATCCCAGTGTTAGAACAAGAAATGCCGATTTTCTGCTCTCTAAACCTCATTGATATTTGCCCACAAATAGCTAGGAGACTTAAGCACCATAAATCACAAAGCTCAAAAAAAATATATTTATTATTCTTAGCATTTTACGCATTATTTGTGGAGTAGAGTGTATTAGAAATTTCAAAACAGCAAGCATGACTGGCAAGGCTTGCCTATAGAAACACTCTAAAGCTTTTAGAGTCAGGAAACAGATACACAAAGTTTCCTTATCTTTAACGTACAGATATCCGGATAGGAAACTACTACCAGGAGCTTAGAAAGGACTTTTTTTTTAATCAGTCAAATGAAAATACAAAGTATAGGTGACTCCATGGAAAAATAATAGGATTTTTTTTAACAGTAGGGGATTGTCTGGTGAGGCAACCAATATTAATACTGCCAGAGAATATAAGAGTGAAAATTACTTCATGGTTTTTATACAAATAATTTTTAAGTAGGGAGCAGTAGCTTTGACTCATCTGATTTGTTTTGCTTTTCTGGAGCTGAAACTTTTTTTTTTTTTAGTACATGGTGGAGGACATTCATGCATGCTCATAACCCTTTCGCTCCCAGTGTGAGCCCAAACCGTCCCAAGAGGCCAAGTAAACGAGGAATTAAATTAAAATCTGTCATCCGAGGATAAACGGGGAGAAGGACACACGATAGCCCCGCATGCATTGCGAGCAGCGGCAGGGAGGCTCGGGACAGAGGCGGGCTCGGTGGTCTGTGCCGGGATGGGGGCGGAGGGGGAGATGTGCCCCGAGGCACGGCACTGACCTCGCCGTGTACAGTACAGCTCGGCTCCACACAGGGGCTGAGCAGAGATGAGGCACGATTGACTTGTGCCTGTGTGTGGTCCCGTTGCCTTATTTATCCCCAAACCCAGGAGAAATAAAGACACCTACCAGCCTTCGCTTAGGTTTAATGAGAGGTCGGTTTTGACCGTTCATTTTGTGGTAGAGCCCGCAGGCGTTACACAGGTAATGCCCGGTGCCGTCTCTTCTCCAGAGAGGGGTAGCAGTGGCTCCACAGTTCACACACTCTCTGCCTTCTAAATGGAAACACGAAGAAACCGGATTTCTTTCTTTAAAAACAAATTCACAAAATCTTTTTGCATTGTCCTTTAGGCATTTTTTCAGAAGTCAAAACAGTGTGTTAATTCTGTTAATTAAGCACAACCAGACAGCAGTGACATCAACCATAGAGGCAGCAAGGAGGAGCAGAGTGTTTAAAGAACTCCAAGTATTTTATGTCATGGTCAGGAATAGGCAGCATTCTCTGCAAGGTGGGAAAGAGTGACACCCTTATTGTGTCAGATGGAAGTTATCGTTTCAGCAAGAACTCCCTCAATCTTCACTGGGCACCACTCCCCTCCCGTATCTATTGCACTCCAGTGGTGAAATCCTGTGTTCCCCTGCCACAAAAACACCCGTCCACGTGCACACAAACACACACACACACCCACACACACCTGCAAACACACAACACCTTAAAGAGAGAGTCAGAGGAAGAGGTTTTCTAGAAAAAAACTAAGCAAAAAAAGATTTCCAATTCTGCACATTCTTTGTTATTGTAAATGCTACAGGATGAGAAAGTAGAGCCGAGCAGACTGGGAATGGATACAGAGTATCAGCGTCTCAGTTATGAGTATTGTTCTAAAGGCAGAAAAACGCTGTTAATGCTGTTCTTTGAGAAAGTTCCCTTTCACTGGACATTACTGTAAAAACAGGCTTATGAGTGATTTTCTTTTTCTGCAATTTTTCAATAATCCAGTTTGGATTTTGTAGGGAGCAGTTTACCTTCATTATTAGTTTTAGTACAGTGTGGTAAATATGGCGTTGTAGAATGGCTGCATTAAATAAAACACAACATGTAACTCCTAGATATCTGTTTCTGCATCAGAAAGCTTCCTGCTAAAAGTTCATTTGCCTTGGATGGTTTGAGGGCAGGTCTGCTTAATATAGAAATCTCTCTTAATATAGTTTATGCAAATCCTACAGTATTTAACTGGAAAGGAAATTCTTTTTGCTAATAACTGAAGCAGGCCATGTTGAGTTCAGCGGGGCTTGTGTCTGCTTTAATCTAGGGAGTGGGTAGCTTTTAAACAACACAGTCTAGAGTGAAAAATGAGGGGAGCTCTGGGGTACTGCATTTGTAGCTTTTGTCCCTCCTAGGGCAGGAAGCTGCAGGAGTCGTCCTGTCGTGAGTCTTAGTTTTCCTACAAAAACACTGAGTGGTCACGAACTTTCCCCAGTTCCTTGCACTAGGAGCTCCCTTACGGGGGGCGGGGGTGG
>VZTR01027467.1:95861-180283 GCA_013400775.1 Chaetops frenatus | reverse complement strand
AAAAAAAAAAAAGTGTTCACATCTGAGTGGCTCCCACGAGCCCTGATCTCTTTGCAGGAAAGCAAAGTCACTTTTCTGTTTTTTATGAAGGAGTTGGCAACGTAATTCAACCGGGTCTTGGTGACACCTCGAAATGCAATAAAATAAAACCTGGGCAGCCTTCAGACAGTTTGAATGGTGACAAACCTGTTATCACCCCTGCCATGAAGAACTATGGCTCACTCTTTTTCCAAGGTCACTCCTGAAAACCTGGGAAATCAGGGGAGAGAATTCGTGATTGTGGCTGTTCACACTTGTGGCTTTGCTCACAGATATATGCTGCAAATGTGACATTTATTCCAGCCCCCTTTAATGTGGAAAAAGACACTCTGGAAGTATGTGGAAATGGGGAGAAACTCGAGGGTGGCAAAAGGATGGAAGAAATTTTTTTTTCCTTCTTTTCCCCATCCCCAGGAGGCCCCAGGGGAGTGTTCCAGTGGCCCCAGCCATGCTGTTGGAGCAGCTCAGGGGGGGCCATGTGGGGGGTTTAGCAGGGATGGTGTAACCCAGTCTATCCCTGGAGATGATTTGCACCTGCTGCAGAGAGGTGGAATGGGACTGGGAGATAGGAGCTGGTGTGGGCAAAGCCAAATCCCAGGCTGACCCTCCCTTCTCCCGCTGCCTCAGCTTCCCCCAGCCTGGCTGAGGGCACAGAGGTGTTGTTAGAGGTCAGCACGTGCCCAAGGATGCTTTCAATAAGCTGTTTGCAGGTAGGTGTTGCATAGCAGTGGCCAGAGCCAGGCCCACCTTCTGAAAACAGGGAGCAGCCCCTGCTCTCAGCAGCACACCTGGGAGTGGGGATGCCAAGGTGGCTTCCCCAGCTGGGGACCCACTAACCCAGGGCACCTGTGGACCCATAAAAACCCACACCTACACCTTCCCCTCCCCTTCCTTTACTCTCTGCTTCCTTCTGCTCCTTTCGGGGGAGAGCAGATGACTGCATTTTTAGGGCTAATACAGACTTACATATTTTTTAACCTTGGATCCTGGGATTTGGAGGTTTAGTGGTTTGGGGTTCTTTTAAGGTGGATGTATTTTTAGTCTCAAGGTTTGGAATACAGAGAAGAAGGCTGGAAATGTGTCCTGAGCTGAATATTTCAAGGAGGAATTTAGAGCATCACCAAACACAGGTGGGTTTCTTCTTTAAGTCTTGTGGTTTCTTTTCTCCCTTACTTCATCCTTGCCATCCTGGTCAGCACCTATTATGATGGTTGCATACCTGAGGTCTGTAGTCCTGAGAAAGCCTTTAGAAATCTGGTAGTAATTGCATCCTGCAGCTAAAATAACATGTTCCCTTGCCCATGGCTTTAGCACCCTCTTCTCTGGGTAGTGGTGTTGGTCTTTTCTCACAGCTCTGGCTCTCTTCTGATGGCAGGGGCTGAGCTGCCCCAGTGCTGGTCGTGTGGGTGTTATGGAGGGACTGTAACAAAGTTCACTGTGAGCCTTTCTGTCCTCCAGCAACTGGGGATGTTTGTGTGCTGGTGTCCACTGGGGCTGCTGGGAACTGAAACTGTTCTGGCTACCGTGCTGAGTGCTGTTCAAACCCAGCAAAAGAGGGGGAAACAAACAAGTCTTCTTTGGGCTGCAAATACTTAAATTGTTTTCAGTGGCCAGTTAGTGCTGGGGGGAGCCTGGAGGATGTGGGGCTGCTGGCTTTTTCCAGGAGCAGGGTGGCTGTTCATGCTGGAAAAAGGGGCTCCTTCCAGCCCCAGGGGCTTGGCAGTGCCACCAAGGGGGTGCTCTGTGTTCCCCTCCCTGGGGAGCCAAATGCCATGCAGTTCATTCAGGGCCATGGTGAAATGCCCCTGTTTGGCTCCTGGTTGTTCTTCTGTCTCTCAGTGACACCTGGTGCATTGCTGTGAGCTTCCAGAAAGAGGCCCTGATGGAGGATGTCAGGGTAGGAAGAAAGGAGCTGACCTTGCTATTAAAAGGCAACAGAAATGGGAATGTTTCAGGCTGTTTCTAGCAGAAATGTCTGGGAAGAAAATCTCCTTGCTCTGTTCCATCAGACCCTCATGGGTAGCTTTTCTCTGCTAATTGTTCACTTGATACTACACTGGAGATGCTTAATTTATCCTTGTTCCCATTGCTGTGCCTGAAGAGATCTTGTGGAGTTTGAGAGGGATTTAAGTCCTACTGATCCCTCATGACTTTGTATTTTTCTGGTCTTAGAGTGACACCAACAGCCCTGATGCTCTTGGATCAAAGATGTTGGTCTCAAATGGGAAGAGTTCAGGCCCCAATCCTGCTTTGAGTCCTAAGCCATCCTGTTGAATCCAGTTCAGCAACCCCAGCAACATCTCTTTAAACAGGGAATTTCTTGCAAATCTCTGATCCCTGCTCTGAGCAGGGTCCTATGGAAGAAGGAAACCTTGCCATTTTATGGCTGTTCCTTGTGATGTGGGAGAAGTTGCATAATTTTTGAGATTAGCATGAATGAGTTTTGCTTACAGTTTGAGATGAATGAATATTTTAAACCCTCGGCTTTTTGGCTGAAATCAAATGTGTCATCAGTGTTACATCTGTATCCATTATCTGGGGAGTGGAAGACCAACTTTTCTTGCTGCAAGGCGTGAACATGACTTAAAAGGGCTTCCCTTCAATGTTGTTCCCCAGTGCAGAGCAATTCTGCTGGGTGATGCTGTGGGGAGCAGGGAAGGGGAGGAGGGGGGACAGTGTGTTAGGCTGTGCTGGATATTTGGAGAATGATGAGAGCAGCACATGTCAAGTGTGACTGGGGCTCAACCTGTGTGCTAGAGGACAACATGGCTATAGTGACAGCACAGTGACAACAGGCAGCCACTGGGATGGTAGCAGATAGTCCCTGCTGGCCACAGAGCCACCATCTCCCTGCTTCAGTCTCCTTTGAGCTGCATCTGACAGCCTAGCTCCAAAAACCCCATCAGTACCTCAGCAGCAAAGGCATAAACCACCCCAGGTGCCACCTACCTGTGCCCCAGTGTGTGGTGCACAAGGCTCTGGCTTTGCCCTGGGAAGGGCAGGGCCTGCAGTGAGCTGACAGCCAGCACTAGCACAGGCTGGGGGTGCTGCAGGGGGCTTGGTAGCAGCTACCAGAGCCAAGGATTTAAATGAGTAAGGCCAGCAGCACAGACAGCTGCTCTTGACTTCAGCCACGGTGCTTCCCTTGCTCAGACCAATGTTTCCCAGCCACTGCCTGTGGACATGCCAGTAGTGCTGCCAACAGCTGTCCTACCAGGACCAGAGCAGTGGGAAACATCTATGAAGCAGCTGCCAGAAGCCATGGGCACAGAGCAGGGACAGCCAAAGGCTTTCTGAGCTCTGCCTTCCAATGCTTTTTGATGATGAAAGTGGCTCTTGTGAAATACCATCACAAGTTCTGTGGTGCTGACCGTGGGTGGGCACTGCCTGGACTAGTGACCTGTGCTGCTGTGGCAGTGGCCAAAGCTGGGCAGCGAGGTCGGTGTGCCCCAAATGGAGAAGAGTGATGTGCCCAGTGCAGGAGCTCAGAGATGGGCTCTCCTGTGGGGTTTCTCCATCCTCAATGCATTTAATCTGTACTGGGGTGAAAGCAGCAGCTTCACCACTGTTTTCACTCAGCATGTTGGTCTCGGTCTGTTCTTCCTGTCCTTAACAGGGACAAATCCCTGAGCAGAAGAGTACCTAATGATTAGCTTTCCACTCCACAGAGAGGGGAGATGGCATTTAAGAAGACCCCAGGAGCCTTTCAGTACCTCAGGGGCCTGGCCTAGGGCTTTTTGGAATAAATCAACCTGGCATGTCTCTGTCCTTGCAAGGTGAACCCCATGTGTGTTGGAAGGAGGTTTCGTTTGCTGGGCCAGAAGAAGTGGAACACAACCAGAGAGCAGGGCAGGAGCCCAGCTCACCTGCCACACTCGGGCAAGTGGCACATGAGGGGGCAGAGATTCAACCCTCAAAGGCCCTGCACACCTGAGCCTTTGCTCCAGCCCCACACAGGCACCAGTCAGGTCGGTGGGTGGATGCAATGTCTGTAACTGGAAGACAGGAAGGTCCTCTCCCATTCAGAGACTAAGAGAGCTGATGCTGGGAGGCAGGGCATGCTGCCTTTGTCTATTGTAGGCTCTTAAGGCCTACTGGAGGATCTGCTTGGGCCACTGCTGGGGACAGGATATGGCAGCAGGGAATGTTGGAGCTGCTCCACCAGCCAGTTCCTCTGCTGTGTGGATGTGTAATGCACACCAGCACAGTATATATACTGTGGGGAGTGTGTGCCTGTGGATGCAGTATTTATTTAGGTGTTGAAGGTGAAACAAATCTCTGCCATTTCCCTCTGGGCTGAATATTTACCTGCTCTCTCAGCTGAAAGCCAACACTGCATCTCTGCATCACAGGAACCTCCTCCCAGCTCAGTGGGACATTTGCTGGATTTTGGGAGTAAAGCCCTTTTCCCTCCACACCCCCTAATGCCAACACCCACTTCCCCTTACCCCGCTCCTCACTCACTTTTGCCTTCATTTCCAAAGGCTGGTGGGGCTGCCACTGCTCTGCCCCTTTCCCTTGTTTTTCCCAACTGTTTTGGAGCCCAGTGGGTGGCTTTGGGACANTTTTTTAATTTTATTTTTATTTTATTTTACCAGAACCAAAAATAGCCCTTAGCCCTCTCCAGTGCAACAGATATACATCACCACCAAGTCACCTTGGTGCAGTAACTGCAAATCCTTCTGGATGATGATGCTTGAGGCTCTGGAGGAGGCTGCTGCTCCTCCCCAGCATGCACAGCTGAAGTGGAGCAATGGCACTGGTATGGGTGGGGCCACTGGGAGCATCCTTCAACAGCAATGCTTTCCTTAACCTGTTGATCTCAACCCTTGCCTGCTGGGCTGTTCTCAAGGCTTCTAAACAAAATCCATCCTTCATTAAGTAATATGGCTACATTTTTTCAGAATTGAGGATTTTTTTCATAAATCACTTTTTTTTTCACCAAACGAAGAGGGAAGAGAAGGGGAGGAAGGGAAACCCCCCAGCTCTTGTCTTGGTGGCTTGTCATGCCTGCCTTTAATTGACAGACCTTGTTATTAATGTTTTCCAGCCGCCTCTCATCCAGGGCTCAAACCTCCCTTTTAAAGCCCTGTCATGTTAAAAATTGACACATGTTGACTTTGGCCTGGGAGAACCCAGGCCCTGGCTGTAGGTAGGAACTGCATGTGTTTAGTCTGGCTTACATTTTATTTTCTCCTTTCATCAAATTAGTTCAGCTGTATTTTTTTTTCCTGAAGGAAAGAAAAGAAAAACTGCTTGACAATCTGAGGCTGTGGGTTAGAATTGCAGCATTGCGTTAAAATAACAAAAAATAGTTTATAAATGTGGGCTGTGTCAGGCCGGGTGGAGATGGGGCTGCTGGAGCAGGGATGGGAAAAGCTGCTGCAAGTAAACACTATCTCTGAGGAGGCACAGAGATTGCTCCTGCAACCCCACAGCCCTGGCTGCTTGTCTGATTTAGTCCAGCTGAGCTTGTTGCATTCGGCCTTGCTGAAATTAGTGCTGTCCTAACTGCACCGGGTTTACTTCTCCACTTCTCCTTGCTCAGCCCAGTCAGCAGTCTTGCTGTGGGTACCACAGTTCTCCACCCTAAAGCTCAGCCAGGGATGTGCTGCAAGCCCACAGAGTGACCACTGGGCTGGAAAGACGTGGAAATCCTGCTTTTTGCCCTTTAAATGTCTGGGATTTGGGGCTATATGGTACATTTCATTGGGATAGCTGTTAAGAGCCAGACTGCATCTATCAGGGATGCTCCTGTCTCTGGATGTGGAGTGGAGGAGTTGCCAGACACTGGGGGAGAGCATGTCCTGCCCCTGCTGTCCCAGGTTTTTACCTAAACCATAGTGCCTCACTGTGGGAGGCATCTGGTTCCCTCTTCCTGTATTTCTCCAGGTGCTTCAGAGTTAAATGCACACAAAATGTCCAAGGGGTTCATTTAACACATAGGACGTGTCCCTAGCCCCACGTCACTGAGGAGCAGGGAAGCACCAGGTCCTGTTTTGGTGCCAAATGAAAAGACACAGCTGAAACTTCAGGGAGTTACTAATGTGCTCGTGTCACCATCTTGCCCACACCGAATCCTACCCTACTCTGCCTGGGGCAGGTGAAATGCCAGACAAAATGGGGCTGGAAACAGTGCCAGGGGATGGGGGGAAGCCCCAGGAGGGGCTGTCCCCCACCCACCGGGGACAAGGGGGAACACCTCTCCCACCCCCTCAGGGGCATGGCAGTGGCGTCACTGTCCTTAACAGCGACAAATGCCTGCTCAGAAGAGCACCTAATGACTTTGTTTTCCATTCCACAGAGCGGGGATATAACACTTAAGAGAGCCCAGGACGTGATGTTGCTTCTGCAAGGAATGACTGCCCTATCACACCCAAACAGCACCAGTGAAGTGGAAAATAAAGAGAAGGATCCTCCTTTGCCCCAGGGCTTGTTGCAGACAACCCATCTTTGCCTCATGAAAGGTCTTGCAGGTGGGTGCTGGTTTAGCATTTCTTCTCTTAGCAATTCCTATGGATACCCTTTTTTCCTGCACCTTGTGATGGTGTTTCTGTGGGCCCCATGGGGATGCCCATCAAGCAGACCTTCATCCTCAGTGCCCACTAAAACTGTGCCAGACCCACCATCCTGGCAGTCACAGGCCCCCACAACCTGGATTATCTCCCTATTTTTTGTCTGCATGGGCAAAACAAGAGAGCTCCCATCTGTGATGCTGGCAGCCCCACAGGTGCCACTGCAAACTGGGGGAGCTGAAGGGTTCCTGCCTCTCTGATGGACCCACAAAGAACCAGTTGTACCCGGGAAAGTGTGAAGAGATTTGGCACCAAGGCCTCTTATCCCCACAATCCCTTCCCAAAGGGCCCACCTGGGCAGTGCGTCCAACACGCACGAGGACCTGGCTCCTCATGGGGGGGCTGAAATATTTTCTAACACTTACTTTTGTAACATTAGTGAAATCAAAGCCAAACGTGTCAAAATTCCCATTAAGACACATTTAACTTCCCTTGTTCCAAGACAAAGTGCCTTTGCCTGGAGGCAGGTTTTGGATTTGCTGCACGGCCGTGGGAGACTATTGGATTACAGGCAGCACCGAGCCAGAGTTTGCTTTCTTCAGGGTAAAGGCTTTTCCTAATCAGGATCAGTTTAATTCTGTTATCTGAATTATTAGCTTGGCTCTGAGTCTGGCCTGTGCAGGAAGAAGATGAGAGGGAGGAGGAGAGGGGAGAGGGTCTGAGCCCCGAAGGGCAGTGTCTCTCCCTGTCTGGGACCTGCTCTTTGCACTACAAAAGCTCTGTGTTCGTGTTGTAGACAGTGATGGATGGTAGAGTATGTGAAGGCCCTCCAAGGGCTTTGCAGCTCCAGGTTGAGGCTCATTGTCTGGCTCTGCCATAGGTGAGTGTCAGCCTAATTTACTGGTGGGAAAACTGAGGCATGGGGTAGCAATCAGGAATGTGGAGCTAAGCTGCCCTCACCTGTAGAGATGTAAGATGATTTTTTCATTAAGTGGACGAGATGGCAAATTCCCTTCTTTCCTCCTGGAAAAAAAAAGAGTATCTCTGCATCCTGGCTCATGTGTCAGGGGAGAATGTTTGGGCCTTACCACATCCTTGCTTTGAAAAGGATACTTCTTTCCCCTTCCTTTTCTTTCTTTCCTTTTTTCTCTCCCAGGAGTGAGGGTGTGTATGGAAATGTGAAGGGAGTGTTTTCCATGTTATTCCTCCAATGTCCTCACCCTCTGTGTCGCAGGGTCTGTCTGTGGTCCCCACGCCCTATTGGATCTGGATGCTTGTGCTTGAGACATACACAATTATACTGCCTTGAGCCCAGCCCCCACCCCAGGGAGTATTTTGGCTGCAAACCTGCTCAGAGGGCACCAGACAGCAGCAGCAGAAACAAATAACATGTTGGGTGCTGCTGGTGGCAGCATGAGGAGGGTGGGGTGGGGAATGTCAGCGTGGTGGTGCTGTGAAGGGCTGGCCCTGAATGAAGAGTCTGGGCCATGCACCCTGAGTGGCCAGGGAGTGAGGTTTGTGTTACCTGTGCCTCTGAACTGAATCAAACCAGGCTGGACTGAGGCATCAAAGAGAAGCTGGAGCTTGCCCATGCAGGCAGCAGCCAGCTCTGCTGCCTGAATGTTCCCAGATGGCTCCTCAAGACAGGGTAAAGTTGCTACAATGAGGATGATCCCAGTTTTGTTTCACCCACGCAATTCAAGGCAGAGGGAACCATCTTCAGCCCATGAGCTGAACTCCTGCTCATCCAAAGGCGGCACAAAGATGAGAAACCCAGGCACAGGGTGTGGTCAATCCTGGCCAGGTCATCAAGGCACCACTGGGGTAGCTGAGACTTAGAGGAAGGAGCAAGCTGGGATTCCAGTGCACCTGATTTAAGAGGTAATTTGTGAGATTTTCCCCATCCCACAGCAGTGAGACACCTCTGCTTAATAAACTCTCTGCTCTTTAATTACAGTCAGGCCATGGTTATTCCAAGGTCTGAGCCCGGGTAGGACTGAGGGTGTGTGTTGACAGCTGTGGAAAATGGATGAACTGTAAAAGACTTGGGGAGCCCTTAGCAGATCTATCACCAAGTTGTGGCTTACTGGGTTTTTATAAGGTTTTCTTAGCACCCATGAAGAACAAGAGACTCACTGGTACATGAAGAGTCTCCAGCCCATTAGATTTGGGGACAAAAGAGCTGCTTGCTCCCTTGGGAGTGGGAGCAGGGAGATCCATCACAAGGCAGAGGAGTGATGTGAACAGCACCGTTTCTCATCAGTGATGGGGAACATGTGGCTGGACCCATATTGGTCATCATTTAGGGATCCCACAGAGGGCAGAGCTCAGATCCAAGGCGATGGAGGCACTGCTGTAAAGTTTTCAGCTTTGTTTTTTGCTGGCATAATCAATCTTTTGCAAGAGATGCTCTCTGCTCAGCTTTCTGACATTATCTCATCCCCACTGTCAAGTGCAAGCTGAAAAAGTGTCCCAGCACTTTAATTTTCAGCCACTTAAACTCTGAGCATCTTTGAAGCCTTGGTTCCATGCTTCCCTCTGCATCCACATCTCCCTGCTGATGAGAAGCTGTTGCATACAGGATTCAGCCCCTGTAAGGTGCTCCTGTCCCCCACAGCCTGCCTTGGTTTATCAAGTCTTACAGGTTCCCTGTGTCAGAGATCATCTCTTTCCTCCTGAATCAGAAGCTGATGGTTTCATGTCTGAGTCCAGGAACACAGTGATTCCTGGAGTTCTCTTTGCTTGCCCTCCTTAACCCAATGGAATCAACAGGTTGGCTCTTCAGCTCAAGTTTTTTCCAGAGAGTGTAATTTTGTGGGGATACTGCTGTGGGGTGCGCTAGCTTGCATTTGTGATTGTGTTGTGAATTTTAATATTTTTGAGGGGTTTGAAGTGTGCTGCTGATGTGCAGGTTGATGTTGAGAGTCATTGTTACTTTGGATCACTGCTGGGGGCTTCTGCCATAGAGCTGCTGATGTCCAAGATGTATGGTACCAGCTAGGTTAGTGTCACTTGGAACATCTTCTCCAGTATCCTCTGGTACAGTTATGTATCCTTTCTCCTCTTCTTGAAAAAGGCCAATAAAATGAGAGCTGGCACGAGTTTAAGTTATGGGAGCTTTCACTCTCTGGCATGAGCTGCTGAACCTGGATGACAAGGATGGCACTTCCCAGGGCCATCAGCTGGGACAGCCCACAGCCCCCCTCAGCAGCTGTCTAACACCTCCTCCATGCTTCTGCAGTGCTTCTTCCCCAGGGAGGGCTGGTGCCACCTCAAGCCCTGAGCTTGCAGCTATTCCTGGTGAGCAGACCTTGTCTGGAGTTCCTGTCCAGGCGTTTCATGGTGCACTGCCACCACCCATGGGAAAGGGGCTTTCTCCCAGCTGGGGGTGGGCAGAGCTCTGAGCGAGCCTGCTGGGCTGCTGTGCCTCCAAAGCTGCCTGGTGCCGGCCTCTCACCCCAGGGTGCCTCATCAAAATAGCTGCTATGGAAAGAGGTTTGTTGACTTTTTTCTTTTCCTTTTATTTTTCTTTTTTTCTTCCTGTGCTCAAACTTCCCCAGACCTCCTGAGAAGACCCTGGTATATCATCCTACAGATGTGGCATAGAAGCTTTGGTTGCAAAATATATCCGGCATGGCAGTTGGCAGTGTTGTGCAATCCCCATCAACTTACGGAAACCACTCTGAGATACAATTAAAGAGGGACTCCAGCCCCATCCATCACTCCAGCCACAGTCACGTGTCCCGCTGTCAGGCAGAAGGGCACAGGCAGCACAGGGACTGTGGGCACCAGGAGAGCTTCCCCTCCCAGTGGGTGCCCTTGTGCAGGCGTGGGTGGGATATGGGCTCTCTTCTGGTACCCTTTGCTTTTCAGACCTTCTCTGAAGGTGCTGGATATTGGTGCTGCCACCAATATCCTACCATTAGATATTCCCCATCAGTGTCTGTCACTGCTGCTGGTTTCTCAACTGTGGTCAAAATCTGGGTGGTTGTGAATGGCCATGGAAAGCTGAACAGATGGTTATAGTAGCCCTGAGAGGCCAGATATGGGATGGCAACAGGAAAGCTGCTGTTCAGATCCCAAGTTTCCTTTTTCTTAGCCCAGCAGAGACCTTCCCACTGGCTCCATGGCCCACCTGTCCCCTGTGGCTGTCAGTACAGTGTGCTGGGCAGGCGATAGGGCACCTTCCCCTCTGATTCATCCTGTGTCTCTGTTCTCTGGGGCTCTTGCTAAATGCCCTCTGAAATAAGTGGGGCCTTGGCTGCGAGGGGGCACTTGTGAAACAACCTAGCTCTCCTGGATTGCCAAGAACATGAGCATGGACTGGCAACATTCAGCTATGGGCAGACTTGGGCAATGGGCTGCAGCACACAGTTGTCACTGCCTTTACCCATCCCCGTCCTTGGGATGCCTTCCTCACCGATGCCAAGGGCTGTGGCAGGCATGGCAGAGCACTGGGAAGGGCCATGGTGCTGATGTGAGTGGCCATCACTTGCCCTTCACTGCTGAACCCTGCTCAGCATGGCCAGCTCTAAATCACCGTGGTTTTATTACTGGCACCTCCTGGCCCAGCTCACTCTCTCCTCCTGAGCTGCCTCTTGCCCTTCTCTCTCTGCAGGCATATTAAATCACCGAGGTCTGCCCGGGAGAAATTGCTGCTCCTCCATTACCCTGCTGTCAGCATCCACTGCACTTGTGAGAATCAGGTTCCACATCAGAAAATAATAAAAGGCAATATTATGAGCAGAGGGGAGAGGAGAGATAAAAAACCTGTTTAAAGAGCCTTCTGGTCCCCATGATGTTTATTGCACTTGGTGACTTTGGGTTATTTTTGTTGTCACTGAAGTTGGACTTTTAATTTTCCTCTGATCATCAAGTGACTGGTTTGTAATTTCCCTATGGCTCCAAGTATTAAAATAGGCTGTTTTTAAAAATACCTGTTGCTCTCCAAGATCAGGTAGTGATACTTTCTTTGCTAGTTGGAGTGCTAATTAAATACTTTATTTAGCCCAAACACAGATGTGGTGTGCACATAGTCCAGCCCCAGGGCAGAGCCAGACTCACAGTGGCAGTGATAGAGCTGCTTGGGGAGGACTTTCTATCCCAGTGCTCAGCTAGGTCTGCTCTCCTTGGGATCTTGCTGCCACTCTTATGTTTATTCAGAACTTTTTTTTTTTTCTCTGACATGATTGACTTTCCAGGGTGTTTTGGTCAATTTTCGCCCTTAATGCCTTTGACTAATGAGCCTGTTGAATTTCACAGAATGGTTTTCGTGCACTGACACGTTTGTGCTGTGGGTTGGTTGGCAACACTATAAAGAGGGTATTTAAGTCCTTCAGCCATCTCCTTCACCTTCATGACAAGTACTTTATCTGTGATAGGATTTTTGTGGTGGTGGTTTTTTTAATTAATGGATAACTGCATATATAAATCCCATGAGCTGCAAAGAAATGCTGGGTGATGGTTATTGGGACTGTGTTCGTGTATATGGGCATGTGCAGCCCTGGCCCAGGAGATCAGGTGGTGTTCAGCACAGACACGTGGCTGCTGCCTGCCTTGATGGCAATGCCCATCTCTGCACTGGTGGGTTTGTGTTATACTTCCCCAGCCAAGAGGGTCAAGGCTACCTGGGGTGGTGTAACTCATTTTATTGCAGTGCAAGTCTGTGGCAAGCCTGGAGAGCTTCGCTGATGTGAGTCTGGGATCCATCACATAAGTAGCTCTGTCTGCTGCTCCGGGGCAGGCATGGCCACAGGAGAGGGGGATTGGTCTTGGAGATGTTGGCTGGAAGCAGCTCCTGGAGGGTTCCAGATTGAGAGTACAGGGCTGTTGCTGATCCTAGATCAGCTCAGCTCTGGCTTTGCTCAGTCAAGGGCTGCAAACCTGCACGGATGGCTCTTCTCACCCCTCTGGGGAGCCAGCCCACAGCCACACTCATGCCCTGGCAGCTGCAAGAAGGAGCAGGTAGAGACTAGAGCCATGTTTTGCACAGCACTCAGGCACGGGGCAATGGCAAACACTATTGATGTGAGGGCCTGGTGGAGGAAGATGGGCCATGACAGATGTAATCATTGGCCTCTGCATGGCAGAGCTGCTGCAGGCACTGCTGGGCTGCCCTGTCCATGTCTCTGTGTTGGATTTATTTATTGTCTCAGATGTGAGTGCAAGTGGAGCTGTGCTGTGCACACTCCCAAAGGGAACAGGAGGTGAAAACACTCTGCAGGAGCTACTACTTTGTTTTATTCTGCCATCCTCTTTTTCCCCACCTTGCTCCCTGGGCATTAGTGTGAGCAGAGTTCTGTCACCTTCCCAAGAGCAAAGGTGTTACCTGGCTTTGCTGGAGATTAACCCAGGTCTAGCCCCTGTTCCCCTCTACTGCTACCCAAGTGCCACCATGGTGCTTGGCTGCTGGGAGGAGAGCAGAGCTCTGTCTCACCTCTGGTCTATCCCTCTCCCTTCCCCCAACCCCAGGAAGCCACGTTTGGGATCACCCCAACAACAAGTCATGCTGGCAGCAGCGACTAAAATTCAAAAAATTATTAAAAGAAATTTCACATGTTTCTACAGAAAACTCCAAACCGAGCTTTCCCAGATGGAGGGTAGAGGTTGGTTGCTTTGTAATCACTCCCAGCTTACTGTTGGAAACATCTTGGTCAGATTTTTACCCGTGCCTGAACAGGAACAGCCTTGGAGGACCATATCTGGGGAGATTAGGTGGTTGCCTAGTGCAGTGAGACACTCCTGCCCAGCCAGCTGAGGTGCATTTTAGATGACACTGATTTGATGTGTGCCTGGGGACCGGTGTTCCTGGTGTTTCTTGGCAGAGCCAGGTACCTGCTCTCTGGCCTGGGGAAGGCCTTTAGCTGCCGGGTGATGCCCACAGTGAGGTGTAAGCATGGAGTTAACTCCTGTTCATGGTGTGAAGGAAGGGCTGGGGGTACCCAGAAGGCAGGTGGGATGAGTTTGTCCATCCTCAGAATGCTGTGAAAGGAGAAAAGGGCAAGAAGGCTCAGGGCTGCCCTGTGGGAAGAAAAGTGATACTGGGGATGAGACTTGAGCTGTGCAGCGAGAACCTTGCAAAAACCTGACAAGGAGACGTCTGTGCTGCAGAAACAAGGTCAAGGTGAGACCAAATGGCATGAGGAGGGCTGGGCTGGAAGTGGTGAGATTTGACCTATGGTGCTGCTAAGGTGGGTCCCAAGAAGGTTGCAGCATCCTCCAGTGACAATGACCAGGGCTGGCAGAGGAATCTGCACAAGATGAGATGGATTTGAAGAGCAAGAAACTGCTGGTGTAGGCTGGGATAGATGTTCGATGGGCAGGGAGGAGATGAAGCCAGTTCCCTGGAGGGGACCCTGGCTGGGTCTTTGGTGGTAGGAGCGAGTGGGGGTTGGAAGGCAAAGAATGAAGAGCCCTGTTCCTATCAGGCAGCACAGCTCTGTGGGCCCAAACCCTGCAGGCATGGACCCTCTGCCTGGCTAGTGCAGCTGCCAGCTGGGAGAGCCTGCTGGATGCTCTCCATGGAGAGTGACTCCCCCATGAGCCCAGGCACCAAGTGGGACAGAATGGCTGAAACTCCCCATGGGCCCAGTGCCAGTGTCATCTCCCACAGCCAGGGTTTGTGCCGTTCCTCCCCTCTGCTTTCAGTGTCCCATTCTCTTCCATATCCCTACGGAAAGAAGCCCAGCACTTTGCTCCAGCAGCAGCACAAAGCAGAGGGGAAGGGTGAGAGCAAGGCCGTGGCTCACACCCGCCCATTGCCAGCCGGGCAGTGCCGTGACTGGGCTGGGAACACTGAGCGGCACTCAGGGTTTCCAGTAAGGCTGTGGCCGTGCCGGGGGGCAGGGACAGGGGCAGGAAACATGCAGCAGGAAGCTGGCTGCCGCTGCCCGGCATTCCTTCGCTCTGGAAACCCGAGTCACGCTTCCTGCGGCCTGCCGGGACAGCCTCCACCCCAGCAGCGCCGGCCACCGGGCTGGATGCCATAGGGGACAGCACATGCAAGTTTTAGATGATTTCTTTGTGGAAATGAGCAGTGCCCTGTGACCCCGGGGCAATGCCTTGTTGCTGCTGCCCCACCTCAGACCCATCACAGCATGTCTCCTCCATGCCATGCATCCACGCTGCCCACACAGATGCCCTTTCCATGTGCACCTCTGCTCTGCCCCTCCTGGGCTTTGGCGCTGGAGAAACCCGAGCTGCCGTGTTTTAGAACAGTTGGCAGTAGAGCCATCCCTAAGGGATGGTGTTGTTTCCTTTCCTCCACTCTCATGTGGCCTGCAGCTAGACCATGGCCAAGAGTGGGGCTTGTTACCATGTTCCCTCCAGCTTTCCCCATTTCTTCCTGTCTGTCCTGCTGCCTGCAATCCAGGCAGCAGAATGAGATTTTCAGCTTTTCTCCCAAAACCTCTTCCAGCCTTATGCTTTGGGTTATTTCACGTGTTAAGGTGCAAGTGTTTTAGCCAGAAAGGTCTCAACTGATCAATAATTATTGTGATTCCTTTTGCTTTTCTTCTAGACCCCTGTGATTCTCCCTTGCCTGTGTTCATAGGCAATTTCATTAATCTATCCACCAGTTAAACAAGTTTGGGCTCTGTGCTGGCACAACAGCCCACCTCCAAGAAGGCTGCCAGCTTTGTTCTCCTCTGCCAGCCCCACTGGTTCAGTTCAATTCTCAGCAAGAGGCTAATATCTGAGTTTACTCTTGCTCCAGAAAGTCCATGGCCATGTCCTGGTTCATTTTTCCTGGCATCCTGCAGTCATGCAAAGCCACTGCTGCACCTGCTTGCAGCATTGCTTCTCTGGTGCCCTGTCCTTTCTTTCAGCATGCAGGTGAGAGTTCTGTCTCGGTGTTGATCTCCATTCTGGATGGAGCTGAGCGCTGTTTGTGGAAGTGTGAGCAGAGGGATGGCTGCAGGACCCTCTGCTTCGGAGCTGGACTGACACAGCTGGCAAAGTGCGAAAGCAGATGGGCACAGGTGATAAGGAAAGTCTCACGGGGCAACTTTTTTGAGAGAGGGTTGTGGTGTACCTGTTTGAAGCTGACACATGCCCACCTGGCTTAAGGGTGCAAACTGGAGCTGTTGAAACCCCACAGTTCACAGCAGGGGAATATACAATATTCCCAGCCACCACAGATGAGGCCAGTGCCATGATTCTCTAGGCCCAGAAAGCCTATTTTTCTGTTTTCTCTCATTACAATACAACTCTAGCTAACCTGGAGTATAAGTGTCTTCACTGCAGAGTTTTCCCAGCACAGCTCTGCCTTGGAGAGGGACAGTGCTTTAGCCTGCAAACCCCCAGTGTGTTTCCCTTGGCAGTCCTTGTTCTGGCAGCATAAGCCTGGCCCATCAGTGATCTCTGCTACCTTGGCTGCCTTTCACAGCACACCTGGAACTGGGCTGATGCCTGTTTGAAAGCCAAGCTCCACCTGTGACCTTGACCAAGCCCCCCTGAGTGCGAGCCAGCCCGCAGGCTTTGATGGCTCCAAAGCGACTCGCAGCAATCGACAATGAGCACAGTCCCCCTGTGCTTGCCACCTCCATCCAGCAGCAAGCTCCACTGGAGAAGAAAACTCCTCAAACCACCCCAGGCCGCCTCCTGCCCCCACCCTTGGCCAATTTCTCCCTGCAGAGGGACCAGCCCTCTGCCAACCTGCCGCTGTAGGAAGCGGGAGCGCGGCTGGTGGCTGCGGTTTCCCACGTGGCCGCTTTCCCAGCCGAGATTGCAGGGCTGGAGTAATGAGTTACCCAGAGAGAGCAGGGAGAGAGCACCGTGCAACCAGCGGGGTTTCCATGGGAGGAAATCCCAGCGCTTCGTGAGCTCCACATAATCGCAGCCAGCAAGGAGCAGGAAGCACTTGTTAGGAAGGAGCAAGGAAACGGAGCCGCTGCCTCGACCCAAGCACACTTTTTAGGACCGGAAAGTGGGAGTAGGAAGGCATAAAAGTGCTTTGAGCTTTTGCAGAGGATTGCAAAGGGCAAAGGGTGAGGGGAGAGGGAACAAACACCGGCAGGGCTCTCGAGGAGGGGGCAGCCAGCGTGTGCGTGCTGTGAAGGGGACTTCACGGTGGAGTTGCTAATTACATAAGAAAGGCTCGTCTCCATGCTTGTTAGGTTAACTCAGCAGGGATACTGCAAAAGCAAATTCCACCCAGCAAGTGTAATTAGGGGGCCGGAATTCCTCTGGTTCCTTGTCCTCCCTGCGAATCCTGCTAAAGCCATCAGGTGAGGACACCGGGTGAGGGGGGAACATGCAAGTCCTGTGCAATAACAACCCCCTCCCAGCGTGGCAAGGATTTCAAATCAAGGCTTGACTTTTTACTCTCTCATTATTCCAGGGTGGAAAATACACGTTCAACAAAACAAGCTCCCCCTCCGGGCTGGGTCGTGGGACATGTTGTCCCAGGACAACATGGTCATGCTGAAGATGGAAAGAGGACTGTGAAGGGGTCTGGACAGGGCAGCAGCTCCCAGCCCGCAGGATCTGTGGATCCACTCACAGCACGGTTGGCCTGGATGGTGCTGCTGACCTGCTTCATCTTCCCTGCCAAGGGAGGCACAGCTCCAACCCAGCACAGTGGGACATTTCGGGGTTTGCCTGGCACACCATGGCATGCATTGCTGTGCTTGTACCTGAGTTGCCTGCTCAGGCAAAGGATGGTGCTCATGGGGGACAACACCTGAAGATGTGTCCTGCCTGGCACTAGGGGACACCAGGTATGTCTGGGAACACAGGGCCCAGGGGAATTATGAGGCATGGATGGAAGGGGAGAGCTGACTGGAGGGGATGGAGGGCATGGATGGAGGGTGAGGGGCTGGGAGAGGAAATGTGGGGGGAGGAGAAAGGGTGAGCCTGGGACCTTAAAGAGTAATTAGTCAAAGCTGAATTGTTTTTCTAAACTCTTAATGAAAACAAAGAGTCGGGCATGGCCCAGATGGTGCCAGGGGATCAAATAAATGTCGCATTCAGGAAGCAGCTGCTACTGGGAATGTTTCCTGCCAGCCCTGCTGCTGCTCACAGCCACTTTTATTATTTGTTATTTTTCAGAACTGCAGCTGGGGTTTCCCTCCAGCTGTGTGGAAATATGCTTAAGGCTGGTCCATGCAAAGGGCCTGCTAGGGCTGGTCCCTGGCCCTTAGCAGCCCTGGGTGTGCCACCTCCCTGCCTGGTGTCTGCCGCCGCCCTTTTCCATGACAAAACCTCTGATGGAGGAATTTCATCCTCCATCTCCCACCCAGACAGGTCCAGCACCATCTCATACCTTGTGTGCCTTTGTCTTGTGTAGGATTTTACCTTTTTTGCCCTGTTTCCTTGCTGAACCCAAGCATCTGCCAGTGTGAGTGCAACATTTCTCTGTTCCATGTTGTAGGTGTGAATGACCAGAATCAAGACATTTGATCATGAACATTTTGGATGGTTTTTATCTGCCTGCTGGGTTTTGGAGAGAGAGAAGGGGTTTTTCCCTGCTCTAACTCCAAGTGCAAAAATTGCCTTTGTTTTCAGGTAAAAAATATCGATCACAACCAAACCAATGTTCTCCTGACTCTAGCAGCTGAGATTTAAGAAAAACACCAAACCCATCCTAGCCATGAGCTGGCAGCCATGTGAACTGGCAAAAGCAGCTGAGAGAGGGAGGACTTGTGCCCCAAGCAAATTGTGGAGGCTGGTGTCCCTTTGCTGGAGGGGAGGGTGGCTGACTGGAGGAGCACTGTGTTCTGTTCCCCATGTTGGATGGTCTCATCCAGTCCACCAGCAGACCCTCTGCTCCCTTATTTTGGAGCACGAAAGCCATGACTATCTTACATGCACTTTTTTTGTGCACATCAGTTATGTAAGCTCAGTCTACCTGTCCCACTGTTCTTCTGGGCTCTTCAAGGCCCTTGAGAAGGTGTGTGCAAAGACCTGAACTGGTAGAGAAAAGGGCTTGTTAGTGCTACCACAGAGGGAAAGAGCACAACATGCACTCAACCCTTTATTAGCCAGCAGATATTCTACATGGAGCTGCGCTTTTGTGGCACCAAATAGTTGGACATAGCTTTGTAGGGCAGCTGCTCCCAGAGCAACACACTTCTAAGACATAAGGAACATGGTGGTTTGTGTATATCCAAGTATTTTATAGGGAGGCCAGAGGTAGGGACCACTCAGGTCCCTTCTGAGGAACTGTGTTCAGCTTATTATTGCTTATTATATGTGGAAAAGATGTATCAAACATGCAATACTGTGGTACAGCCTGACCTTTGAGAATCTCATTTTCCACCCAAGCCCTTCTCTGTGTGCCCAGGAGGAAGAGCATGGACACTTAACTGAGGCTTGTGGCTGGCTTTCATCCAGATTGGGGTCAGATACCTCCCAAGCTGGCTCTGCTGCTCAGGGATGGGGATTGCCCCAGACAGCAGGTATGAGAGTGGTGTGAGATCCCAAAGATGGGGAAGGAGCTGAGCCAAAGGAAGCAGCCATGGAGCAGTCAGCACTGACTGGGATAGTGAGAAGAGCCTCCATGTGCCTGGGGCTGGGCAGCACAGTGCCAGCACTGTGGCCCAGCATGCTGCAAGTGTAGGAGTGTTTCCCTGTTGAGCTGTGTCCCAGGAGTTTTGCCCCAGCCAGAGCGTC
This sequence comes from Chaetops frenatus, assembly GCA_013400775.1. Taxonomy (NCBI): domain Eukaryota; kingdom Metazoa; phylum Chordata; class Aves; order Passeriformes; family Picathartidae; genus Chaetops; species Chaetops frenatus. Next base: position 161,117 of record VZTR01027467.1, on the reverse strand, counting down.
GGCTGTGGCCATTGTGGCAACCTGGAGATGCCCGCTGGGGGTTTTGGGCTGGGTCAGGGTGGGGGGACTGTTTCCCGACTGTGATGGCCAAGGCTTTGCCAACTCATGCTGGAGACACCACTTCCCTGCCCGTCACAGCATGTCCTGGGATTTGTGGTTACGTCCTCAGAGCTGTTTGATCCACTCAAATCGCAGCTGATCAAAGGGGCAGCTTACGAGAACAAAACACTGGGTGACTTCCTCCAGTGGTGCCAGAGGCAGCCCTTTGGAGGCGAGATACGAGAAAATAAGAAATCTTTTAACTACTGAGTGTCTTGGCTCCTCAGAATAGCAGCTTCTGTGGGACAGCCCTGCTGCATGGCCCAGGCAGGACTCCAGTGAAGGAGGCTTCAAAAAATATAAATGAGATATGTATATTCTGATAGATGACCTTGGATTTCTCTTCTGGACACACACATTTAATAAACTGTGAATTCCTGTATTTCCAGGTTTGTGAGCCAGCTTGGCTGCTGTAGTAACTCAGAAGTGAAAGCCCTCAATTTCTCGTCTACTGAAAAGCTGCAGAGCAAAAGTCCAATGGGCCCATCAGATTTGGGGTTTGCACATCAGCTGGGAAAGGAAAATGGCAGAAAAGCCATGGTAACCCCAGCCTCTCTATTTTGATGAATGCTTTGCTTGTTAACTTAGGACAGTGCTCTCAGGAACATGGTGGGATTCTTGGGGTGGTCCTGTGCAGAGCCTTGGACTTGGATGATCCTGGTAGGTGACTTTCAACTCAGGATATTGTCTGGCTTTATGAGTTCATTATCTTTGCTTGGTCAGCAGAAGAAAGAGGTAGGTAGTGATGGCTGTCCTGCAGCAATAACCATGCAGTGGTGATCACAAGTTGCCATCCTGCCTGAGACACTGGGAATGTCACCAGGTGGGAAGAAGCTTGTCCCAGGTAGGTGCTGTCAGGCTGGATCTAGGCTGTAGACTCCCCTGTGGTCTCTGTGCTGGGTAACTCTCCAAAGCTTCCTGACTCTCTTTCTGACCTGTCCAGTGAACTGTGAGGTTTGCTGATAACAGAGATTGTATTGATCATCCTTTCTGGAAGCTGGAGCATCCTCTGGGATGGATACACTGATCCTGATGGTCAGGAGTAAATGGGATAAATGGGCTTTTCAGTGGAATTATGTAGGAGTCATGACTACTCCCATGGCAGCTCGGGTAGAGCTTAGGGACCTTTCTGTGCTGGGCTGTGTGTTACCAGAACATCAAAGGCTGAAAACTTAATTTCATGTTCATGGGAGAGGGAGGAGATGGGCAGAGAGTGGAAAGTCACCCAGTGGTGGGAAGCATTAAAGAGGGCTGGGCAGAGGGGTGCTCCCCACCCACCCTCTGTCCTCTGGAAAAAGCCTGCTCCCCAGGTAGAGGAGGAAACTGGCGGTGATGATGTGCTCCGGATGTCACTGTGCAATCAGGGAGGCTATTTATAGGGCACTAATTGATTAGGGCAGCCACAGCAGGAGGAAATTACTTTCAGGAGAGACAGAAAACCACACTGCCCAGCAGCTTTAGAGAGCAGAAAGTCCTGAAACAATCAAAACATTTTGGAAAGAGGCATTTCTCTGCCATGGTGCCTGACTTGGGATATGGCCTATCACCACAGGCAGCACACCTGCCTATGATGTTTTGGGGGACCCTGGGGTATGGCAGAGCTGTCAGTCTGGGAAGCCCCTGGAGATGCTCATGGCTGTACTCCATGGTGGGGCATGAGATGGAGCTTTTGGCTCTCCTTGTAGCCATCCCTCAAGAGATTTATTATCTCTTCTGAGCTCCATTTAAGAGACTTTGTCCCCAGGAGGGGATCTCAGGATTAATTAATTAAAAGCTGATAAATAGAACAGACACCAGCTCAGAGAATGCCTTAAATGCCAGTTGATGTCCTCCCAGGCAGGATGCTCTTTTTTTGCTTGACTCCTTGAGACACATAGATTCTATCCAGTCAGAGACTGACCTCACAGTTGGCCATTGGACTACTCAAGCCAGAGCATCTCAAATGTAGCTTTTCCTTACAGCCTGTAAGATGCCAAGCTGATCTCAAGAATAAACCTGGGCACTGTCCTGTGCTGTGACAAGGGAAGAGCATGTTTCCTGGAGGTCCTGAAGCGAGATCCCAGCCTGCAGGGATGAGTAGGGGGGAGCTGGTCCTGCATGCTGAGGCTGCCTAAGGCGAGTGTGCTGAGCTGGTGAGAGCTGCAGGAATGCACTGTCTCTGAGTCTGCTCGTTTGGAAATGGTGCTCTTTTCAACGGTTCTGTTATCAGATGGAGCATTTCCTTCATCAGTGTTAATATCCATGTAGTGAAACAATGAAAGGGCTTCCTATCAGTTCCAAATAGGACGTGAAAAGCTCTCAGCGTTAAGAGTAGAGGATGCTGGAATAGGGCAATGGGAAACGCCTGAGTCACTGAAATGCCTCTTTGATTCCATGAGGCTGATATGTTCAAAAGGGAAGAAGAAAAAAATAAAAAGAGAGAGAGCAGAGCTAGTTAATGATCTGTGGGACAGAGAACAGGAAGGGCCAGCAATTGCACTGTGGGCTCTGCAGAAGGGAGTCACAAGGGGATGTCTGGCAAAGGCTTTGGAAAGTGGAGAGTACAGCAGGGAACTGAGGACAGTGAGCTGCCTAGTTTGGTTTTCGGAAAGGGGGCAGGCATGATGAAGAAATCGTTTCCCAGCCTAACCCTGTGCCCTGTATCCTGCTGCCACTTGGCCAGTGTGTGCCAGCTCAATGCAAAACAAACTTTCCAATCACTGTGGCTTAAAGATGCCTAAAGCACTGCAGATTTGGAGTAGGGCAAGGGAAATACTGCTCTGCAAAGCACCCAAGGCCACGAGCCCACTGCTCAGAGGATCTGATCCTTTCCATCTTCTGTTGTCCCAGCTGGGGGACATGTGCGGCTGCTTGGGCCAGGGCTGTGTCTGCAGGCAGGAGGGAGGGATTGGCTGAGGCTGGGGCAGCACCTGTTATCCTGGGGCAGAAGGAGCAGGATATCCCAAGTCCACAGAAATCCCTGGCCTGGAGTGGGACAGGCAGCCAGGGCAACACACTTTCTGCTCTTTGCAGCAACTGAAAGTCTCCCTGCCTGTCCCCACTGGCCAGGTGAAAATCTCAAGGCCACCAAACAAACACAAGGGCTGTGAGCTGTGCCAGGTCAAAAGCTGCAGGCAGTTTTTGTTGTTACAGGAAGAGCTGCAAATATTTCAAACATAACCTGTTTTTTCTCTCTGTTTTGCAAACCAATCCCAGTTGCCTGCAGGCAAACAGCCCACTGGGCATAATGGCAGCTACCTCACTGTTCTCCTGGGGAAATTCCTCAATGGGAATGAGTTGGAAACTGTGAAGAGGAGGAGGTCAGACTTGTTCCTTCATGGTGGTAAGAACCCTTGGCCCTACAAAGCTCAGTAAAGAGCAAACCACACAGAAGCAGGTTTCTGCCCACCCTGTGAAGCACCATGGTGGGCTGTATCCAAGGCTGCTCCCGGTGCAGGGTGATGGAGCAGTGCACACCCAAAATCCCTCCTTTCCTGCCTGCATGGCCATAGCTGGGATGTGTAGAGGTGTGCAGGACTGAGAGCCCACTTTTCAGGGCTGTGTCCCGTCCCCCATTATGGTTTGCCCAGGAGATTCACCTCTTTCCCTCACTCCATGGGGAGCCCAGCCCCAGGGAGACCCATCTCTGGGTGATGTGCACCATAGGCCATCCCACCACAGCTCCCATTCCCACACAGGACAGGGCTGCCTTTTGTCACTGGCGAGAGGGGAGGCGATGAAAAGCCGGGGGGAGACGTGCCAAGGCTGGAGGGAGCCCAGCACCAGGGGCAGGGGCAGCTGGGGAAGGCTCACACACAAAGGGCCGTCCTGTCTTCACACCTGCAGGGCAGCCGGGTGCTGACAGGGGGAATGACACCACTGACAGGGGCTCGTCGCTGGCAGGCAGTGGCGAGGCGCTTCAAATAAAGGCAAACAGCCCGCTGACAGGGGCTTGACTGCAGAGGGGAAGGTAGCTGTTGTGGGCATGGGCTGGGGACAGGGACAGGTAGAGGTCAGGCAGCTGTCTCTCCTCCTCTGTCTCTGCATGTTCAACCCTGGACAGTAATTTGGTGTGAATCCACAGCCATGCTGTGTCCTTGGCTTTCTGTGGCATATCCAGGGCACATTTACACCCAGGGCTGTAGAGGGGGCTGGGGTTCTCAGTGTGCAGAGTTCAGGTGGGTGCTCAGCAGTGTTTTGTCCCTACCACACTTGGATGAGTTTCAGCATGGGGTTGTGGGGGGCACCCATCAGCAGAGAGGGATAAGCCCCCACTACCAGCCCTTCCCTTAGAGCGTGCACCAAACCCTCACCACTTCTAACCCCAAAATACCAGTGTGGCCCAGCACTGTGTCTTGCTCCCCAGGAGCTGGGGGTCTGGTGCTGTGGGATTGCTTCCTCTCACTGGGGCCAACATCTCTTGGGTGCTGCTCCCTTCTGCCCATTGTCACCGGTGTGGGGATGCCTATGACCACGTTTCATACGTTCCCCCGTGCGTGGGGTTGAGCAGAGATTAGGGGTGCTGGAGAAGGAGGGCTCCATGCGTTAGAGAGCAGGCTGTAGATGTGAACAGTTTTCGTGTGCCTTTGAACAGCTTGGCGTCCCGGCTGCTTTGGGGACAGCCGGGCCGGGGCTGATCCTCGGGAGCTCCAGGCAGCCGGGTAAAGCGGGCGGATGGTGCCCTCCGGTGGCCCCGGGGCCGGGCTCGCCGCCAGCCCGGAGCGCAGCCGCTGCCGGGGCCCTCCCAGGCTCTGGGCCAGCGAATTGCGATGTCCCTTCTGTTCTTTTAGTCTGTAGGGATGCTTTCCCTCCTCTGCTCTCTGCTTTTCCCTGGCTTCCCGTAGCTGAACTCCCATTCCTGTCCCTCAGCCCGAGGAGATGCTGTGCAGGCACCAAGCTGCTCCTGCCCTGTGGGCCCAGACCCCTCCCTGGAGAGGAGCCATAGGGTCCCTGCAGCCCCAGGCTCTGAATCGCCCCCAGGACCCCGAGCCTGGCCAGCTCCCACTCAAGGGGTGGTAACAGACCCTTGTCTTTAGGTTCAGGAAATCTGGAAATGATCTGGTCCTGGGTGGGCAGTGAAGGGGCTGTAAAGGGGTCGGGTGGACACCCTGGCGTGGGCTCTGTTTGGTGTTTGGGTGTCCCCACGGTGGCTGCTAGCACACCCAACTTGGGCCCTGAGTGGGACCCAGAGTGTCTCTTTCCTGTCCCAGCTGGAAAGGGCTGGGTCCCTGACAGTTTTCCTGTTTGTGTTACACCCCACTGTTCCCCAGCAGCCTGTCCCTCACAGGGTGGGTGGGGACGGCAGCTCCCCTCCTGCTGGCACCAATGGCATTCCCCAGACCTCCTACAGGAGGAATGGAGGAATATTTGGACTGGACAAATTAGCCTCTTCTGAGGTCTGAGCAGCCCCAGAGCCCCTCTAAGGCTTCCTGAGCCACTGGCCCTTGGGTCTCTGGGGAAGGCACATCCCAATGGTGGCTTGGAGGAGCCATTCCCCTCCAGCTGGATTTGCTGCAGCAGGGGAAAGGGGGTGGGGGGGGATGATGGGTGCCCAGAGCCCCCTCCAACAGGCTGTGCTAACTTGGCGACATGCTCGCACCAGGCCAGCGGTGACAGATGTCTCCTGGAGCTGTTACAGGACGACAACAGAGGCTCCCAGCCCTGCCCCGCAGATGGGCTGAAGCAGGGCCGCCTTCAAAGCAAAGTGTGCATGTTCCCCAGCCTGCTGGGATTACAAAGTTAAGGGCTGGCATTGTTTTCTCAGTTTCAGAGGGGGTGGAGACCAGGCAGGATTAGTCTGGCAGAGCTTCCCAATGTGTTCAAAGGGGCACAATAGGACCTTGAAGAGAAGAAGCTGCACCGATGACAGGCAGAGGAGCATCTCTCAGCAGCCTCTGCCTCCTGACGCAGGTGGGATGTGCTCGCAGCAGGTGCTGCTGCTTTGTGGCTCTGTCTCTGCCAGGACACCCTTCCCGTGTGCCCCAGGACCCCCCAGCACCACTGGTGCTGTGGGCAGGCAAAAAGGGCACAGGCCTCTCTCTGCAGGGGAGAGAGGAGAGGTGAGGGGGTGGTGATCTGGGTGCCTCTCTGCTGCTGGCTGTCCAGGTCACCCCTGTGAGCCCCTGGGGGTCTGTGCTGCCCACCACTCACTGCAGACCAGGGGTGAGCCCTTTGCCCTGGCAATGTCTGTTCACAGAGGATGAAGCTGTCTGTATTGCGAGCCAGATGTTCGCTTTTCCGTTTCTTGGTTTAGTAAATTATATTTGGCTCGGGAGGAAAAAATTCACTGTTGGACTGGGGGGACTCTGACAGTACCTTGGAGCAGGGGGAGCTCACTGTGGCAACCAGCTTTTTCCAAGAGCATCTGTGCTACACAAGGTCATCACTACCATCTAGGAGCTCTGGATACCCCTGGGATGACGGGACATGTGTGGAGGCACCAGGAGAGCCTGGGAAAAGGTAGGGAGACATGCAGGTAAACAGCTAATGTGTGCATAGGGTGTTGGTTTTTTGAGGTTGTTTTTTTTGTTTTTTAATCATTTGCAATCAGGAGCAATTAGAAATAAAACCTGGAGAGCCACAAAACCCCTGTCTTCCTGAGCTGCTGCTCCCCAGGCCTTTCCTGCCCAGAGACCCACATCAGCACTGCAAGGGCTGCTCTGTGCTTGGTGCAGTTGTGGAAAGTGTGGTCACAAGGGCACTGGCAGCCTATGCAGGCAGCCAGCACTGAGGTAGCACCTTCTGCCTGAAAATCGGTCCTCTGTGGGCATGGGTAGGGGGCTAGGCCTCCTCAGGGGGCTGGGAGTGGGGGTCAGGTGGACTGGATGCAGCTCCAGGAGCAGGGCTGTAGGGAGGGTATTGTTTCCCTGGGGTGACAGGTGACATCCTGAGCAGGCGCTGGCCAGAGGGGAACCTGTGTCCTTACATGGAATTTCCCCAGGCTGCTCTCCTGCTCTGTGCAGGCCCTTTTGTGCCTGCTTCATCACGTTCTTTCTTATGAGATTTTTGCTGATGTCTCAGTCACCAGAAACCAAATCTGAGTAGAAACATATACCTGAACAGAGCTGCAGAGGTCAGCAAAGCAGTGCCAGGGGCTTTTACTGCCGCACAAGGAGCTGCTCTCTCAGTCAGCTGCAGTGATTGCCCGGGCTCCTTGCTGAAACCACAGCCTGGCAGCACCAGCACCAGCTTTTGTTTGCCTGCGATAACTCATTAGCTCTGATAACTCAAGTGGCAGGGAACTTGAGCGTGTGCCGTCACCTGCCTGGCCCAGCTCTGCCAGCATGGGTCACACACCATGGCTTGGCACCATCCTGTTCTGCCACAGCCTGTGCCTGCTGAAGGTAGGTGCCATGGGTGCAAGCTGCCACCACAGGGCCTCTGCCATCCTCCCAGCCTGCCGCGTGCTGAGGCACTGCCAACCGGGCTGAGAAACAAAGAAGCTCAGCCTACCTGGCCCGGAGCAGAGACACCAGACCCGGGCTGGGCTCTCTTTGGGGTGGCTGCAGGGGGCCTTGCTGTCAGCATGGTCTGGTGGAGCAGCCGGAGCATCCGTTAGGCTGCACGGGGCTGGCAGGCCGTGTTTGTGAAACCCGCTGCGCTTGCGGTTGACCAGAGCACTGAAATAAGCCCGTCCGGAATTGGTGTGCTGCTCTGTATCCTGATGTGGTGAGCAGCTCCGACTGGTGAGGGTGGGGGCAGCCCCACTGGGGTGACTGGTGGCAGCAGGACTGCGGGAGCTTGGCAGCACCGGCATGAGGACCACACACAGGGCCCCGCCGGCACCCGGAAAGCTCAGCCTGGCACTAACGGAACTGTGATAAAAATGAACGTGACCAGGACAGCAGCGCAGGGGAGATTAATGTCAGATTGTCAGAGGGGAGGAAACTGAGGCAGACAGCACTCAAACAGATACTGGAGCACACTGGTGGGGGGAAAGGGGGCAGATGCTGCTTTTCTCAGCATTGCTGCATCTGCAGATCTGCAACCCCCCCTACAGCCTTTGAGGAGAGAGGAAGGGACAAAGGGCTTACCTGAAGTGTGTCTATCACCCTTGTCAGCCCTGTCTGCAAATCCTCCCATCTCTACAGGTCGATGACCTGCCCCTCTGTACCAGCCTGAACAGGAACATGAGCACTGGTTGCTGCCTGAGACCTTGATGTACATCTCTTGTAGGTCCCTGCCCAGGCCAGATTTGCTCTGCTGCCTACCACCAAAGCTTTGACTGTGATGGGAGCACTCTGCTGCCATAAGGTGCTTCTCCATGGCTGTGTGAGAAGCAAAGCTCCCCTCGTCATTGATATCAGCTGCTGTGGCCTTGCCCACGTTTCCAGAGAAGACTGGTTGTTCAGTATCTTCCCCATTGCCTGATCCCTGGTATCACCACAGCTTCTTCAGGACCCCACAGCTTCCACCTGTGCAGGTACAAGAGCCTCCCAGAGGCCTCCTTTGCTCCATCAGCTTTGGTGCACAAGTTTTCTCTCTGCCCTCCTTGCTGGTCTGTCAGGGAACATTCATGTCTGATGACACGCTCTTTGCCACCTGAATGAGGCACTCCATGTCCTTACCCAGCCTCCAGTGCCTCACCTTCGCCCCCTATTCCCATCTGTGCCCTGGGCACTTAGTATGTGTCTCCCAAAAAAGTATCCAAGCCCCTTAACACCTGCCCGTGGCATCACGCCAAAGAAAAGTCTCACTGCGATAAATCTGAGAAAAACAGCCCCAAAGCAAGGCTTAAATAAGTAGTTACAGGAGCTGGGGTCCAGTGAGGCCATGTCCACCCTGTTCACAGCTTTGCGCTATCTCCCTCCCTTATCCTTCCTATTTCTGCCCTGCATCCCTCTCGGCATGCCGAGTCTGGGCTTCAGCTCCGACCCGGCCCGGCTGAGCCAGCAAAACCCCTCGAAACGCCAGTCCAGGGTGGGCCGAGGCAGGGGAACCAGGTTGTCCCTTTGTCCCCGCGGCGGGCGAAGCGCGGGCCTGCAGGGACCCCTGGTGGCGGCCGGGAGCCGGGGGACCCTCGGGGGCAGCCCTGCATCCCGCGGAGCTGGGAGTGCCTGCACCCTGGGAGCTGCCACGCTGGAATCCTAGAGCAAGGAGGGATCTCCTGCCTACCTACAGCATCCCCCGAGCAGCTCCTGCTTTTCTGCCGCAAGAAGGAGAAGGGGAACCAAGGAACTTTTTTCTCCCCTGGGCTGGATGAAGGGTCAGGGAGAGGCATTTTCCATCTCAATCCCTTTCTACTCAGGTTTCCTTCCCTCCTCGCAGGTCTGCAGGGGAGTGGGTGGAGGGGCCGGCTGCAAGCACATGCTCCTGTGCCGGCCGAGCTATTGAGAAGGTAATGCTTGCTCCTGGCTGTGAGGCTGGAGGTGGGCAGTGCCAGAGTGGGAGCTGACAGTCCTGGGCACAGACAGCAGGGGCAGGCGACAGAATCTTCTTCCATGACCAGTCAAAGGTAAATCCTGTAGGAGCAAGGGGTGCAGTGCATGTTTGGGCTGCCTTGTTTTCTCACTATGTGTGTTGGGTATCCAGGGATGCTGAATACACGAGATGAAAATTGAAGTCCACTTGCAAGTCATCGGTAAAGTGTAAGGATATCAAATTTTGGCACTACCCTCCAACAGAATTGTTGCCAGTTCATAAAGCTGCCATGTGAAGGCGCCCTGTGGCACAGTAACTGGTGTCCCAAAGGTAGCAAAAGCTGCTGCCTGTTCTAATTCTCTGACATGGGAATGTCCCAAGGTCGAGGTTACACCAAATCTTGTGGGCAGAGCTGACCTAGGACCCCGCATGAGCCGTTGCAAGCAAAGGCAGGGGGCACTGCGGGTGCAGGAACAGCAGGGATGGAGTGAGAAGGGAGGACAGGCAGGGTGCAAGCCCAACTCACTGCCCTTGGGATGGGCATCCTCCTGTGTTCTGGACTCTGTGACTGCTGCCCATGCTCTGTGCCCATCACTCACAGAGGTGGTGCTGTTCACAGAGTACTCTCGGACTGTTGGCTGGGATAAAGCCAGGAGGTTTTTGTATGCATGCACCTGCTGGAGAGCTGCAGCCTCATTCAGAAGTGAGTGTCATTCATTTATCTGGACGATGAGGAATTCTTCAACTCCTGTAGTTTTGTCCCATGAACTCCTTTTCAAACAAGCCAGGTGTTGTGTATCCCAAACAGCACCCCATGATATGAAGGACCAATCTATCAAGGACACTCAGCTTGGATGTTTGCTCTGATGCTCTGGTTGTATTATTTCTTTTTAGCCTTAGCACCTCAGTAATTCACCTGCCCAGAGATGGTGGTATTCACTTGCTCTAGTCCTCAGCTCACACTTTGTCTCTGCTAACCCACATCATATGGGTGTGCTCTTTTACCACCAGCTTCTCTAAATCCTCCTCATCATCCCTCTCTGAATGCCTTGAGCTTGTATAATCTCCCTGGGTGCCAAAGGTTACACAGGAAGTGTGTCGTCCTGTACACTGAGCAGCAGAGAAGCTGCCTGGGACCCGGAGCAGCTGGATCTGGTGGAGGACACCATCCTGCCTTTTAGTGGCAGCAGCCCTGGGGGCTGGCCCTGGGCTCCTTATTGTCATTTCCTTCACTAGTCCCTTTTTCTCTTTTGCACCACAGGTTTAACAAAGAGGCGCCAAGCATCACCATCACCTTCCCCATCCCTGTTCTGAACTGTTGACACTGTGATGCAGCGCCGTGGGTGATGTGCCTGAAAATTTCACCACGGGAGGGTATTTGGTGAGTCAGCATCTCTGGACTTTGGTCCAAGTCCAGCAAGCCCTGGACCACTCCAATCAGGACCAGTTCAAGAGGCAGAGGGCAAGAAGCACCCATGGTCTTTTTGCTTGTGTAGCTGGCTGAGAGCAAAATGTTGTCCTAATGACAAGCTCCAGGCAGAGCGTTGCACAGCCACCCTGTAGCCTTATACAGTCAGGAACTGTGAGGGATGGGCAGAGAGCACCAGGCTGTGTCCTCAGAAGCTGGATGTGGCAGGGTGTGGTGGTCAGAGGCACAATGACATGGAGGCAGCCAGCAGAGTCTGTATGCCTGAGCCAACATCTCCCCTCGGTGGGGAGGGACCCAACACAATGTGCAGTGTGGCTCCTGCTTTAGCTGTGAGATCACAGCTTCTCTGCTCTCTGTCTCTGTGCTCTCCAAGGTGTTGGGGGCAGCTCTTCTCTTTTGAGTGTCCCATGACGTGCTGAACTCAGAGGCATGGGATACTCTTCGCTGGGGTCGGCTTTCTCAAGCCTGCGCTGTCGGGCTGAGGCAGCTGCATCCCTGCTGGCCAAGCGATGCTCTGCACCTCACGGCTGTGCCTCGTGAGCCACTGCCATGCTCAGCCCTCGTGTCCCCATGGGAGAAGGATGCTCCCCATCATCTTTGGAGCCCCTGGCACAGCAGAGGCTTCAGCCTGGGCACTACAGAGAGCCACACGAGTGACGCAAACGGAGAACATCCTCTGACACCAGAGCCATCAAAGTTGTGTCTGCCATGGCAGCCAAGGCCCACACTGACCCTGTGGTGCTCCTCCAGCTTCAGTGTGCATGGCTGCTGTCCTTGGGAAGACGAGGCAGCTCAACAGTGCAAATTGGAGCCCTGCACAAGGTGGCAGTGGGGCTGGGCAGGGAGGATGGGGGTCCCAGCGAGCCCACCATGGCCCCAGTGGGGTGGGCTGCCTTGGCTGTGCCTCAAGACCCTGGAGCAGCCCCAGAGAAGTTCCCTGTGCCCTGAGGACGTTTCCTGTTTGCTGCCCGTGCTGAAGCATCGGCCCTTCAACCGCCACCAGTCCTCTGCTTCCGGCAGGGGCTCCCGCCCGGAGCCCCCCTGCATTATCAGCTCACCAGATGCCTTTTTCAGGATACTGTGGTAAAACTGTGCCGGGCAGGCGCTGTCATTTGGGGTTTTCTCTCATGTCAGCTTTGAAGACAAATTGGACAAGGAGGAGCAAGANAAAAAAAAAAAAAAAAAAGAAAAGAAGAAAGAAAGAATGATGCTTGCCACCATCCTAGGCCAGGGCTGGCCTGTGTGCCAGCGTGGCAATGGGTCCCCCAAGCGGTGTGGCCAGCGATGGCCCGGGACAGGGCAGGTTGGAGTATCCAGCGTGGCAGTGCCACTCCCCTGGCACTGTCGGCCTCTAGTGGCAGTGGAGGCAGTGAGGTGCCATTGCAGCACCCTGGGCCTCATGGGCCCCACCAGCACCACAGGGATCTTCTCCCATCCCTCTGAGCACTGCCACCCACAAGGACATGGTCCTCATTCCAGTGCTGCTGCCTGGTAGGACATGATCCCCCACGGGGACACAGCCCACCTTGCACTGGTGAGGGAGCGGGTGCTGGGGAAGAAGGTATGAGATATCCCTTACCTTGTGGCCAGAAGCAGCTCAAACCAGCCAAACCAGTCTCTGGGCCTCTGGTCCAAAGCCACCAGATGGTGCTGAGCAGCTGACAGACTGGGTAGACTGGGAACCAGGCAGCTTTACTGGGGATGGAGGGAGGGAAATAGTGAAACAGCAGGTAGGAAGTCTGTCTTTCCATCTGTGGAGCCTGGCAGGGAATGTTCACCAGGTCTGCCGTGGGGATGGGGTACCCAAGGTTGTGGGCCCCACTGCAGGAATGGTCCATGGACAGATGAAGGGGACAGACCATGGACGCTGTTGGCCCTGAGAACTTGCCAAAACTCCCTATGCTGGTGCAGGGTGTGCACAGGTGTGATGAGGATGTGCTCTCTGAGGCTGTAATGCAGCAGGCAGTATTAAAGCATGGCTGCTTGATGGCACTTGGCATGTGCTCCAGCTCTGCTTCCTGCTGAAGTGGCAGGGTCAGGTTGGCTGGAAGAGATGTTGCTAAACCAGGTGTGCTTTTGTATGTGCTCCCCCAAGGTGTACAGAGACGTGGCACCCCCAGAGCCAACCACAGACCTGCAGGATTTGCTCCGAGTTAAGCCCAGTGATTTTCTTTTGTTGCATGAAAAATAAAAAGGTGATTGGTCCTACAGAGCAGAGGGGAGGTGTCAGCATGGGGAGGGGAGAAAGGGTCAATGGTATGGAAACAGTACTGGGCTATCCCCACCCACAGAGGATGGATGAGGGGCTGGCTAGGGCCAAAGGCTGTGGGCGGGAGTTACCATGCACCTAATATAAAACCTGATTTTCTTTCCAGCCCTTGAGCTCGAGCATCCACTGGAGGATGGGTTGGACCTCCTGGGCTGGTCTTCAGTTCTACATTTTCCCTTGGAAGACTCTAAACAAGAAGTCAAAGAGGGAGAAGTAGTCCTCTGGCTGCCCAGGACCCCCAGGAGAAGCTGTGGGTGTGGGTATCACCCTGGTGAGCAGGGGAGGTGTGGGAAGGTGGTGGGAGCAGTGAGATGCCCATGCAAGGCAGGTGGCTGCGCTGTGCTGCGATCTGAAATCATGGCTGCTCGCTTTCGCCAGCAAATCTTGCATTTCTGTGGTTTCCTTTTCCTTCTGCTCCTTACACTTTTTTTTTCTTTTCTCTTCATTTTGTTCCTTTTGCTGCAGAGGCAAATTTCAGCCCTTCCAACCTTTTGGTTCTGAATTCTGCACAGGAATAAAACTAAACATGAACTCCCAGAAGGGCTGAGCTTTAATTACACATGAGATGTTAATCTGCTGGAGAGTCTCAAGTGCTCCTATAATTGAGCCTTTCTCTTCCTTCTGCTGTTCTGCAATTCCCCTGGCAGATGCCTCCCAACTCCTAACAACCTCCCCAGGCTATTTTTTCATTATTTGTGAGCAAGATCACAAGTGAACTTTCTAGCTCAGAAAAGCTTCTGTGAACATTAGCAGAGACAGTCTTTCAGCAGCTCCCACCTCTCTCTTGAAAGCTTGGCTATTTTTGAAGTCAGCAGGAAAATGGAGATGGTCCTCTCCATCAGCTTGGGATTCTACCTGCCCACAGGTCTCAGGTTAGATGCCCACGAGTGTTGCTGAAAGGAAGAGGAGCTCTTGTGCCTGGATTTCCTGGTGGCAGTGCCTGCATCCCTGCCCAATGTTGGCTGTGATGCTTTGGGAACCTGCTGGCTCCAGTTTCTCACACTTGATGAGCTGCCAAGCCTGGAGAAATAAGTGATACCCTTGCAAAGCAGCAGCTGGAGTTCAGAGAGATCCCAAAGCCAGCCAAAAATGATGCCAGCAAGGCCTGTCCTGGCCAGGGACCTGCTGGAGTGGCCCTGGTGGCAGAAGCCACAAGCCCCACATGGATGAGAGACTGAGCTCCCTGACAGCTCCATTTGGGCTGCCCTGCAGTAGCTCCTCCCTGTCCTCAGTGGGCACCTTGGGTCACACATCTGGCAAGGAGCAGTACCTGGGCATGTCAGGGAATCTGAGCAGGGAGATCATTTGGAAACCTCCTTGGATTAATTTACAGTTTGTAAAACCCAACCATGGGAGTGAGATTTTGAAGCCAGATCCGCTAGAGCCCTCAGAGCTGATGGGGAAGACAGATTAGCAGCTGACCACCTTCCTGACCCAATGACCCTCATCCCTTCCCCCAGCCCATGGAGTGGAAGGTGCTCTCTTTAAATTTGGCAGAGACAAAGAACTACAGCCCTAATTGGTCCATTTGCTGCCATCAGGTGTTGCTGCTCCGCCTCTCTTCTGGCTCCTGCAGATCCTAAGCTCCTGGTAAGTGCTGTGGTTTTTCCTTTTTTTCCTCATTTATTCACACTAGTAGATTTGCAGGAATCCAGAAATGGCTCAGGTTTCTAGGTTGCTCTGCTGCTGCATGTTTGTTAAAAGGTTCCCTGATGTATGTGCTGCTGCAGGAGCAGCACTGGGGCAGAAGGGGCTCAGGGAGCACAGTGTGGCAGGCATGTCCCCCCAGGGAGGGCAGCAGAAAGGAGCTGTGTAGAGAGGAGTGAGGCATTCACTTCAGCACCAGCTGTTCTATTTTCAGCCTCGGGAACTGGGGCAGCTCTCCTTGGGGACCAGAGGCCTTTCTAGCTGGGCCTCCTGCATTCATCCTATTTATAGCTGCTGTCTTTGCAAATGTGGTTTCCATTAACAGGCAGTATCTGAAGCTGCCCAGTAGTTGTGTGGGCTGAGGTGTGTACTGATTGATCGGATCCCCTTGGGACAGAAAGACACAGGCACTATCAACCCCACAGGGCTTTGTAACAGACACCACAAGCTCCACTGTATTCTCGGGGGTCTGAGCTGCCTGTCCAGCCAGGCAGAAGTGGTATCAGGGAAGGAAGGGTAGCACTGCTTTTCCTCTGCTGGTGGAATGGAAAGTTAAGGGTATCTTTGGGATCACCAGTTTGATCCCTCTTATCCTCTGAACCTGCCTGCTTTGGCTGGGTACAACAGGCAGCCCTTGTCTGGCTTTGGATACATCTGGTACTCCCTGAGTACGGTGTGTGTTCTGGCTCAATGGATTAATGAGAATTTATTTGATTTTAGCTATTTGCAGCTGGTCAGGCAAGACTCACTGTCTCAGGGCTCCCTGTAGCACCTGCACAGAGAGCAGATAAGCAGGGATTTAGGCTTGCTCACTCTGCTGCCGGATGAGGTTTGTGGGCATGGGACAGAGCTGGCACCTCGTGACAATGTGGTGGGTGCCTGGGCTCAGGCCTGCTGCAAAACACTCCTGACCAACAAACCACTTTGGAAGCTGTGTGGTCTGGGGCAGAGGGCTTTCCAACTAACTGCATCCTCTGTCCAAGGAGGAAATTATCCCAGGAGAGGATAAACACAACTTTTATCTTGGATAAAAGGGGCTAGTAAGGAGCAGAGACAAGCGTGTCTGTGACAGACCTGGGCTATGTAGGTCCAGGACAGAGGGTCAGCAGTGCAGGTGGCCTGGCAAAGGGCTGGAAAGTGTCCTGCTGCTTGTGCATATCCAAGCACAGGGCTTCCAGGCAGCACTGAGCCATAGAGGCTATGTTTGCCCCAAGCCTCACAGGGTGCCAGTGCAGGTACTGTGACAAAACTTCGCCCCCAGCACAGCCACATTTGGCACCAGCTCCCACTGCTCTGTGGGGCAGCTATGTGCTTTGCCTGGTCTGCAGGCAACCTCCAGACTCTCTGCAGAGTCTGCTTCCCACAGGAGGCTGGAGGTGCCCAGCGGAGAGGGCTGCACACCACTTACCAACCCCACCCTGAACACACACACATGGATGGGCAGCTGCCACCACCTGCAGTTCAGGCCAAACAGAGGGACACACAGCCCCTTCTGGTTTTTTCTGTATGAGCATCTCTAACCACTTTGGTCCAAACAACTATGCCAGGCACAGGCAGTAGGGGAGAACCATATTGCTGTCCCTGCAGCCATGTCTGGGGTATTCAACAGTGAACTGAGGCAAAGATACACTGGAAAAAAGCTTAGGAGACTGGTATTAGCAGGGGATTGCATACACCCACCAAGGTATCTAAGTGTGAGTGAGGACCTACATGGGCAGCACAAGGGATACAGGGACTTCTGTCACATGGCAGCACACAGTAAGAGGATGGCAGGACGGGCTCTGTTGTTTTTCTCCTGTAAGGATGTAGGTGCATGCACACCCCTGGAGAACAAGGGCTTGGCCTTCTCCCCAGTCTGGGTCAGGGCATCATGGGGTGGCAGAGCTCAGACCTCAGGGCACACAGCTGACAGAAGGCAGGAATGGTCAGGGCTGAACTCTGTTCCACAGGGAACTGCACTGCCTGCCGTGGGCAGGATGGGGCCACCCAGCCCCTCCACCTCCCCCCAGCCTGGCACAACACGTAGAGGCGAGGCAGTGACGGTTTTATTTCAAAGTAGAACAAAGGTATCTTTTATTCTTTCCAGAGCTGTGACATTCAGCTTTGCCATGAGCATTGTCTGTGCTCAGACTGGCTCCTTGTGTGTGTTTACTCAGAGCACATCTATACAGGGCAAGCCAAAAGCAGGAGGTTTTCATAACCTGGCTGAGTCTCACCTCTGGTAAAGAAACCCCATTACCCAGCCAAACATGATGGCATGGTCCCTTGCACAGCACGTGCTGCTGAGCAAACAGGCTCTATAGAAAAATCTAGAAACAAAATGTACTTTCAGACAGTCCACATCAACTTTTCCCCTAATTTTGCTGGGAATGAGTTTTGGCTCAAAGTGTATCGCTCTCATCTCCCTTCATACCTCTCCCCTCTGCATGGTTACTAAAGTAGAGTTACAGTGCATCAAGGATGTTGTCAATTTTGGAGACCAGGTCCTGGCGCTTGTTGGAATGCATCTTCTCATTCTCAATGTACGTGTCCTTCTTGAGCTTGCCTGCCACCAGCCGCTCCGCCTCTACCAACGACTTCAGGACCAGCTCCTTCACTTGCCCATCCAGCTTCTGAATCTCGCTTACCTGGCAGGGTGACAAACCAAGGGAGTATTAGAGGAGATAAAACAAAACAAAAAATCCCTACAGTGAAGCTGGAATAGAAGAGATGGCAAAAGATAGGAAAAGATTAAGTCAGTGCTAAGTAGAAACATCTCTAATCCCTGAATGTTGCCTCCTGAGCCAATACCTCTCCCTGCCATCACACTGCAGAATATTCCATGAATGGGTAACTAAGGAGTGCAGATAAAAGGGGCTCCAAGGACCCAAGAGCCATACTGGCAAGAAACTGTTAAGAGTATTTAATGACAGATTTTAAAGGCTTCAAGCTAAATCACAGCTCTGAGAGCTGGAAGCTGTGTCCCTACAATTAATGTTCATGGTGTGTGAGTGGCAGGTCTGCAATGACAGAACTACTCTTTGAGTTAAAAGCAGATTAACCAAGGTGGCTGTTGGCTAAATGGACCTCAGAGACTAAAGTGTCCCTCCACTTGGGGTTAAGTGGCTGTTTCAGGTAAGTGTTAAAATATATTGAAAGGAAGAACAGTGGGTGCGTTCTAATTGTGCCATGGCTTTCAACATGGTAGAGCAAAGCACCCTCAGAGGAGCATCATGTTACCAAAATTCTGTCAGCACCAAATGCAAATGTGCAAGAAAATAAGAGATGAGGAAAAAGATTTTGGGTTGACTGATGCAAGTAGTAGAGTCAGAACTATTAATGTGTTGATACTTTCCATTTCTGCTTAAGTGTCACTGCCATAAGCTCAATGGGAAGCATCAGGATTGTGTTACAAAAGCATTAATCTGTACAAATGCTGCTGGTTCAAGGGCTGCTTAAGAAATAGCCTAAGCAGCTGTTTACCCACAACACTTACATGGCTGCATAACTGAGATTGCTGCAAAAACAACACTTTTCACACGCCCTTGCAGAGATCAAGCCATGTTCAAGTGAAAAAACCCAACCTAGACAGGCTGCAGAAACCAAACCCCCAATTCAAACTTGTGCAGAATACATGACTGAGCCAAGAACAGGAGAGCTTATAAAATAAATTTGAATTTCTTACTTTGTCACATAAGTCGGAACCTTCTGTCTTCAGTTTAGACTGCAGAGAGGCTATTTCATTCGTCAGGGCCTTGTGCTCCATCTCCAAAGACTTTTTGCCACTGTTCAGGGTGGAGATGTCCCGTGACTGCTTGTATTTATTCACTGCTTCATCAAAGTGACGGTACAGCCCAAGCCTCTTGTTCACCAGAGTAAGCACCTGCTCTGTGATGCAGGCAACCTTCATCCTGGCTTCAGCAGCTGGATCCTGCCAGAGGACAGGAAGAAGAAAGCAGTCTTATCTTTAATCTGCATCAAGCCATGCCTGCAATCTGCCACAGGACTGTTACAGAAACTGTTACCTTTGCAATTTAATCAACTGACAGTAATTAGGTGACTGGTGCAAGTGCTGATTAGGGCAAGCACCTTTCAGCACCCAGCCCAACCCAACAAATAGTTTAGCAGTGAAAATGCTGCAGAGGGAGAACTGCAGACATCCCTTCTTCTCAGGGGGATTCCTTTTTAAGCAGCAAGCAAAACTCTACTTAGCTTTATAACACCAGATCATCCCTACAGGAGTACCAGTGCTCAGGTTGAACAAAAACAGACTTTAAACAACCAGTAAAACATTTGACTGGCAGGAACATTCAGCAAGAATTCCTGGAATGAAAAAATTGCCATTCATCAGCTGAGAAATCTCTTCTATTTCCACAGGGCTCTTCATCATACAGACCTTGGTGATGGAGAAATCCAGCCTGACATAGATGATCACAGTGAAAAACAAGATGTAAAAGGCTCCAACCACCAGGAGAGGCTCTTGCAGCATCAGGATTTTGTTGAAGGTGTAATGAACCTACAAGAGAAGTTCCAAACAGTGAGCAGTGCCCCATGTTACTGCAGGGTTAACTCCTCTCCTCAGGCAGCAGCAGAACCACCCATGTAGTCCAGTAAGTGTTTATTTCTTAGATGCTTTGACCATGCTGCTGAATTAACAGAAAAGGTACAACTGCTCAGAGGCCACACTCACCACGATGTCCTGGATGTGCTGCTCCACCAGGTTGCTCTTGTGTGCCACAATAACAGGACGTCCAAAAGTGTCCAGGTATGTGTAGTGAAGCTCGTCCGAGGCACGATTGATTTCATAGGGGCTGTCCACATGGATATTCCTGTGGATAAAGCCAGACAATCCCATATGACTATGGTGTTTGAGATGATGTAACCCAGGACTTGTCTGGCCAATTGTGGCCTCTAGCACAAGGTAAATTACGCAGTTTAAACAATGCTCTACAAGGAAGGAAAGCTGTGTTCCAAAATCTCCTCCACATGCACAGTCATGGTTTTGATTCACTGTCCCCAGGCCATTACAGCAGGCTGGAGAATTGCCACCACCATAGCACTGCCTGCAGTAACAAGCCAGTAGGAATCACACTTACTTGGCTCCTTCTGGCAGGACAATCTTGACAGTCAGAGAGTCTGTAACTTGCTCATCAAACACATGGTCAACAAACCTCATCTTCAGGGCATACTGATCACCTAAGAGTGTGGATTAGAGAGTGGTTACAGTTCCTCAGAGAACAAGGTACAGCCTTGAAGCTCAGCTCCCACCCAGGGCAGGAGCAGAATCTGCAGGAATAATTGTGCAGCAGGGGGCACTAGCTCACTAATATATTTTAACCAGCTGTCTACAAAAACCTGAAGGAACGCACAAAAAAAGGTGGATTTGCATATTCTAGAAAAAATAGCTGGCAACTGTTGTTGCTAAGGTGCTGTGTACCACAGTTTTCAATTCTTTTCTGTAGAGCAACCCCCTTTAAACGAACAGGACATTTTTTATTCCCTTCCCCTCAGCCACCCACCAAGATTGTAGAGGTATTCGTAGCTTGGCAGGTTATAGCCAATGATGTAATGGGTTTTCCAGCCCCCAAAAAGAGGAAATCGGGGACGGATCTCCATCTCCACAGAGTCATCCAGGACAAGGAGGTGGCTGGTGGAGATGTTGCCAATTTCATCTCTGTAATAGACATCCTGAGCAGCAGCTGGGAGAATGGTCTGTAAGGAGAAAAGCAACAGTGAGTGCATCAGAGGGGAGTTACTTCCAGTGAAATCCGCAAAACCAATACAAGCTAGTAAGCATTGAGAAACTGTGCTCCCACATGAGATATGACAGAATGGCCATTCACTTGCACTGAGTGGTAAAATTGTGCTATTATAGGCAATCCCACAAGTGGCTGCCAGCACTAAAATCACTTGGCCTCCAAATGAATGTGCTTTCTCCAGCCCAGTTTCAAACTCCCCAGACAGCAAGGGATCTCATCCTGCACACCAGGACAGCAATTCCCTTTTCACTCCTACTTGCTGCCCTAGCTGACTGGGCTTGCTGGCTTTACACTCGGCAAAATGAGATTTCTGTTTGGCTGCACCACCCTAGAGAATTACAAAAACCAATCCTGGAGGCTACAAGCAGCGAGAAAGGTTTTGCTTCAGATGAGAACACATAATACTTTTTACATCTGGCTAGCAGAGCCACAGCTTTAATTCTTGTTGAGTGCTTTGTGAGCAAGGTATGAATGGGTGAGTTTCCAACTACTACTGTTCAACATGAGGAGATTATGACAGAGAGGCAACTATGAAAAAAAGGGGATGGGGACAGAACGAATGGTCCTTGTACAGTGGAAAACCCAAAAGAGAGATCTCAATACAGGGGTAAGGGGTTTAGAAGGTCCCTGAGATTGGAGGGGTGCGAGTGTGGAGAAACACTACATGCCCTGGTATGTGCACTCTGTTGGACCAGCAAATGCAATGAAGTGTATAACCTCCTAATGCTGCTTCCAAAAGCTATTCCTATCCAGCACAAGCTTTCTCTGAAAATAGACCAGAGTTTTAATATTCCCTTATTACTGCAGTATGGTTACCAAACAAAAGGCAAAGGACAACTGCATTTTTTTTTTCTTCTGGGGATCTAAGAAAGGGGAAAGCCACAGCTATAAAAAATACATGTAAAAATGTCAACCTTAAAAGACTTGACAGAAGAGATCCCACTGTCTGGCTGTCTCTGGTAGTCGTATCTGGAGAAAGGCCCTTTCAGCACTGCTCCTGTGTGCTTTAAATCAACCGTCTCTTCAACGGCAATGTTACCCCAGTGAGACACCTCAATGACTCGTGTCATGCTGGTGATGGTCAGGAATGGACTGTTATTTTCATAGTGCACCTTCAGAGTGTCCTAACAAAGGGAAAAAGATAAACTGTCAGACCTAAAGTAAGGAGCAAGCTCCCCTCACAATGATCCACTCCATGTGCCACAGAGAACCCTCCTTGGTAGATACAGATGTTCCTGGCCTGCACAGTCTAACTCATGGCTGACCTGTGATTTCTACGTTAAAGCCTCTGCTTCCCACTCTCCAGCCCCCGAGACACATCTTCCATGCCCGGAAGATGCTCTCTGCAGAGCCACAACCCCTTTCCACAGACATTTACCTGGCTGTATGGAGGGATGTCCTTGAAGGGACCATATTCAATCATGTCCTCTGTGCGGGAAGGATTGCCCAGCTTGGTGTAACTCTCCACGTTCCTGGAAGCCAGTTTGACACGGGTTGTTTGGGTCTTGGTGACATACGGCGAGTAAAAATAGTGATTTCCTTCAAAGACCACAAACTGCTTCTCACTTTGGGTGATGTGAGTGGGATAGGGCTGCAAGACGTGCGTAAAAACCATTTCAACAGAGACACGGACCTTGGCTCCTGGGGCCAAAGGAGATGGCAACTTCACCGAGAAGAATTTCCCACTGGAAGGGAGAAGAACAGGTAGGTCATGGGGGATCTCCCTTGAGAGAGCATTCAGATCCACTCACTGCAACATCCCCTGCAGATAGGTGACCACGTATCACGTGTGTAATGTGTGATTTGGGCAGGTATGTCACTTGCTCCTCCAAGACAGAGATGTCTTGTCCCAGCAGGTATGATTACTGTGCTGGGGAAGCAGCACAGGCTGAACTGTGTCAAGGCACAGTTACAGTCTGCTTCACAAAAACACACCTAGTTCCCTTTTATGAAGAGGAATGGTGACATACTGCTCCCTAACCCTGCATTTTTAAAGGTTCAACAAGAATTTTTTCCATTCTTCTCCAGATGACAGGAATGATTTGCATCAAAGGAAGCATGGGGACAAGTCCAGATAACAAATCACAAACATCTCAGGCACCTGTTCCCACAACGTGTGTTCATTCTCATATTTTTGCCCACAGGATCTGAAATTATGGAATGGCCAGAATGGCAGCAATGTTTTGGACTGAGGTTCTACAGAATGGAGACTCCACCAAATCTGTAAGGATGTACTGGACAGAACAGGTGATGCCAGAAGCAAACATACTTCATGTCATGCCTAGTGGCCCTCGGGCAGGATCACATGAGACATCCAGCCATGTCAGAAGCCAAGGTCTACCCAGGCAACTTAACTCCACAGCTACTGCACTCTTGAAACCCAGCTGCACTGTGCTTTTGAGCCACTTTACAGGCACCGCTCAGCTCTCATGGCTCAGAAAACACCTGCCTGCCCAGGCTGCATCACCTACGTAATACTCCAAGCTTGGCAGTACAGAGCCTGATGCAAACAGCAGCATCCTCTCTCCCAGCAGCAGGAAGAGCCTGTACTGGGCCACAGTACCCAGCGCTCTGTGGTGCTCTCCACACAGCCACAGGGCACTGAACTCTGTCGCCACTGCCAACCCTCTGAGAACTCAAAACAGAGTAATAGGTAAGAGCATGACCAAATGCTTCCCTCACCTGGTGTCCCAGGGCATTACTCAAGGCACTGAGTACAAGAGATTGAGCACAGCTGAGCAAGAAAACACCTGTGATCTCTAGGTACGTGGAACTGGGGTAGTATCTCTGCTTTGCTATGAGGACAATTTTGAACCCACCATGCACAACTCTAGGTATTGACCTTACAGGGTGATACTCACCTTTTGCCCTTAACTTTAGTCTCTTTCACTTCCAAGGTGTTCTCCTCCTCTTCCTCACCTTTCACCTGTTCCCAAACAACATATGGGATCAGTGTGCTGCTATTTAAACAATTTAACGCATCCAGAGCACAGTCTGTACAGTCCCTCTAAGGAGTTTTTAGGGTGGATATCCCTCAGAAAGTACAAGCTTATATATAACTAATTTACTGAGGAAAAAAAATTTTAAAGGCCCTTTTATAACGTTGTCCATGAATACAAATTGCAGTGTGGTCACTGTACAAAAACAGATACTGGAGGCTTCTGGCAAGTCATGTTCCCATGTTCTCTCAGCCTGGTTCCCAAGCCGGCACAGTCACCATAACTTGCACAAATGATAATATTGATCAAATGCTTTAGTGATTTCCCTTGTGACTGGGGAGTGAGCAGGCCGCGGGAATACGGCTTGACCAGTTGAGATATACTACAGAACTCTGTATACAGATATACTACACAGCGCTGTATGTACCCCTCTGTGCTGTATGTAGAGTTTATTTAAAGTGACGATGCTTCTAGAGCTAGGACAGACATACTGTCCTAGTGCTCCTCCGACCCTCCTGTGGGCAAGGGCCAGGCCCCCCGTCCCGACGCTGCCTGGGGCTGCCAGCCCTGCTCCGGCCGTGCTGGCGGCGACCCCCGCCCAGCCGTGACGGCATGAATCGCCCCGCTCATGGCCTGCCAGGCCTCCCACCTCCGCCCTCACCCCGCGACAGACATCCCCCCTTCCCGGGGGAATCCCGGCATCCCGGATCTGCGGGATCCGGGAGCGGCGCTGAGAGCCCGGCAGTGCCGACGTGTCCCTTGGGGCGCGGGGCCGGGCAGCGCCCGCGGCGCCTCCGTGCTCCCCCCGGGCGCGGCGCTCGGTGCCTGCTCCCCACGCTCACCTGCACGCCCAGGTGGGCCAAGCGGGGCTCCAGCCCGGGCTCCAGCGCCAGCAGGAAGGCGGAGGCGGCCGCGCCGCCCGGCGCGTTGGCGAGGCTGAGCTCGGCCGAGACCTTGGCCAGGTGCGTGCTGAGGTCCAGCGAGCGCCGCACCTCCTCCAGCACTAGATTGGCGCTGGCCCCGGCAGCCGCCAGGCAGAGGAGCAGGAGGCGGCACAGCAGCCCCGCCATGGCCGGCACAGCGCGCGGGGAGGGCACAAGATGGCGGTGCCCACGCCGTACGGGCACGGCACAAGATGGCGGCGCCCGTGTGGGAGGAGGCTCGCTATGGCGGCGCCCGGCGGTGCTGGAGGCCCGGCCCCCCTCCTCCCCGCCTTCCGCGGTGCCTGAGGAGAGAAGCTGGGCGGGCTCTTCCAGAGGCCCGGGGATGGCTTCGGCTTCGCGCAGTTCCGGCGCCTACCGGCGCCCCGGCTCTGTCGGCGAGTTCGGGTGTTCCCGCTGCGCGCTAGGCCCGTGCCCTTGCTGAGCTGCCAGGCCTGGGCAGGCCTCGGGGCCGGTCAAACGCTGCTTGTTTGGCCCTGCTGGGGTTTCCCACTTCTTTTTCTGCCCGAAAAAGAGCAAAAAAACAACTATAACAAATATTACGGGGCACTCAGGGCTTTCACGTGCTGCTTAGCCTCCTCTCCTGCCACAGCACAAAGCAGCTCTGTTTCTCCGTGTTTTTTAGCAGTGGCCAGTTCCTGCCAGGGCTTCCAGGGGCCAGAGGTGTTAATCCTGGTGGAAGTGTTGGGCATAGGATGGCGCAGAGGAGCTGTCAGTGTGGATGGCACTGGGATGTAGCTCTGGGCACCACAAAGGGATGGACTTGGGTGCTTTTGATTATGCTCTTGAATTAATGAGCCTCAAATTGGGACAGTTCATCTCGCTGTCCTGGCACACAGATCATTATTGCTCTGGAAGGTGAGGTTTGACACAAATAGAGTTTAAGAGGAACCCAAATTTTCTGCTAAGTACCACAGATAATTGGCAGCTAGGTGATGCGAGAGTAGAAGTGTTGCAGGTAGCCAAGGTGTGGTAACCAGCCCTGCACTGATTTAAGGCAGCTGGGGAAAGGAAAATGTTAGTGGTTTAACTCATGACTGGGGGAGAGGTGATTGACACTTTATTCCCAAACAGCTAAGACACATAAAAGCAAGGAGAGGATGTTGTCTGCTGTGATTGCCAGGGCAGGGCTTTTGCCTGTGAACCCTGTAGAACAACAGACCTTTCATGTTTGCATAATGTGATCCAAGACTCAACCTTTCTTTAAGATCCTAAGATAAATTCCAGAGATAATTCTTTGATTTAGCCTGAGATTGCCAAGTATCGGAAGAGGATTTCCTAAATTATGTGTTTGGATATGGAGTCAAATAGCCCCTTGGCAAAGGCTAAATAGAATGGGATATCTCCTGGTGTGCTATGCTCAAAACAGCATAATTTCTCAACTAGCCTTCCTTTTCTTCCCTTACCACCCCCCTCACCCCCCAGATTCCTATCATGGAAATTTTCTTGGCAAATTACTTCAATTTCCCTTTGATTTATGCAGGCACCAGCCCTGTGAATTTGGCAGCTCACCCTGTAAGCATATCCTAGCACAAGCAGGTAGTTTTGTCACCGTGTTTCGGGTGACAGTGGTGCTTTCTTCCAGCAGCATAGCAGGAGATGCCTACAGGGGCAGGTTCCACCTCCTCAACCCCATGTTTCCAGCCAGGAAAATGTTCCAGGTCCCTCTGCTCTCCAGGAAAAGCCTGTTTATCTTGGCCTTCCCCAAAGAGCTGGGCTTTGGGGCCTGGAACTGGGTAGGCATGTTCAGGGGGAAGCAACCATGAAACATGAGTGGCTGAGCAGAACAGCCACCTCTAATTAAAGGCTGGCCAGCAGTGCTGCATCTAGGGACTCCCTCCAGTTTTCCAGGTTGGGTTTGCAAGTTCCTGTGCTAGGAATGGCTGTCACTGTCCTTCCATGTGTCACAGGGAATAAATGAACTTCAGTCAGCCTCTTCAACAACACATGCAGCTCCAGCTCTTATTTCCCTCTCTCTCTTAAGGCTATTTCTCGTGGTAAAGGGAGGGAAAGAAATAAATGCATATCTCCCTTATGTCTGGAAATAATTGGGCTTCAGTTGTCACATCCTGGGCCAAAAGTTGCTCTCCAATGGATTCACCCAGAGGCTGGATTGGAACTTGCTGGTGAATGCCAATTTCAATATGTGACCCAACCCAGACCCTGGCAAGCTGTGAACCAGACTGTCGTACACTAACCCTGTGTTTGGATCCATTGCTAATTGTGATGATTGGGTCATGCTGAACTTGTGCATCATCTGTTTCAAGACTTCAGCCCTACCACATAGGCTAAATTTGTCTTTGGGTTGAAAAGGTGCTGGCTTTGGGCTTGTTCAAGGCTGAGTTTGGCTCTGCAGGCCCCTCTTGCCACTACCCTGTGAGCAGTGCCAGGCCATTCATGCATGGGGTCAGTCACAGCTGCTCATGGCCCCTGGCTGGGTGTGATGGTGGCTGGGACAGCTCCAGGGATAGCTCTGGGGACAGCCTGGGGACAGCTTGCAGGCTGTGTTCAAGCAGAGACAGGCTGCAGTGCCTGTGAGCAGATCTGGCTACTCAGGCCTGGTGCCAAGGAACAGAGAGAGACAGGAGTCCAGAACTGCTTTTTCTCCCTTTACATGTTGGGTTTTTTTGTTCTCTCATTGCAAGGAATGTCCCCTTCCAGCAGTAACATCCCAGAGAGCTGCAGGTCAGGAAGCAGCATGAGAGAGGTCACCAGACCCTGCTGCCATCCAGGCACTGGCAGAGTGCCCCAGCTCCCTGTGTGCTGTGGAGAGAGCATCAGCTCAGGGCCTTGGAGCAGTGGGGGAACAGCCCCGATGGATCCGATGGAGCCGGTGCCAGCCAGGTGTCTGCCAGGGCTGAGGGACCATCATGGTCTAATAAATGCCTCTGGCAGGACAGGCCAGGATCAGAACTGCACCCCAGGAAAAGCCCTGCGTTCCTCTGCTTGTACAGGGCTGATGCCAGACTCAGAGCTGTGTCATCTGTCAGAGAAATTTGTTCTCAAGGAGAGAAGGAGAGTTTTCTAGAAGAAGCAGGTTGGCTGTGATCACAGAAACACACTGAAGGCTGTTGCAGCAGGGAACGGGATTTATTCTGGTGTGATCCTCATACCAGTGGGGAGCTTGCACCAAGAATATGCAGGGGACCATGATACAGTGTGTTGCTCTCTGAGGAGCCCAGCTCAGGGACAGAAGAGAGTAAACAGGGCTGTGCATGTGTAGCAGAAGTCATCCTGGCAACACCTTGAATATTTTAATACAAATCTATCAGTGATCCTGAAAAATCCTCCCTGCTTTGGATTTTATTGGTATTTCACCGTTTAACCCTGTATATGTAAAATCAAACAGGCAGTGGGAGGCAGAGGGCATTTCTCTCTCTGTATTCAGTCCTGAGCAAGGTGTTGCAGTTGTCTGCCATGAAAGCACAGGTATGAGGTGGTTGAGTGATGGCAGAGCCTTGCTTAGCCTTGCTAAGGCCCTCAAAAAAGCAGCTGGAGAAAAAGAAAAAGAACAGTCTTCCAGTTTCATTATTTTTACAACCTCATTTTTTAGCTCGTCAGCACAACTCACACTGAGCCTCTGCCAAGCAAAACACACCATTATTCTTATTTGGGGTTTGCCTGTGATTTCCATGGAATAGTGGACTTAGGGGGTTGTTTGGAGCTTGGCTCCTACTCTTTGTTCAGCTGCTCTGGAAACATGTCCTGCCTTTGCATAGAGACAGTGGTGACGGGGCACTGCCTGCCCAGGGGCTGCTCCTCTGGATTTTTTCAAGTTAATTTAGTTATCTGCAGTAGCTCCTCTCTCCTCCCTCCTTATAGTGTTCACCTTTCTTTAAAATAACTTTTTCCTGGTTTAAAAAAAAAAATCTGTTTTTCTCTCCTTGTCAGACCACAAGACTCAGAAAAAAATAATTAAATAAACGTGCCTGTGCACAGCAATTTTACAAAGCATTGGGAAACACACAGGGAAAACCTCTAGGAAGAATATGGGAGAGCATCTGTGAGTCCTGCAAGGGAGTGAGACCACTGTGTGATGAGTGTAATTGTTTTTCCTGGTTTAAAAAATTGTGAAAAAGAGGACACTTCATCACTTTAAAAAGTACTTTTGATTCATCTTAAAATAGCCATAGGCAGGCACTGGCAGGCTGTGAATGAAAAAAATCTGCTACACATGTACAGTTAAAATGCAAAACCTGAGCAAGATATGTGGTCCACACAAGGAGAGCTGCTTTGGGCTGCGTGGGTCTGGATTTTGTCACAGGATCAGAGCATGTTTTGGATAGAGGGAACAGTGCTGTTTTAACTATATTTTAAAAATGAGTGTGTAATCAGGGCTGCCACTCAAGTGCTTCGCAACTCACGTAGGACCTGAGTACAACCACAGGTTGAAAATGCCTTTGGTGGACTGCAAAGGCACAGGAGGAGAGAGAAGGACAAAAGTGCATGTCTTGGAAAAGACAGATGCTGCGTGTCAGTGAGAATCAAGGAGTCAGAGAAGCTGCTGTCCTTCCAGGCTCCAGAGGAGGAGGCTTGGAGTCCTAACTATGGGCACAGGGGAGACCTGCTGGCTCCTGTGGCAGCAATGGAATCTCACCCTTGTGCTGCAGATGAGCAAATCCTTGCAAGGCCTGACACAGAATTACACCTCTCCATCTGCTTGTTTTCCCCAGGGCTGGAACCTCCCAGGGCCAGTAATGGAGCCGTCCACATTTGGCTGAAATCACAGAGATAAATACAGTGAAAGAGCCTGTAGTGGAATCAAGGTAGGAGCACCCGAGAGGCTGGGCGTGCTGAGGTCCTGACCGGCAGCTGCAGGCAGCGGTGACACTTCTGCCCCGTCCAGGCTGGGCGATGGAGCCGGTTCCCAGCTGCGAGGGGTGACAAAAACTCTCACCTGGCCCCCGGCCATGTCCCCGCGCCATGGCCGCACGCCGCCGCCAGGGGGCGCCCGTGGCGCGCCGGAGGGGCGGTGCCGGCGGGGCGCGGCAGAGCGGAGCCGCCNTCCCCGCGCTGGCCCCGCCCCCTGGCCCCGCCCGGCGGTGGCTGCAGCGGTCGGGGCGGTCACCCTGGCAACGGCAACAATGAAGGCTGGGCCGGGCCCAGCTCCCGCCCGCGGGATCCCGGCACCAGCCCCCGGTGAGAGGCCACCCCCGGGCTGCTTGTGATGGGCAAGAGCCGCCCGCAGCTGCGGGGGTAGCGAGCACCTCGCGCTGCAGGGATCTGCAAGTTTCATTGTGCCCTCCCGCTGCCTGCCAGGCTCTGGGGCGTGCAGTGCCTCCTTTGGGAATACTTCGGGAGGTGGTTTGTCCCCCGGGGGGAGGACGGAAGGTGCGGGAAAGGCTGTGCAGTGATGCAGTGCCCGGGTGTTACGGGCCCGCCGTGGGATTTAGTGCCCATCTCTCTTAATCTCTTTATCAGTGCTGTTGCATTTTTCCTTCTGACCCTTTAAGGTCTGGCAAATGTGGTGCCAGGACTCACCTGAGAACAGCACAGTTCTGTGGTCCGTGATACTGTCATCAGTGGCAACAAAGTCTGGCAAGGAATTATCACCGGCCACTCTGCACAATGAGGGAGTTGCCATCCTCACGTGGAGCAACTCCTCTTTCTCAGCTTGTTTTTGGAAAGGGAAGCACATGCTGGTGTATCTTCTTAGGAGCCTGTTGTTCACGTAGAGTTTAAACCTGGACTCCAAAGCTTCAGTTTTGCAGGATCTGCCACACACAGTAAGAAGTTGAGAATCCTGCTGACAGCAAACAAGAGGGCATCATTTACAGATTGGAAGCTCTTTTGCTCCCTCCAGGAGCCCTGAGTTCAAGCAGTGAGATAATGCAGATTTCTCATCAGGTTACTACATTTTTTAATCCACTGGCAGGGACCTTCCTGGATCATACTCTGTGAAGTGCCAGCTGGGATTTACATTTCTCCAGCAAAGGCACCCCTGAGCCCCTGTCTGGCTGAATCAAAACCTCTGACCCAAGCCCAGCTGTTCATGGACCTCAGTGTGTGTGGATGTGGTGGTCAGCAGTGACTCCTTCCCAAGAGACAACCTCATCATGCCCTGCCAGATGGATGGTGGTGATTCCTGCCCATTGAAGGTCTCCTAAAGAGAGGGAGCATTAACCCCTTGTGAACAGCAGTGTATGCAGTCACTTTCCTGATAAGAAAAACATCAATGATCAAGGGAAAAAGAAATGTGAGGATCTTCTGGTCATTTGTTCTTATTCCTTTCTTGGGCCTTGGGCTCCTCACGCACAGCTCTCCTGCCTGCCTGCTAAGAAATGTTTGATAAGACATTTGTGTTGTTTTTCCCTGGGTTAGCGAATTGATCCACTCCAACAGAAAGGATGGCAGCCAGTGGCTCACTTAACCCCACACAGGTCACCCAGAAAGCAGCTAAAAGACAGCCTTAGCCCCCAGAAGGTCAGCCCCAGTTCTGATGCTGGTGCCTGAAGCAACTGGGCAGAACAGATGTTTCTCAGGCTGGCATTGTGCTAGGGTAGGTGGGATAATGCATCTTCTGTAGCCTCATTGCTCACAGGTTGGTTGAGAACTTCACTGAAGAAGACAAACCCAGAGAGATCCTGTTTATCTAAACAAAGTAAGAGGTGTTGATTTCTATTTGCCAGAAATTCAGGCAGCGGTGGGGAGCCAGCCCTGGGTGCTGAACAGAATAACTGGAGCTGTAAAACCCACTTATAAGCATTTCAGTTTAGGATCATGCTTTGTGAGGCATACCTTCAATTTGGTGGCTCAGAGATTTGCAAACAGTGAGTCATAACTCCCTGGGGTCAGAAATGCAGCTGCTGAGGCACCAGGCATTGAAAAGTGTTGTCCAAGATAAAAGCAAAGCAAACCTCACTGCCCACACACCCTTATCCTTCAAGGCTGAGTATCTTTGTCACAGTCTTTGAAAACATGCACTCAAAATTATACCAGCTTCTTGTGGTTACCATTGATACAGTATTTGCTTCTCCTTTTAGAGCAGACAAGAGGGCATTGCGAAAATCTGTCACTTGAAAAAGAGTTGAAGCAGATAGATCTGAAGCTAACATGCAGCACCCTGTGCTTGCAGAGAGGTGCCTGGTGTTTTAGGTGGGAATCCTGCTGTGGGACAGGTCTGTGTCCTTCCCACAGAGGGTCCCAGAGGAACTTTCTAGGCCTCTGCAGACAACCCGTGTCTCTTAGGATCCAGGACGGACCTAGATATCTCAGAGAGTGTTCTGCATTGCAGCCAGTTTGGTTCCTACCCAGAGAGAGAGCTGTCTTTGGGACATCTTTTGGCACTGACTCACTGTTAAGGAAGAAGCAACATGCAAGTCACCTGTCCCACAAAGTGTCCCACTCACAGGGGTCACGTGGCACCAGGCTCCTGTCCCATGACACATTCTGGGTGCAACAACAGCATGACATGGCCACCTCTGCCACAAAACACCAGGATGCAGAGACAGCCGCTCGCGTTGCTGGTCCACCCCACGGCACAACACCCCACGCAGAGAGCAGCAGTGGCACCAGCTGTGGGTCCTGCAAAGTGTTCCAGGCCCTGGAACAGTTCCAGCCACTGGCCTGTCCTGCCTGCCCTCACGGCTTGAAAGCCACTAATGACATGAGGTGAGAGCTCTCAGGCTCACCAGATCTTCACTGTGGAGGCTTCAGTGCTTGGTGAGTTAACAGCTCATAGAACCTGCTGCTTTGGTAACACACTCCTCATACAAAACCTTGATCTCTGAAGGAAGGCCAGTTCTGCAAAGGCCTGTGCAGTTCTGTGCTGGCCGTTCACCTCTCTCTGTACCTATTTTTATACCGTTCCTATGGTTTAAAAAGCCTTTCAGAAATGTCTGTGTTTAGAGGGATACACGGATCTGACACGGATCTGACTCACTCTGGCCTCAGGGAAGTTACTTCACTCTCTGGATCATCTTCTCCAATTGAGTATGAGAACAATCATATGAAATAACCTGGCATACCTCCCAATGCAGCTGTAAAAAAATAATTATCCGCTATTTAGGACTGGCTGTAAAAGTGGGAAGGTGGTGGTGGTGTTGGAGAACCTCTGTAGCTGGTGAGGCAGGACAGCTGGGAGACCTGCAGGAGGCTCAGGTGATTGTCACTATTTGTGTGACAGCCTCATGAGTTTATGGTTATAAATAGGATGTGGATGTCTCTCTGGCCCCAAGCAAAAAGTCTGGGCCATGGAAACACCCCTTTCCCTGTGACACTTGATGTTTCCATGGGCTTTGGTTTCCACTAGTTTAGGCCCAGATAACTACAGAAAGCACAAAGCTGTGTGGTGCCCACCTTACGCCATGACCAGCAGCATGGGGTTGTTTCTCCCTGCCTGTCTTGCCAGGGCCAGCATAGGTACTTGTCTAAGGATATCACCTGTGCTCAGCATGTTGTGCACAGCCTCTGCAGGAGGCTTACTCAAAGGCAGAGCAGGTGTTTGGACCTTCTCATCTCAGGGAGTGAGTTGGCATCTAAGGGAAGGTGCCAGCATTGCCACCTCCCAGTATCAAAGGGATGACAACTCTGCAGTGGTCTTGTGGCTGTTGCTATTGAACAGGGGGAAGCTGTCAAAAGAATCCAAAGCCATTTCTTTTATGTGTCTCTTATGTCTGGTGTAGGTGGACATGGCACTTTTTGCTTTGCAGCACCGCAGGTTGGCCCCACCCTCCCTGTGGGGCTCAGGCTTCAATGGCTGCATTTAGACCCTGTACCAGTGCTTTGTCTTTAAGATGTTCATCCTCCAGCAGATGCATTTTCTCAGTGAGCACAGACATAATCCCTGCACTGTGTTCAATGTCCTCTGCACCACAGATTGGAGATCTGCCATGAGATAATGTGACTGCAGTTGCTTCCTATAGTTGGTATCTGGTGATCAAGTCTTGTCCAGAGCTACGTTTTTGTTTTCATGTGATGCTGCTCTATGACTTGGAAACTATCAGAGGATTGCAAAGGTGAAAGCATTAGTAGATTACCAGAGCAGTATTTGTACTGCAGGCAGGGATTAGGGGACAGGACAGGCAAAAGACTAGGGATGTGCTCTTGCCAGTGGAAATGCATAGGTAGTCATGCAATAGCAGATTTCTAATGAACAAAATGCCAGTAGAAGCAGGGGGAATCTGCTTTAGACAAGATAAATCAAAGCATGACAAAGCTTGGAGTACCCAAGCAACATTTTGTGTGTTTACTGCCCTTTAGTTCCCTTTTTAAATTTTCGTATGTTAGATCATTATAATGATAATTTGAGGAAGCTGGTCTGGAAGGCCAAAGGTGACAAGGGAAAGCATTGCACAGCCAGCTGAGAGAGGACTGCTGCACACAGGGAAGCTCTAGGCAGTCAGTTTTCACTGAGGCACAGCCACCATAGGCTGGTGCTACATTTTCCTAGGCACAGAGGCAAAGAAGAGTCCCAGGGTTATTCCCACCGATGAGGAGGAGGGACTGCAGGACTCTGAAGAGCTGAAATATGCTGAACAAATATCAGGGAAATAAGGGGACTCTCCCCAAGCTGTTAATGTCCCAGATGGCCAGGGATGGGGTAGCTGTGTGTTCACAGAAGAGGGTGAATGCATAAAGCACTGGTGGGGAATCTCAGATGCTCTCAGCTCATGTCAGGGATCTGTAGGTGCCACAGCTGAAGTGATGTCCTCCCTGGGCCTCTCTGCAGGTGTTTTTGTACCGCTGTTCACTCCATCATCTCATGAATGAGAAGGGAAAGGGAGGGGCTCTTTTGGTCCAAGGACAAAAGCAGAGAGGTGGTGTAAGACATATAATGTTTTATTGTCTCTGATTGGATCAGGAAGATTAGTAAATAGAGATTAGATGACACAAAAGGAAGAAAATCAAAGCAGGAGACATTCTCACTTCCTGGTTTAGAGGAATGAGTGCATGGGTAGGTTGAGGTTTCTGCACCTCTAAATGTCCATAGACCTCTTACTGTAACCTCAGAGATCCACTCAGCTGTGTGAATGCCCCTCAAGGATAGAGAATGGATTTCTTCAGAGCAGTGTTAGTGAGTGGGAACAACTGGCATTTGGTTTCAAACCGATCTGTTTGTATGGGTTTTCATTGGGTTTTGACATTTTATAGTTTCCTTCACAGGCTACTAAAACTCATTGTGCTGGGCTGCTCACTGCAGCATGCTCTGGTGTCCCCCAAGCACGTGTTTATTCTGGGGGAGAGGAGGGGAGGGACATGTCAAGAGCCCTAGCTCAATACTTCCATTTGCCAGCTCCTTACCACAATGCTTCTACTTTCACTCTGCCACTGTGAACGTAGCTCCCATCCTGGATAGCAGGGGCCTGTCTGCTGCCACTGGTCCTCTGGAGTGCCAGGATCTGTATCTTCTTCGAGGCAAGCAGGATTGTGTCTCATCAGCTTAAGAAAATGCTGTGTTCCCACCAAAGATTGGAAAACATCTGTTGGTCATGTCAAGAGCAAGTGGCACAGGAACTTTTTCTGCATAACAAAGGTCTGTAATAGGTGGTGCCAGGATTGCTCTGCAGTATAGAAGGAAATTTCACTCACAGTTTTTGTTTCCTTTTCATATTGTGTAAAAAAAAAAATTTAAAAGGAAACTTTCAGGAAAAGAGAGCTGAGGTACACCCAGTAATTTGCCATTAATTGTCTGCCCATACCAGCCTAGTATGTGGGTCTCCTGTTAAAGGCAATGGACTGGGACAACCCAGTGCTCTGCTCCCCCAGCTGCTGATGTGCTGAGGGCTTTTCCTCTTTTGTCCAGTCTGCATTTTAACTGGTACCAGGTTTTTCTGCAGCTCTTTGCATCTAATAGAGCACCCCAAAAGCACTAATAAATTGTTGCTAAAAGTTCTCTTCCCTGGAATCTGGAGCATCTCTGTTGTGAGAACAGACTGCAGCAGTTGGGCCTGTCTGGAGAAGAAAAGACTGAGAGGGGATCTCTAATCCATACAAATATCTCAAAGATAGGCACCAAAAGGATGGTGCCAGACTCTTTCTGGTGGTGCCCAGCAACAGGACAAGGAGCAAAGGCCATAAATGAAAACTGAGGAACTTCCATCTCAACACAAAAAAAAAGCATTTCTTTACATTTAAGGTAGCAGAGCACTGGAACAGCTGCCCAGGGAGGGCGTGGAGTCTCTGGAGAGATTCAGATCCCACCTGGACGTGTTCCTGTGTCACCTGCTCTGGGTGACCCTGCCTTGGCAGGGGGCTGGCTTGGATGATCTCCGGAGGTCTCTTCCAAGTCTGTGATTGTGTAATTTTCTTTTTAATATTACTGGAAGTAGCCTCAGTCCTCTATTATCATTCATTAGCTTTAAAAATACTTTTTTTCCCCATGGTTGCTTTCCTGAGTCCACAAGCTAACTAAACCCACAGCAGTGACATGACTTGGATGAATTATATTATTCAAGTAATTGCTAAGTAACAAAATGATGTTGCTGTCAACATAGGTTAGAAAATATGGATTTCAGTTGTACCACCAGGATAGTTGTTACCCCTGGATTAAGGTCCAGAGACTTCAGAGGGTCCTATTTTATTTACCTGCACTATTGATCTTGGTGCTGGCAATTGCCTGCTTAATCAATCTGAATGTATATTCAACTGGCATCTTTTCTTTCCTGTCAAGCACTGCTGCTACTACCCCACTTTAGATTATAGATGTAAAAAATTATAAATATTAAATATAGATAATCTCTAATGTAGCCTCTTTATTTCTAATGGCAGTAACTAAGGTGGTTTTTTTTCACATACGAATTTAACTGTAGAGAACTCCGCCCTAGTTCTTGAATACATCTTAGAAGACACCAAATAACAGATTTACGCCTTTGTGGCCCCATGCTTTATTTCTGAAAGCATGAAGGTTTCTTTGGTCCTTTCCTCCTCCCCTCAGCCCAGGGCGCGGTGTTCGCTGCCCAGCTGCCATGGAAGTCCGCACGGGAGGCAGGTGTCTTCCCACCCGTCCCCTCTGTGCGGGCTCCGGAGGCGCCCCAAACAGATACATTTATTTTGCGGCACAGAGGGAAATGGAGCCCGCGCTGCACGGGGGTCCCGCACACAGCCCGGCCTGACATGGCGGCCGGCTGCCCGCGGTCACGTGGGGCCGGCGCACGGTGACGTCAGGGCCTCGTGAGCGGAAGTTGTCGGGGAGGCGGAAGCGGGCGCGGGAGGCGGCGGGGCCCATTAAAGCCGACGAGGCGGGCGGGGGGCGTAGCGATCGGGGTCGGGCCGCGGCGACAGCACCAGGTGAGCCGGGNCCCGGGAGGGAGGGGGGGAGCCGCTCGCAGCCCCTCCCCGGCACCGGGGGGCCCGCGGCGGGAAGGCGGCGCTGTCTCGGTGCTCCCGGCTGGCTTCGCACCGGGGACCGGCTCGTTTGCCCGCCCCGAGGCGGGCCCAGGCGGCCGCGCTGCCGGCGCCGAGTTTCCTGGAGCCAGGCCCGGCGCTGCCCTCGGGACAATACAGGGGGGTCTCCCCAGGGAGGGGCTCCTCCTCGAGGGCCTTTCCCGGGATGCGCCTTTCGCCAGGCCTTTGTGGAGCCTCCTCTGCTGAGAGGCTCGTAGAGGCCCGAGCAGTGCCTCCCGGGGAGGGAGCGCATTGTCGGTGCCGTCTGGAGCTGCTGTAGCTCCTCGCGAAGCCTGAGGAGGCTTCGGGGCAGCCGGTGGCCGAAGGAGCGCCGGGGCTGTGGAGGGGGCGCTGGGTTGGGACGGTGAAACGCTGCTCTGGGGGTCGGTGAGGATCGCTTTTAGCATGAACCGGCTGCCCCGAGAGCAATTAATCTGACCAAAGAGGCGGCCGAGGAGTCTGGCAGATATTGCGAAAGTAGCTGTCGGTGTGTGTAAAGCCTGAGTCAGTCCTAAGAAGTATTAGAGTGGACGTTAGAAGTGCTTTTGTCTGTGAGTGTATAATAAGGTAAATTAAGTGATAGATGCATTATTAGTTTCCATATATAGAGAGAGACTAATAAATATGGAAATGCCTGATGGTTGTACTTAAGACAGTTGCATTCCCTGTACATAGAGGGATTATTTTAAGTAGTGAAAAGGCTGTCTTGGTCTGAAGTAGGATAGGTAACCTAATGAGCATGCCTCGCCTAGAAACTCCAGGCCTTTTGTTCTCAAAGCTGGAAATTTCAGCATCATCTCCTGGAAAACTGAAAATGTTTGCTGATAAGCAGAGCTGTTGTGATCCGTGTGTATGAGGTTTTTAAATGTAAACTGAGAACACATGACAGAACAAAGTTCCCCCAACTGTAAGCAAGCTGTTCTTTTTTTGACACTTGCCAGCTTGGAACCTTTTAAGCTTTCAGTACTTGTCACTGGCTGGCCAGCTCTGGCCTGTGCCTAGCAGTCTGTGTATCCATGTGGGAATTGGGTTTGGGGAAGTGGAGAATTCTCTTTTTAGGGGAATGGTACATAACTAGCTGTGCTACGGTGTTTGGCTGTCTGTGACTTGAAGGCTGTGGTGGTACCAGTGGCATGTGAATAGGAGCTGCAGCCTGCCTGTGGTTCCAGTAGAACCAGGCTGCTGGAGTCAGTGTACCCTGCTCTCTCAGGAGCTGAATTTGAGGTTAAAGTGGGTGGAGTAATTTGAATATTCCTTGTTAAATAACCAAGGCTTCGTTGCTGTACATACTTAGGAAGAACAAGTATACTTGTCTTTCCCCCTCTCCCTTGTGACTCCCAACAGCTGACTGAACACATGACTTGCCCTCCATGCACTAATGAGTGGACCCACCATGCCTGGCCTGAGTCCTCAGAATTAAAGCAGCTCTAATACTGTTAATTTTCAAGCACCGCCTTTTTTGGTTGATTGGTTTTGGTTTTGTCTTTATTCTTTGTGCTGTTATGCTAATGCCCTACATCTGGTGAAGAAAAGCTGTTAGACGGGGTTAATCTGGCCCCTCAAGAAGGAAGACCTCTGAAATCTGGTAGCAGTTTCTTGCTCTCCCAACCTGTAGTGTGAAGTATAACTCATTAGATGGGAGTAGCTGTGTTAAACGTTCTTCCCTGTCAGGTCATGTAGTTGTCCCTGTCCTCAAACTCAAATACCCTGATAATAGCTCAGCATAGGATTGCAGAATATTCTGAGTTGGAAGGAACACACAAGGATCATATAAGTTCAATTCCTGGCCCTGTACAGGACACCTCCTCTTGTGCCTGAGTGTGTTCAAGTGCTCTTGAGCTCTGGCAGGCTTGGGGCCGTGGCCACTTCCATGGGGAGCCTGTTATAGTGCCCAGCCACCCTTTGGATGAAGAACTTTTTCCCTATATCCATCCTAAACCTGCTTTGACAAAGCTCCGTGCTGTTCTCTTGACCCTGTCACTGGTCACCAGAGGTGGGGAATAGGACATCCTGAGTTGTACTTTCAGGGTGACAAGTTAAGAATTTAAATAACTGTGTTGCAGAGTCTGCACTACAGGCATCCTGGCCCTCCTGCTAAAGCCAGGGAATCAAATTCTTTGAGTATCACAGACATGTTAGAACACTGATAAATCCTTAACCTTTTATCCTGAAAGTCTAAAATGTACAAGCTCTGCTCTGAGGTGACTTGGGGAAGATACAACTTTGCTTAGTTTGCTGCTTGAAGTGAGAGCTTGTGAGCAGGAGGGTTACCAGGTTTATTTTCTGCAGCACCTTCTTAAAGCTCATGTTTTAAGATACTTGTGTTGGAAGGTTATGAGAATTACCTGTTGGAGCAAATCTCTGGCTAAGCTTGTCCTTGAGGAAACATGACAATTACAATCAAACCATCTGTACAAAACTATAAATAGCTCTGTCTCTAACATGTATGGGATTTTGGTCTGACTTCTGTGTGAAAATGAGACTAACTTATGCAGAACCTAACATTTGGCTGTAAACAAAATTGCCTGTGCTTGATTAGGGTGTGTTTTTAAATGCTGCATTGTGAGAGACGGTTTGCAGGTACCTGGCACGAGAATAAGGGCTGTGAAATAGGGCACTTGGATGTTTGTATTCTCTGAAACTGGTGGATGATGTGGGCTCACAGGTACTTACTTATTGTTGCATGTCCCTGCCTTTAGAATACAGCGGTTCAGTTAGTAACTGAAGTAAATTGAACCTTTGTGAAGCAAGTACAGGACCCTCACTTTGCATGTTGCCAGCCTTCTGGGCTTCTCCTTGGCTGTGACCTGACCTGCTCTGAAGGCCTTGTTACTAGGGCCTGATGCACCTAAGGTTCCCTTGCAGAACTGTAGAGTAACATAAAGATTGTTGCCTCCATAGAAGAGAGTCCAGCTGAGACCTTACCTAGTGCTGGTTGGGCACTAGCATGTGCTGCTTGTCTGACAGCAGTCTTGTATCCTTCAGATGCTGAAGTACTTCATTCTTGCACGGCATTGTCTTGATAAATGCAGTTTAATTGCCTGATGAGTTAGAGTCGAGTTGGCTTCCCTCTGCAGCTTCCTAAAATGATCTTTTGTAGTTGCTGTGTAACAGTCTGCCTTCAGATAAAGCTGTGACTGGAGATTGTGAGGATAAAAGGGTCACTCTCTGCAGCATCAATCCAAACACGAGCTGTGCATCTCAAAACTGAATTAGGTATGGATAATTAATTGAATGACAGTAGTTAATATACCATGCTTATTTCTGCAGTGAGGGGCTCCATTGAAGGTCCCATTTCTCTTTAAATGCACCTTGAATAAAGCTTGCAAATGAGCGCCCAAGGTCAGGAACTGCACATGTGCTGTTCAGAAATAGCAGGTGATGAAGGGATACCCCTGTGTCACATGGTTCCCCTCTGGCTCCCAGCGTGCTTGTTGCTTTTGCTCTCTGTTGGTGGGGATGCAGCTCTCGAGCCCGGTGTGCTGCTGCATTTTGTGCTGGCGGAGATCTGCCCTGGTGATGTCATCGCTGCTGTGAGCGCTGCTCCTCCTCTCCGGTGCCAGCAACCAGCGCTCTGTCTGTGGGGGAAGCTTTGTCAACACTGCTGTTGCTACCTCATGGTCAATGGCCCTGGGAAGGGGGAAGCAAACTCAAGGCCACTGAAGCGTGTTGATTTGCAGCTGATCTCAAATAGCCTTGACTTCTCTTGCCAGGAAAGCTGTTATTGAGGCCATGGCTGTCTTCATAGGGCAGTGAAGCTTCAGGAGGAGGTGCACTGCCGTTGAGAAGGGATTGAGGTGCAAACTTGTGGCACAGATTCTATCCGTATGATTTAAAGGCACTTGATACAGTGAGTGATTTGCTCTTCTGCATAACCACTTAAAATGCCAATTTAAGGTGACTAATTATGTCTAACTGTACTTGCATAAGTTTCAAGCAGAAATTGTTAAGTGAAATTTAGTAGATCCTCTTAATGTCAATTTAAAAACCCAGGATTTTTCTTGAGACTTTCCTATATACTGTAACTGTGGTCATTTGACAGACAAGCTGGACTAGTGAAGTAGTGGACAAAAGTGGAGGCCAGCAACTGGAGAGCTGCCTTTGGAGCCAACTTGCCTGGAGTACCTAGACCTTGGTTAGTGGGGCTACCAGTTTATCTAACAAGTATGTGCTGAGCCCTTGAACTCTTTCCTCCTCAAAGTAACTTGTCTAGTGCTTGTCTGTCTCAAGTGGGCTGAGTCACTGGGCTCCCAGACATAGATAATGATATCTGGAGTCCGAACTGGCACAGTGGTGGCGTTGTCTTGAGCATGAGCAGTGAGAGCATTTTAGCTGAGACATGCCTAGGTCTGAAACTTTCCCCCCTGCCTGAGAAGATGCCATTTGCCCACAGAGTTCTCTGAACCTTACCATACAAGTGAGGTTTTTATTGGACCTTTGTGGAGCTTCATCAAGAGAATAGGTGAAGTGGTAAAGTATTGATGCAGGATCTATGCAAGAGGTATGAGAATATCAGGTATGAGTTTCAAACTAAGTATCCACAGTAAGAATTCCTTGTTGGTAACTGACTCAGCTGTCATGGCAAGCTACCTGTTACACTCCCATCCTGGTACTGAAATACTTGTCCTTCCTGCTCTGCAAACCACATTAGCATAGTAAGAGGTATTGAGTGCATGTAGGATCAGGAGTTCTGCTTGCAGATCAAGGTGTAGTTCTTAGATTACAACCTGTCCCTAGAGAAAGCTTCCTCTCTAGAAGACTCCTTACTGAGAACAGGACCTTCTGGAAGGAGGAGTGATGTTTTTGCCATTAGTGTTGATCTGGTACTTCCCTACACCTACTAGTCCGCTGGTAGGATCTCCCACCAGTATTTGTCCTTTCTCCTCTATCAAGCTTCTTATGCTGCAGGAGACACAATATTCACTCTCAGATCTGAATATCAGGTGTAAGTTACAGCCTCTGGCAGACCTCCTAGGGGCCCTCATTTGACTTGGTCAAAGTCTCCTTTCAGTCTCTTGTTTCCTGCCCAGCCTTTAGGAACTGAGGCAGCCAGGAGTGGATAAACAATGCTTGTTTACCATTGACAAGGTCTAAGATCCGTGCTTTGCTTACCACTGCAAAAGTTATCTATTTGTGTTTCTGAAACCGAAAGCGGGACAGGAATGTGTGAAAACTTAGGAAACTGTAGTCAAAACTAGAAATTAATCTGAGCACTAAGAAAACACTGTCAGATATGGTAAAAATCTGACGACTCCACTGTTTGTCAGTGGCTTGGCTAACTTAGAATATTTTGAATTGGACAGCCTTGTGTTCTGGACACATAGATTAAAACCCAGCTGCTTCTGGCACTGTGTGTGTTTTATAGAAAGCAATAAGGGATTTGTCACCCAGGGTATGGCCTGATATGAGAACTGTGCTGGGCTCTTGATATCCATGTCAGGGTTACTAAAACTGTTGGGTGGCTCCACTAGCTGGGTGGCTGTGTGCCAAAAGGTTGGCAGACCCCACAGTGTAAACTGGGCTCTATGAGCCCTATAGCTGTGTTCCAGTTAGTTCAAGATTTGTTTTACTGATTGGAAAGCTGTCCACCAAGGAGGTTGTTGTGGTGTAGGCATCATGGAAGCTGTGCTGGCGTAGCTGCAGCGCTTTGCGTAGGCAAGGCCCTTAGTCAAGACACATGGCTTTTTGCCTAGTGTCTCCCAGCAGCCAGCTATGTATTCAACTCTCCTCCCACATCCTGAGATTGTCTCCCCCAGGGCAGAATAGGGGAAGTTGAGCTTGCTCTGATAAAGGGGGAGGGGTGTTAAAGCAAGCATGCCTGTACTTGTAACAGCTTCATCCTTGGTTGAAATCTACTGGGAACTCCCTGAAATCCTGTAGGATTTAACAGGGGAACTGCTTCTTCCTGGAAGGTAAGGGCACAGCAATACTGGTTCTTGAATGATGACATGATTTGAGCCTCCAAGAGAAGGGTAGTAGAAGATCTTGAGACACTTGCTATCAGTCTGTTAGAGTATGTCTGCCCAATCCTGAGAAGATGTTTTGTGGTGTAAGGGCCATTTAACTGCTGGAGGAACTAGTGGACTAGAACTTCATGACTGGAAAGGTCCAGCTCTCAGTGAAGCTTCTGGATTTGGCTTTCTTGCAAAACTATCTTCCTATAAACTGAAGATTCTACTTGAGCAGCCCCGTCTGTCTTTCTGGGAATCCTGGTCTTGTTAAGTGTGTAGCATTAGCTTCAAAAGAAGCTTCCTGGACTTCTCTCCTGCCACAGAAGCAGTCTGCCATACTTGCTACCCACTGTGGAGATGATGGGAATCATCTTCAGGTTGTTGAGGACCAAAGTGATCCACCCAAGGTGGCTGCCCAGCATAGCTGGCTGCATCCATGGGAACATTTTCTTCACTCCCTTCCTTCCGTCACTTTGGCTCAGCGTTATTACCACCTGGAAGATCCTACATGTGCTCCTGTGATCTTAGGCTAAGCAGCAGTCTGGGCAAAGTAGTGTTCCCATAGAAAGTAAGAAATGTCCTCCAGACCTTTCCCACTGCTCTTAAGCACACTGTTGGTCTGAATGAACATGGAGAAACAAATGCTATGGTACTGTAAGCAAATGGATTTTCATACTTGCTTTGCTTCCACTTGCAAACCACGTAGTCAGATCAACATGATGCCTCTCCTCACAAGAAGGTGGCTGTTATGATATCTAAACCAGTAGAAATAAGAAATCAGTTTTTGGCATTAGGGGTGAGTTCTAGCCCTATGTAGTTTGGACTTTTCTAGGGTAGAGTCACAATTCATTATGGCAGCTTTACAGCCAAAAACTTGTTCAGTTCCACAGCTAGTATTTAAACTTTGTTCAGCATAGAACAGCTCTCACCTGGAGAAATACAAGGAGGTGTAACAGGGCTATGAATCAGTGCGGCTTGGGCTGAAGAGCTTGGCTTTGAGAACTTGGGCTTTGAGCCTGACTGATCATATGCATCAGTGCCTCTCAGGAACGCAGCACTCTCCAAATCTCAGCCCTAAGGGAGCCACAGCTAAGCTGAGACCTCAGGCAGGGCAGACCCCTTCTCATGTGCAAGTCCTGTGATTTCATTACAGACATGGCTCCTACCAGTGGCATTGCTTCTGCCTTCCCTGTGTTGTCTGGACTCTGGCAAGCTGGATGTTGGCATGTCTCCTTCCAGTGAACTCTGAGCCCTTGCCCACATCAGGGATGTGTGGTACAGCTTTCATCTGAGGACTGAGGGGATGTCTGAGGCAAGTTAAACCTTACGACTACTGATAGGAGTGTCTTATCCAGCACTGGCTCTGGACCTTCCTTGATCACACCAAGAATCTATTATGCTCAAAACTTGTTCTAAAGCTTATGTTTCCCAGATGGGTTTTCTGCCTGTTTCTCCAAGCTGCATGTTTCCCCATCATTCTCTTCCTTTAGCACTGAACTGTCTTAAGAGCATGTTACCCATGAACAGGATGCAGCAGAATATTTGTGTAGGCCTGGTGT
Source organism: Chaetops frenatus (assembly GCA_013400775.1). NCBI lineage: Eukaryota > Metazoa > Chordata > Aves > Passeriformes > Picathartidae > Chaetops > Chaetops frenatus. The sequence goes on along the minus strand of VZTR01027467.1, from coordinate 116,882 downwards.
CACCTCTGTCTGGGAGCTACTTCAGAGCATGTCAGTTGGCTTTTAGCACCGTGTGACACCGGTTTGGTGCCCATGTTGAAGCAGACAATGAACAGAACTTGAAGCCATGTGGCTGAGCTGCTGCTGCTGGTTCCTAAGCTTCACTTGGTTCTAGAGCTCCAGCACTGGAGGCTGCAACTCCACCCTCAAAAGGAGGTAGAAACTTACTGCAGACAGCTGTAGTCTAAAAAGCTAATTCCTCTGGGATACTGAACCATGTTCTAAGATTCTATTTTGATCTGAGCCATGTCAGCGTGCATGCTAGTAGGCATCTAAAGCTCTAGGCTGTTCTTCAAAAGGTGAAGCTTTCAGCACAGGACTCTCAGATGGGGGTGGGATATACAGTGTATTTACACCTGACAGCTTGCAATATGTTTTACACAAAGTATCAAAAATTAATTTGTAGCTAAGGCTTCCAGCTCCATGAACAGAGGTAATTTCTGCCTCACAGGGCTGTCTGGGAAAGGTACCAACTGGACAGAAGCCTGCTCTTGGTGGAGCTGCAGTAAGTAGCAGGCAGCTGAGCTGCTCCTCTTGAAGAGGGAATGAGGAGCTGTGCTTGAGCTTTTGGCTGGATACCAGCAGGAGGGGATATATTGGTTAGAAGAGCAACAGAAACGTGTTGGGAAGAAGGAGCTAGAAAGCAGTTTTGAGATGCTATTGATAGAACAGCAGCTAGAGTATACCCTTCAGTGAAGCTGTCTCAGGAATATCTTGCCAGCTGCTTTTGGTGTGGGCTCTGCTTGAACTGACTGCTGCTCTGTGGTGCATCTGCAAGGCCTGAAGGCACCTCTGATTGTTTGGACTGTAGGAGCCTATTGCCCTCAAAATAAACCTATTTACAGGGAGCAGTTCTTGCAAGTTGTCAGGCCAAATGACAAGATGTTCCTGATTTCCTTTTTAGACACAGCACGTGTCCCCACTAAATGTGAGGCTTTTCTTGATGGTATTTTCCAGTGAGCTGGGGAAGCTGAGCTCCTCATAGTCCTATTATGGGAGTGGAAGAGAGTATTGTCCTGCTTGTGCAGCCTTTGCCAGTGCAAGACTCAACCTGCTCTTAAAACTTCCTGTGCTTCTGTAGTAGTCCTCAATGTGAGGATGCTGGATACATATTCTACCTGTAGAGCACCCAAGTTTGGTAAGAAAAATATGCAGTTTCTGTAACAGTCAAAAATATCAAAGGCAGCTGTATTTCTAGTTTCTTCCTTGAAGGCAGTTTGGCATCTTTTAAGCCATGCTAATATAAAATGAATTCATATTAACCTGCTGATTGTCTTCTAGCTATTGCTGTGCTTTTGCCCAGCTGAAAAGACAGGACTTCTGTCCTTGTGGGCTGTTGTGTCACTCTTAGGAGAATGCAAGTGACGTTAAATGTTGGTATCCATTGGTTTCAGATTTGTTGAACTGCTTAGGCAGTCACTGGTAGCTTTGTATTGGCTGACACCTTGTTAGCAGTGTCTGTCTGACCGGCTAGTGGGAACCAAGCTGTTGTTAAATTGTAACTGGTAAAGCTTGTTCAGCCCCTTCTGGGGCTCTGCTGCAGTTGGAGCCTGAGGCTTCAATACAAAAGATGTCTGGACTGCTCAGACACTCTGCAACCAGGTACTGTGACTGGTCAATTAATGGCAATAACAGGCTATGCCTTTCCTCTGGATGAGGCCTTGCTTTTTCAGAGTAGCTGAAAAATTGGAGCAAATTCATGTATCTGCTCAAAGGTTTCGCTAAAGTATGGCAAGATACAATGTGACCATGGGGCAAGTGGTATGTGCCAGGCTGTTTGGGGTGCTTGGTCCTCTAAAAACAGAGTAAACATTCAGTGACCATCTCATTTCAGTGGCTGAGCGTCTAAGCAGACATAAGCCCTTGACATGCTGAACATGCTAGGGAACTTGCTACTTTTGAGAGGGAACTGGTTCAGTCTCACTGAGCTGGTCCTGAATCGTATTTCCAGCTTCAGTTTCCTTGAAGAAATGCAGAACCTGGTGAGGGGGGAGGGAGGGAATAAAATTAGCTCTCTGTAGTACAGAGACATAATGCTCTGCAGCCTCCCCCATGCAGGAGAACAGTGAGTAGAGGTGCTGTTTCTGTGTGCACTTAGCTGTATTTTGGGACACTTTTCCCGCATTTCAGGACAGAAGGTTCTTCCAGAACACAAGGGTAGCTCTTGTCTGGTCACTGTGGTGAGCACGCTGCTGTGTGTGGTAGCCCCTAATGGAGACCTGATCTGTCCACATCAGCTTCTTGTTGGTGGGTGTTTTTGCTAAACATCCTGTGGTATAGTGGGAAAGTGGAAGCTCTGCTTATCAGCCACAGCATCCAGAACAGAGCTGCAGTGCTTCAGGTTCAAATACACCTTTTTGTGGGACACCTGCTTACTCTTGTGCTGCCTGCTGGGACAAGGAGGAAGATTAGTCATCCATAAGTGCCTCTCTGAGTTTAGCTCTGCTCAATGCCTGCTGCCCTACCACTTTGTGCATTGTTGGTGTGGTGTTAAATATACCTGGCAGAGGACACAAGGCAAGAGGTGCTGTCCAACATCCTCACTTCAGTGCTGAGCTGATTTCTAGTGGAAGGTGCTGATAGCTGTAGTAACAGGGAACTCCTGGTCAAACATTCCAGCCTCTATAGACATGTTAGGATTGTGACTCAAACTAAATAGAAAATAGAAAAGCTGAAACAGTAAAAGACTGCTTAGCAGCTCCAAAACTGTATGGGTATGCCGTTGCTTAGGGAGCCTTGTCTTCCATGGAGGTGAGATTTCCCCCAGGGCTGGATGCTTTCACATTATAACTGTCCATGAGCAACTCTAGAATATTCCTTTTTCAAGGCCTGCTTCTGTTAAAGCATAGCTAATCTGAGGTCTGGAGAGCCATCAATGCAAGCTACTATTCTTCTTTGCTTGTACCAACCCAATTTATATTAAAATGCCTGCATTGTGACTTGACACATGTGAACATCTCCAAGGAATTCTTAACCCTCCATTTCTGCTTTGAGTTTAAGCAGCTGTCTTAATATAGTAAGGGAAAGGACAGTTGTAATATACTCTGAAGCAACAAGGGAAACCTAATTAGACTTGGCATAGGCTTTATTTGCTCTTGCATCTGAGCTGTAGTGCTGTGAAGCTTCATAAGGATAGGTTTTGACTCTTCCTTTCAGATCATTTAAACCAGTGACCCTTGCAAGTTAGGTGTTAGGGATTTTCCCTTGCTACTCCTGCAGGTGAGCCTTAAAGGTAATAACAGTATTGTGGGAGAGAGTGTGCTATACCAGCTTAATTTCCTGAGGGTCAGCATATCATTAATGGCTTGTTTGTGTAGAGGATAGGCATTAAAAATGGAGTAGAAGAACTCCTCTCCTGTATTAGAGACAGCTCTGTCATTTCTTTGGCAGCAGTTAAGCCAGGAGAAGGAATGATGCTGACTGGTCTCTTGGCTGATGTGGGGTGGCTCCTGAGAGGGCTGGCTAGCTGTAGGCTGTGTTCTGAGCAGTCATGCAGATGGCCTCCCTCCACAAGATTTCATGCAGTGTGAAACAGTGCTGAGTCTTGGATCAAATCTTAACAAACAGGTTTTTCTTCATGATACCTCTGAAAAAGGAACTGTTCGTTCAGAAGTGCTCCTGGGACTGGACACAAGCCCCATGTGAGCTCTCACACTGCCATCTGAAGGACGTGTGCCTCAACAGGATGCTGCTCTGGAGTAATTGTGTCAAATACCATAAGGCAAGAGCAGCTGCATTGTATAGTGCAAAATAGGCTGGGTCCCAGTGACTCAGCACTAAGATTATCTCAGCTCAGCCATTTTCTACAGGACCTGAAGATGTGTTTCCTTATTGTACTGGGCAAGGAATAACTCTGAAGTGTTGGTCTGTTTATACCTGCAATGAGATTATTAAGAGGGCTTGGCCCATCAACTGACTGGGCTTCAGGGCAGCATTAGTTAAGCCTGGTAGAACAAGGGTGTGAGACTGGGCAGTGTCCACTGCTGGTCCCCAGTAGGGCTGGAATTCCTCACTGTGTCATAGCCCACACCAAATAGGAAGCTGTGGCATCTCCTCCTGTGCTATGGCTCACATCCGTTGCATCACCTGAGTGAAGCTGAGTGTCTCACCTGACTGGTGTTTATGGGGCAGTGACAGCCCCTCACACTGCTGGGTAGCCTATCAGCTATGACAAGAAGGCAGTGTCAGCTCTGACTCAGCCTGATTTCCTATGTCTGCAGGTGGATGCTCAGCTGAGTACTTCTAAGGTAATAAATCCTGACAGAGCAGTTTTCCCTCCCCTCATAGTGGGACTTCAGGCTATGCTGAACTTGGGAGATAAGCATCCAGTGTGATTTAGTGTTGCAATTTAGGGCTCTGCAAATCCTTCCCTAAGCATGAGAACTAATGCCAGCTTGTCCAAAGCTGCTTCAAATACCAGGAGGCACTGAGTTGCAGCAGCAAGTGATACTGGAAACACGCTGAGGAAAATAGAAGCAGTTCCCAGAAGCATGCTGGGTTCTGGCACAGCCATTTCTGGGTGAGTTGTTTTCCTCTGTCCTGAGGAAATCAGGTGACTTGCACTGGACCTGAACCTATGCAGATGTTTTTCATGACAGTTCAGTGTACACAGCTGTCTTTACACTGTTTTAAAGCTCTGTTCACTTGCTTATTGCTCCGTCTGGGCTGCTTGTGCTGCACAAGTCTCTGGCTTGGCTGGCAAAAGTGTCACTTGTTACGTGCTTTGCAAACACAGGAGGTGCAGGCTTGAAGGAGCTTCTGTGGTCTGTTCTCCCCATGGCTATATGGAAGACTAGCTATGGTGTGTGGATTTTGGCAAGAGCAGGAGCAGAGCTAAATGTTGGTGTTGTTGACAACTTTCAGCTGGCTCTATCTTGGTGAGTGTAGCTGGGCTGTCAGTTGGAACAGTGAGCAATGCAGTCCACTGGAAAAGAGGTGTTTACACTTGGAGAAACTGTCCTCCACATGTTCTCTGGCATCTAATACCCATCTAAGGGTGGCATGAGCCCTGTGGGTGACCTGTCACTGCTGCTCACTCCACAGCCCCTGGCTGTTATCACCTCAGCACTGAGTCCTGTGTAGATGGATCTCAAGGATCTCATGAGGTTATGCAGGAAAAAAACCCAGAAGAACCAAAGCCCAACTAGAACTTAATCTGGCTACTGCTGTAAAAGACAATAAAAAGTGTTTTATACATTAGCAACAAAATGTGGGCTAAGGGAAATCCCCATTCTTTATTGGATGTACAGGGAAACATAGTAACAAAAGATGGGGAAAAGTGAGCATGCCTAGTGAGCATGAGTTTAGGGAAAGGCAGGTCTTGCTTGACTAATCTTGTCTGCCATGGCAAAGTACACTAAGCAGGGTATCTGTAAAAAGCTGTGGATGTAGCCTGTCTGGATTTTAGTGCAGCCTTTGACACTGTTTCCCACAGCATTCTCCTGGACCAGCAGGCTGCTCATGGCTTGGACTGGTGCACTGTTTGCTGGGTAAAAAAACTGGCTGGATGGCTGGGTCCAGAGAGCAGTGGGGAATGGAGTTATGTCCAGCAGCTGGTCACCAGTACTGTTCCCCTGGGATCAGTGCTAGGGCAGTCTTGTTTAATGTCTGTATCAGGGCTCTGGGTGAGGGGATTGGGGGGACCCTCTGTAAATTTGCAGATGAGTCCAAGTTAGGTGGGAGTGTTGATCTGCTGGAGGGTTTCTGCAGGGGGATCTGGACAGGCTGGATGAATGGGCCAGGACCAGTGGTGAGGTTCAACAAGGTTAAGGTGGATCCTGCCTTTGGGTCTCAACAACCCCCTGCATCTCCAGGCTGGGGGGAGAGTGGCTGGAATGCTGCCTGGCAGGAAAAGATCTGGGGGTGCTGGTTGAGAGCAGCTGAAAGGAGCCAGCATGTGCCCAGGTGGCCAAGAAGGCCAGTGGCATCCTGGCTGTATCAGCAATAGTGTGGCCAGCAGGACCACAGTGATTGTCCCCCTGTACTGGGCACTGTTGAGGCCACAGCTCAAATCCTGGGCTCAGTTTTGGGCCTCTCACTACACAAAAGACATTGAGGTGCTGGAGTGTGTCCAGAGAAGGACAGTGGAGCTGGGGAAGGGGCTGGAGCACAAGTCTCTTTGGGAGTAACTGGGGGTGTTTAGCCTGGGGAAAAGGAGGCTCAAGGGGAACTTTATCATTCTACAACACCTGAAAGGAGATTGTAGCCAGGTGGGGGTCAGTCTCTTCTCCCAGGTAACAAGTGACAAGATGAGAAAACAGCCCCAAGTTATGCCAGGGAGGTTTAGATTGGATATTAAGGAAAATTTCTTCATTAAAAGCATTGTCAAGCACTAGAATGGGCTGCCCAGTGCAGGAATGGAATCACCATCCCTGGGGGTGTTTAAAAGCAGTGTAGTTGTGGCACTGAGGGACATGAGTTAGTGGTGGCTTGGCAGTGCTGGGCTAATGGTTGAACCCACTGGATGATCTTAGGGGCTTTCCCAACCTAAACAACCTCTGATGGTGAAGTGGATGCAATCCAAGAAGGTGTAGCTGTAGGTGCATCACTACAGTGGCTGCAGGGGTGCTCCTTCAGCTTCTGCAGCATTCACTGACAGCAAAGGCTAAAGCACTTCATGCCTTCTAACCCTAAAAGCTTGAGATGATTAAGATCTTTTGCAACTGGACTGCATCTAGTGAGAGGCCTTTATAGCTTGGAGCCTCCTGCAGTAGTGGGGTGAAGTGGGTGCAGTTCCCTAGCACCTTGGGCTGTTGTGTATCCCAGGAAGCACATAGGATCGAGCTGCTAGGAAGACATAAATCCTTGTTGTAGAAGTGAAGGCCTCCTTAGCTGTGAAAATCAGGAATAGCTCCTGAAGAGGAGTTGTGTGCTGTAATGAATGTGGTATAGCAGGATGGGAATTTCAGGGTAAGCAAGTCCATATATAAGGGCTTAATACCAAGGCCTGTTGTCAAGGATCTTTGAAGTCAAGTAGCACAGCTACAGCCATCTTGTGGCTCCTCTTGCTGTACTAAACCTGCAGGGCTCCTTTAGGAAAACCAAGAAGCCCTTGTGTTGTGGAGCAGCTACATGATCTGTGATCTGATTCAGCATGTAAGCGTGGCTGGCCCACCCCCTCCCCAGAGGTGTGGAGAAAGGCCTCATGGTAGGAAGGGTGTCCTCAGCCACTGGCAAGACCCTGTGCTTGCTCTCACCATGAAGTGTGTCCAGGCCTGCTGCAACTGATGAACTTCTTGTAGATGCCTCACTGGTCCAAAGGAGATCTGGGAGCAAATAAGTGTGAAACTCTGAAGCTCAGCTCTCTCTTGCTAATTGGAGGGACCCTTAGTGGCCAGTTTAGACCCTCCTGCCTATGAAGTTTTTCAGTTGCAGGATGCAACTGAACAAGTCATTATCTAATGGAGTAGATGACCATCAGTAGGCTGAATGTTGAGGTTTGTCACTGTAACCTTATTGCACCAGAGCTGAGGTGGCAGTAGTCAGCTTCCTGTGCCCTCAGAGAAGCCACAGAGTCTGGTAGCAGTTTACTTTGTAATTCAGCTGCCCTGTGTGGCTGTTGCAGCTGCTTCAACCACAGCATGTCCTTGGGATTTGGTTCTTTCACAAAACACAGCTGCTAGAGAAAGCTAGCACTTGTCCAAGCTCATGATGGAGGAAACTTTTTTCCTTTTTTTTTTTTTTTTTTTTTTTTTTTTTTTTTTTTGTCATGGGAAACTACTGAACAGCACGAGAAAGCTTGGGTGTGGTATTAGACACATGCCTACTTACCCCTCACTTTGTGGCATGTGTAAGAATTACTATCCTGTGTTGGGAGCTGGTATGATTTATTTCACTGCCTCAAGTCAAGGGAGATGGCCTGAGCTAGTATATCTACGTCTTGGTACAGTAAATGGCAAGTGCTCTGCTCATCTACATCTTGGTATTAAATTGTCACTACTGGTGTGACATGGCCCAGCCTGTGCAGTGGGCAGACACCTGGTTAGTGCTGAGTGTAGCCTTGAATTGGAGTCTGGTTTCAGGAGTGCTGGGCCCTGCCTGTCGCTGGCTCCTTGCTGGGAGTCAGGTTTCTCAGACTCCAAACTTGCTGCTTGCTTTCTTGAGGAATGACATACTAATGGTTTGTGATGGGATTGTTCTTCCTTTCTAGTGTGAAAGATGACTTCTAGGAAGAAAGTGTTACTGAAAGTCATCATCCTTGGAGACTCTGGGTAAGTGGAAGAGCCTTTAAGCTGCTAATCTCTATCTGGATAGAGCAGTGCTCTTGACTAGTGGGAGCTTGGATGCACTGTAAGAAATCAGCAGTGCTAGGAGGAGAGATTTTACAGTCCTTGATAGCTTTGTTACCTCACAGGTCTAAGAACTCTTCACTGCCCTCTGTCCTGAATGTGTCCCTGCAGTTTAGTATCTTGAGGTGCTGCCACAATATTAAATGGGGAAAATATAGTGGGCAGACCACTGGAGTAGCAGAGTGGAATAGCCTTCTGCAAGGAGGACATGTGCTGTTACAATGAGTGTTTAACTTAAAAAAAAATAAAATAAAAAACCCCAGAACCACTAGTAAGCATCCTTAGGTGATTTGCTAAAATTCTTTCTCTGCCAGAGACATGGTCTGTACTGAGCCATCTGTTTTGCTTCTGTGGGCTGGCTGGAGCCTGCCCCTTGGAGTGAAGGGCTTTACTCTGTGCTCTCAGCAAGGAGTCTGCTCTGCTGTCACAGGTTACTTGCTGTGCAGGCTGAAACCTGATTCCCATGACATAAGGCTTATTTATACTGCTGTCCCTAGCAAGCTGTTGTTCGAGGAGTGTTTCTCAGCCACACAGAGGGCATGTGAGCCTCTAAAGCTTGCTCTCTGGGGAGGATCTCCACCTCTGGGTGCCTAGCAGATGTGCCTGTGAGCTGTTGCCATATGAGATTCTGTTCTTCCACCTCCTCCTTCTGCAGAGGCTGATGATTACTGTTTGTGATGGGTTTCTCTGAAGGACTTCATCTTCCAAAATTGCCTTCATGGTCATAATGTGATATCCGTTCCTTACCAAGGATCAGACTAGTGATGGGAAAGTGAGGTTTCTCAGAATGTAATCCTTTTTTTTGGTTAGCTAATGCTCTTGCTCAGCTGGTGCCTCAGCATTTCTTGGTGTGCAAGCCCCTACTTGCAGAGGTGGGTACTTTTTCCCTGGTTGAAAAGCCAGGAGGTTATGGGCAGTGAAAGGCACTGGAATGTTCTCTTCAGGGTGGTTAACTCAAACATTGTTGTAGAAACAGCCTACCAAGTCTTTCTTTTTTTGTGTTCCTGTGCAGGGTGGGAAAGACATCACTCATGAACCAGTATGTGAACAAGAAATTCAGTAACCAGTACAAGGCCACGATAGGTGCAGACTTCCTGACAAAAGAGGTGATGGTGGATGACAGGCTAGTGACAATGCAGGTAAGGAGGGACTCTGCTCCCTGCTGCAAGGGGTACCATCACTCCACTTGTGTGGAAGCAGCTGCTCTGATGTAGCCCAGACTGGTGTAGGGGTCAGTGTACTGGGTGTGAATCTTGTTTGCACTGAACTTTTGTTAGACCTAAGTGCTTCTGGGCTTCTTTACCAATTTTTCTATGGCTGAACAAGGGAAGGCAAAGATTAATCTGGGTTCAGCTAACAGCAGTGTTGCTAGGCCCTGTTTAAAAAACTGGATTTGGTACTGTCAGTAAATTAGATCTTGTGAGAAAGATTCACTTCCCTAGTGTTCAAGAACTGGAAAGGGCTGGGAAAGGACTCCCTAGGTCAACCATTTGTGTTGCCTCAAGTCCTGTGGGTGTAGTGCTAACCTGGCAGCCTGCTTATGTCTCTGGTATCTGAAGCTTTCATCTCTCCGTGGTGAAACTGACTGCAAAGCAGCAAAAGCTGCAGCCATCAGAGGAGTGTTTGGACTCTGCTGGTATCCAGGTGCATCCAAGCACTGCAGGCAGATCACCTGCTGACCCTAATACCCAAGTGCTGCTTGCCCAGGACAAGGATGTGTCCCTGGCTGAGGCTGAACACAAAAAGGGTCAACTATCTTTAGAAGGTGTTTCTGGCTCTTAATGCTTAGTGCCTGCAGAAATTCCCCAGCCTTCAGGTGCTGCTATCTGCCTAGCCTGGGGGACTGTATGTGCCTGGTGGGGAGTTTTGGAACTAATGGCCTAATTGCAGACTGACAATGTCAGAGTAGAGCTGATTTATCTGCCCTGTCTTTTGCTCCAGATATGGGATACAGCAGGCCAAGAACGATTTCAGTCTCTGGGAGTTGCCTTCTACAGGGGAGCAGATTGCTGTGTGCTGGTATTTGATGTCACAGCCCCCAACACGTTCAAAACCCTAGACAGCTGGAGGGACGAATTCCTCATTCAGGCCAGTCCAAGGGATCCTGAGAATTTTCCTTTTGTTGTGCTGGGAAACAAGATTGACCTAGAAAACAGACAAGTGAGTACTGGGACTTACTAACCTCCTCCTAAGAAATTGCTGAAGTGGGAGGCCTTGTAGGAACACAGGAGGGTTGGGAGTGGGAGGTGCCTGAGAGTGGCTCAGATTGTCTGCCACCGGAGAAGGGTTTCTCCCGCCGGGAGAGGTCAGAGCCCTATGCACAGCATGCTCCTGCCCACTGGTGGAAGGATTGCAGCAGCTTCCTAGGGAGGTGCAAGGAGAGGAGCTGCTTCTCCTCCCCCAGATATGCTGAGTAGTTCCTATGGGAGCAAGCCAGTGCTCTATGGTCTCATCTCCCTTGGGCATGGTCCTGCTTGCCCTGGGGCTGGGTCTGTCAGGTGATGGGAAGTGGTCTCCTGTGTTCTGTTTCAAGGCTGCAGCTATGATGAGGTCAGAGCTGCTCAGGTGGGGTGTGAGGATCTCTGGCCTTGCCCTGAAAATAAAACCCCTCCCTGCATAGCAGAAAGTAGTGATGCTGCTCTCTGTCCACTCAGGTCACCACAAAACGGGCACAAGCCTGGTGCTACAGTAAAAACAACATCCCCTACTTTGAAACCAGTGCCAAGGAGGCCATTAATGTGGAACAAGCTTTCCAGACGATTGCACGAAATGCACTTAAACAGGTAGGGAGGGGGCCAGTGTGCAGCCCTGTGCTGGTGCTGTGGGTAGCCTGGTGCTCAGCCCCAGCCTTCCCCCAGCTCAGAGCAGCTCCTTGCATGCTGGGGGCTGTCTGCAAAGCTGTGGCATTAACTCCTCCTTCTCTCCCTCTAGGAAACCGAAGTGGAACTTTACAATGAATTCCCTGAACCCATCAAACTAGACAAGACTGACCGAGCGAAGGCTTCTGCAGAGAGCTGCAGCTGCTGAGGAGAGAGGGAGGGGTTGAGCACAGTCCTTCACAAAAGAATATCACACTTAGGCCTTCAAACACACAGCCCCTCTTCTGTGTTTAAAATGAAATTACAAAAAAAAAAAAAAGCATCTCCAGCTGCCAAAATCCACCCATCTCTCATGAGCATCTGAGTCCTGCACTTCAGAGCTCACATCCCCACACCATCCACATCACACTTCATGGTAACAGACCTTTCTCTTAGTTTAAAATGGAAACTCTTATGTATGTTTGGAACTGAATCTAATTCTGGGTGTCCAATGGAGAGAAACTGTTTACAGGTAATCTGTGTAACAAGTTACATACATTTTTAACTGTCTCATGTTTTCCCCTGTGAAGGCTGCAACTGGAAAGGCTGATTACCCATAGTTCATTGCAAGCTCAGCACTCAGTCCGACTAGGTTGAGTTTTGTATGTATCTCTGTTAATGCTTGTTACTTTTAACTAATCAGATCTTTTTACAGTATCCATGTATTATGTAATGCTTCTTTAGGAAAAAAAAATCTTATAGTACATGTTAATATATGCAACCAATTAAAAATGTATAAATTAGTGTAAAATTCCTGAATGACATGTTCAAGTACTGAAACACAGGTTGTGTAGAAAGTGAGGGGGACACTTGTGACCTGCGGCGTGCTAGCAACACGGAGTCTAGATAGAGGCAGTGTTCTGTACAGTAGAGATGAACTATGTAAGCCTTCTTGTTTTGAGGCCAAGAAGGTTTCATCTTCTGGAAAAATCTGTCTGGCTTCCTTGTATCTAAATTCCCAGATTTGCATAACAGCATTGATATGCACACTGGATTATTGGATTTAAAATTAAATACAGCTATGAAATGACCTCATTTGTTCACCTCCCCTACTGCTTAACTCCTAACATCCTGGAGCAAGTGTGAGAGTGAGAAGCCAGAGCTGAGGTGTCCCTGTGGCTTTGTGCTGTGGAAGGAGCTCCTCTCCCACCTGGGGTGTGGTAGCTGTTTCTTGGTGAATGACCTGGACTACGAATCTTCCCTTTCTTCTTACTGACTGCTAATCTGGATTTTTGGTATGGAAAAACTTGGCAATCTAGTCCCTTTCCTCTCTTCCTTTCTTCCTGGTATTTGTTCTTGCGTTTGTAGCTTGCTTAAATGGAGCCCTTCTACCTGTTTTCCAGAGGTCTACATTCTAGTACGTAGGCTGAGCTCTTATGTAAAGAAACAAACATGATGCCAATAAACTTAACAAGAACAAACCTTCTTGTTTACTCCTGTTTCTGACTCTCTTTTTTTCCTCCACTAACATGCTTTCTTTCCTCTGTCTAGTCACCATTCTAGCAAACCAATGCCTGCTAACTGAAGGACATTTGTGCTTCTTCCTTACTATAAAGTTTGTGCCTTCCAGCTTGGTTTTTGAGAGTGGGGTGAGCCAGTCCTGCTTGCTTGACTGGGGCACTGCTGGAGAGTTACCCCTTTGCTTCTCTGGAAGCTGCTTGCAGGGGCAGGAATGATGCTGGTTCAGATCCCTCAGTCCTTCAGCCCTTTTCTGGGCATATGTCCTGGACAGCCTTCATGTTTTGGGACAGGCTGTTAAAGCTCTTGCTGCCCTCCCCTGGGAGGGTTTCTGTGAACAGAGCAGGCTCAGCCCTTCCTGCTTACCAGCAAGGCTGGCCTGGAATTCCTTGGAGTGAGTTGAGGGCCTTTTGTTGGTCCAGCCTAGTCAAACTTAAACCTTTAATTTCTAGATGCTGGGCATGACCTTCTGCTTGCACTCACCAAGGCTGAGCTGACAACTGTACCCAGAGGAAGATGGAAAACAAGAGTTTAGTGAAATGAGGGCAGTTATTTCAAGAGCTTTCTAATGGTTTTGTGCTCCATATCTTATTTTATGGCCCTGTCCTATCACACTTTTCTTACTTGACCAGGCTGTTGCTGTCCACATCAGTCTCAAATAACTGCACTAGCAATGTGTCCTGGTGGAACCACTTTTCTGTCTGCATCCTTTTTGAGACTTGGACCTTCTGTTCATGTCCATTTAAAGTGTATCTTTGCACTTGTTTTCTGTGGACACAGCTGGAATGTGGAGGAAGCCAACCTGGGGGAAGGGGGAACAATAACCTTGAAGTTTTGGGGAAAGGGGATGGTCTGAACTTTGCAACCCTTGCCCTGCTTTGGTCTTAGGTGGTGGAGCTGAGGGTGCAAGGGCTGTGCCTGAGCCCTCAAGTGACCCTGTGTTTAATGTCATTCCAGTCAGAGAAACTGGCACTAACCCAAGGCAAAGGGAGAGTGCTCCAGATGGGGTAGGACAGCTGTGGGGCTCCTCGTCACTGGATGTTATGGATGCTAAAGGGGAGGGGAGGATTCTGTTTGCCACCTACAGATCATTGTTTTTACAGGTGGGGATACACACAACTGTACAAAAACCAGTGCAGGAGGCAAGCAGCGTGGGAATTGGTGCCCTGCTGTTACACACAGAGGTGGTGGTGGTGTCACAGGTGGGGACCGGTGTTCTGCCAGAATCACTGTCATTGCTCTGGTCTGCAGAAGCCAGCTGGACTGACTGTCACTGCAGGGAACACACACACACTTAAAAGCATTCCCTGCACTATTGGAGCCTCCTGGCTTTTCAATTCTGTGATGATCTCTCTGTTGCTGGTGCAGTGGCAGTGGGTGCAAGGGTGATTTGCTGCTGGGTGAATCCCAGAGGAAACCCAACCCTGGAAGAGGCTGAGGCATTCAGCTGGTTCATGGAGGCAGCTGAGCTCAGGCCTGGTTTTGCTCTTTGCCCAGGTCCTGGCAGGGCTGGAGGGAGAGACCCAAGGGAAGGAGCCTGTCTGGGTGAGGGGAGGGGGTTCCTGAGTCCACTGTTCCTAAGTGTAACAGGAAAAGCTACAACCAGCTCAGGATCGGTGAAGTGGGCGAAGCCAAATGAGGTCACGACAGCGCCAGGGGGGCAGGGCAGGCAGGTGTGGGCCCTGGTGGTGGCGGCTGCTCCCACCAGGGCTGGAGCTGCTCAGAAAGCAGCTGTGTTGTGTGAGGTGCAAATATGAAAGCTGGGCAATCACACAACCACATCTGTGCTGCAGGGGCTGGGTGGGGCTTGAAGCGTCAAAGGAATTCCAGGCCGACCACCAGCGCTGGCGCATGGAAGGCGGCACGGAGACGCCAAGCTGCGAAGCCCGGGGCTGGAAAGCTCCTGGCTGGGCTTTGGGGCTGGACTGTCCTGCACTGCAGCCTGCCCTGACCCCCAGCAGGAGCCCTCCTGCCAGCCCAGCGCCTGCAGCCACCATGGCGGGCTCGGGGCCAGCCCCATCCCCGCACACCTGGAGCCCCAAACGGCTGCCAGCAGCCCCAGGTGTGCAGGGACCCCTGCCAGACACACAGCCCTGGGGGCCCGGAGGGGAGCGTGTGATACAAACACAAAAACATGCCCGGGTTTCTATAGGTACACCAAATGTTGTTAGGCAAACACGGGTGTGTTTGCTGTTTACATACTCAAACACATTTATGCCAGCAGGAATGTGTGTATGTATTTATTTACTAGGACACATCTTTTGGAGAGCAAATCAGCAGGGGAGCACGAGAGCACAAAGAAGCGCGGGCACAGAGTTGTGTGTGTGTGAATTGCTGTGTTACACAGGCAAATCTCCCAAGGCTCAGAGCACCAGGCAGTTACAGGTTTCTATTTATGAGACATATGTGGTTGTACCCTTACCCATGTACACACATGTAACATAAAGTATTTCTTTCTTCATATATATATATTCAGAGAAGGAGAAAAAATTATCTCACACATAGGTAGGGCTACACCCATATATACTTTATTTATATATTTAGATAAGAAAATTTTAATATTAATTACATGGATGTACACATATACAAAGGTGTGTGTGTCTGTGTCTTAGTTACTGCCCCCATACATGGAGAGACAGAGATGATCACACAAATTCAGACACATTTTAAATTATTTTATACATACATGCTTGTATTTTTATGGGTGTGGGTTTTTTCTCTTTGTCTATACACAGAGATTTTTCTTACTATTTATATACTTCTCTGTGTGTATTTTATATATATTTAAATATGTTATAAAGTTGTATTTTATTTCTTTATTTCTGTCTGGTTTTTATATAAAAGGGTCATTTACATGCAGTTCTCTGTGTGTAGTTCAGCTATTTTTATATTTCTTTGAGAAAGAGAGGAGGGGGAGGGAGACAGAGAAAGAAAATGAAAGAAAATACTGACATGTAAATAAATACCTAAATAAATTGGATGTAGAGATGGATAGGGGAACATTTGTGCATGAGTTAGGAGGGAGAATGAGTGGCTCCCTTGTGCTTGCTCTCCATATGCACATGCATGCAGACAGAGAATATATGTCCAGATCAATACATGCACACACACACATATAATGTATATGCATCCCAGATATTATATACAGGGCCAGAAGAGAGGGTGGGACAGACCCCAGCCTCACACACACACACAGATACCCCACATGCATTTTTACAGGGGGAGGGATGTGATGGGGGATATTTTTTTACCGTGTTCTGTGCAGGTCTTTCTCTCCCTCTTGGAGGAAAAAGGAAAAGATGGGAAGAACGGTAGAAAATGGAAAAACACACAATTAGTTACATGTACAAGTAAATGTTTAAATAAAGTGTGTGTGGCTGGAGATACGGGGAATGCTCTGTCTGTGTGTGAATAGTGCATGTGTGCTTCATGTTTGTATACATGCACGTGTGTGTGTGAATATCTCTAATTATATATGTCATAATATACAGAATTATGTATTCCTGTGTATGTGGATATATAGCAAAAGATATTGTGTGTTAGTGTGAACACTTGGTGAGTATACATATACACATACACACACACATACACATATATGTGCTGAGAGAGGTGAATGAACAGGTCACTCTTTCTGCCTTCCATATTTAGTAATGCACACATGTGTGTATATTTATAGAAAGGGAGAAGTGTGTGTGTGAGAACAACTCTCTGTAGAACATCCCTCTCTCTGTACCTATGTGTGTGTGTATATATATATAAATATATATATATATTTCAGGCGAACTTGTATGCAAAGACCTCTCATTCCATTCTAAGCACAGATCTGTGTACACACATGTAGTGAGAGAATTATGCACATTTGTGAACAGCTCACATGTTCTCGCTCTATATATATATATATATATATGAGTGTGCAAACAGTGCCTTCTCCAGTTATATATGTATATATGCATATATAAAGAGAATTCTCTGTATGAAGTTTATCTATATATACAAACATACGTATGTATATAGGTTTATCTATTATGATGAAAAGCATTTCATGTGTGAGAACATAGGTATAGACATACAGAGAGAAAATGCATCAGAAAGTGCTGTATGTGAAAACAGTTCTCTGAACAGCTGCCTCAGTGTGTGTACATATGCACCCCTATAAACATATAAATAGTCTGTATAATATATAAACACACTTTTATTCATATATTATATACCTGCTACCTCATCACCCCAGTATCTAAGTATATATGTATATATGTGTACACATACATGCAGTGTGTGTAGCAAGAAAGAGTTGTGTAATTGTATGAAAGAACAACTGTCCCTCAGCATAGATGCATGTATATAAATATGTACATCAGTATGCATGTATAGGACAAGAATTGTGAGTGTTAACAGCTCTTTAAGTACATTCCTATATCTGTAGGGAGAGAAGTGTGGGTGTGAGGCAAGCAGGCTCTCTATATGTACAGCACAAATATGTGTTTATATGCATATATATGTATTTGTGTAGAAAGAGGAGTATCATGTGAAAACAGCTCACTAACTATACATATACATGTGTACAATGCAGAGAAAATAGTGTTTCTGTGTAAACAGTATGTGCTTTAATTATGTACTTATCTATGTATATATAGGGTGAGAACTGTGCATGAACAACCTGTTTATAATATGTATATATGCATGAACATACTCATAGAGAAGGCAGGAGAGAGCACTGTGTGTGAGAATGGCTCTATCTCTACTCACACATGTATATACAGAGAGAGAATATATCAACATATATACATAGATATGCATATAATTATGCATCCCAGAGAGTATATATGAAAGGGGGGGCAAAGAGAGAGAGTCATGGAAACTGTGTGTGTATGAATTGCTGTCACTCATTTTGCTATTTATATATGTCTAAATATATAGATATGGCAAGAGAGGGTATGTGTGAGCAGAGACTATTGTTAGTGTGAACTATTCACGTGGACTATTGCTGTGTGAACAGCTTTGTGTGTGTTAGTATGTCTGCATTTATTTATATATAATGAGAGAGAATTGTGTGTGTGTGCAAATAGCTGTCTCCCTAATTATACATGTATGTATAAATATGTAGATAATTACATGAAAGAACCGCTCACAATATAGAGGTGTGTGTGTGTGTGTGTATACATATATATGTGTGTATATATATGTGTATATATATAGATGTCCCAGCTTTCTCCCTAAATAAATGTATGTATACCCAAGGAACAAGCAAATTATGTATGTGTGAATAGCTCTCTCCCCCCTCTCTCTCTATACATACATACATGTAGGTATATATGTGTATATAGCAAGAGAACTGTGTGTGAACAGCTCTCCCCAAACTCTGTACGTCCTGTTAGAATTATTTGTGAACAGCTGTGTATATAACAGTACATATGTATATATGCATATATATGTATCTATGCAGGAACAAAAAGGACTGTCATGTGAAAACAGCTCAGTATATAGATATTTATGCATACATATGAACAGAGAGCAGTATGTGTAAGCAATGCTCTAATTGTATTTGTATGAATTCACATGTAGATAATTATGAGTGAACACTCTCTGTACACATGTACACATATGCATCTATACAGAGCCAGTACTGTGTGCGTGAGAAAAAGTCTCTATAATGTATCACATACAGAGAAAGAATTATAGAGAGAGTATACAATTACATGGGGCAGGGAGAGAGAGACAGTGACAGAAAAATGTGTGTACGAGACAATAGATCTTGCTCTTTTCCTCAAGTATATATGCATATGTATCTATAGACAGCAAGAGAGAATAATGTGTGTGAACAGCTCTCACTCTGTGTCTGTGTCTCTATGCATGTATGGATGTATATAGTGAGAGAGAATAGTGTGCATGTATTTGTTTGCATAGAGAGGTCAGGGGAAAAGAGTGTGAGAGCTTATCCCCATATCAATATATATTGCATACATCATGCATATGTCTGTTTCTGCATAGTGAGGATGTTTCAACAGCACGCTCACTCTCTCCTCCTCTATTTCTATATATGCAAGTGTATATATAGCAAGAGAGAACTGCCTGTGAACCTCATACTCTGTAGATATGTATGTATGTATGTAGGTATGTATGTATGTATGTATATGAGAGATGTGTGTGAACAAGGCTCGCTGGCTGTGTCCATATTGGTGTATATGTTCATATGGGGACAGAATGTGTCTGTGTGTCTGTGTGTGTCTGTCTGTGTGTGTGTGTGTCTGTCTGTCTGTGTCTGTGTGTGTGTCCATGTGTCTGTGTCAGTGTGTGTCTGTGAGTCTGTGTGTGTCTGTGTGTGTCTGTGTGTGTCTGTCTGTCTGTGTCAGTGTGTCTGTGTGTCTGTGTGTCTGTCTGTCTGTGTCAGTGTGTGTCTGTGAGTCTGTGTGTGTCTGTGTGTGTCTGTGTGTGTCTGTCTGTCTGTGTCAGTGTGTCTGTGAGTCTGTGTGTCTGTCTGTCTGTGTCAGTGTGTGTCTGTGAGTCTGTGTGTGTCTGTGTGTGTCTGTGTGTGTCTGTCTGTCTGTGTCAGTGTGTCTGTGAGTCTGTGTGTCTGTCTGTCTGTGTCAGTGTGTGTCTGTGAGTCTGTGTGTGTCTGTGTGTGTCTGTGTGTGTCTGTCTGTCTGTGTCAGTGTGTCTGTGAGTCTGTGTGTCTGTCTGTCTGTGTCAGTGTGTGTCTGTGAGTCTGTGTGTGTCTGTGTGTGTCTGTGTGTGTCTGTCTGTCTGTGTCAGTGTGTCTGTGAGTCTGTGTGTCTGTCTGTCTGTGTCAGTGTGTGTCTGTGAGTCTGTGTGTGTCTGTGTGTGTCTGTGTGTGTCTGTCTGTCTGTGTCAGTGTGTCTGTGAGTCTGTGTGTCTGTCTGTCTGTGTCAGTGTGTGTCTGTGAGTCTGTGTGTGTCTGTGTGTGTCTGTGTGTGTCTGTCTGTCTGTGTCAGTGTGTCTGTGAGTCTGTGTGTCTGTGTGTGTCTGTGTGTGTCTGTCTGTCTGTGTCAGTGTGTGTGTGTGTCTGTCTGTCTGTCTGTGTGTGTGTGTTTGGGCTATTTTCTCCCATTCTCTGTGTTTCTCTCACACGCACACAAGCAGCCTCCCCCACACATTCTATTCACATAAATATAGCTCCATGTATTTCCACGTGTGCGTTCCATTCCCTACCCTGTCTTTGGAGGGGAGGGAGAGGAGCCCTCACTGACAGCCCTGGCTCCCTGTGGCTGGGGATTGGTGCTGGACCCCTGTGCTGCTCCCAGCCACGCGGCCAAGGTGAGATCAGTGCACTCACTGCCCAGCCCTGCTCGCACACCCACCCAGCTATCCACATGTATTGTTCTTAAATTTTCATGTTTAGGTCAGTATTTTTAAAATATACAGCTATGTCTTTATGTGTATGCATGAACTTATATTTATTGTAAATTTACATAAGCTAGTACATTAAATAACAACTATTAGATCTCACACATCTATAATAGAGACATAACACACACCAACCACAGTCTATGGCCGGCTCAGCTGTAAGCTTCCATCGGGCTACAGCGTTACTTACATTTACATGTGTGCAGGTGTGCGTTTGCATGTTACACACATCGTACACCCCCGCCCGGTGACAGCCGTGCAGGCGGTGGCTGCTCGATGCTCCCGATGCTCCGAGGGGCTCCCGATGCGGGATCGCTGCCGGGGCTGCGCCCTCCCTTCGTGCCCGAGCGCCTCGCAGGTCCCAGAGGCCGGGCACAACTCGTCACAGGGGTGGCCTGGGCACGGCTGCGGGGGGGAGCAGAACCCGCTGTTCTGGGGGGCTCTCTCCTCGGGATGGGGGAGCAGGGGGCGGGACAGGGTACCCCGCTTCGCAATGGAGTGACACACGCGGCTGGGCAGGATCCTGCTGCCCCACGGACCCCCAAACACCGCAGGCAGTCGGGGCTTGTCCCCTCCGGCGGCGGGGGGCTGGGCGAGGGAAATGGCGGAGAGAGTCGGGGGATGGGGAGAGGGGGAGGAGGACGAGTAGGAGGAGGAAGGGAAGGCGGCGGGGCTGTGCGGGCTCGGCGTGCGTGGGCAGGGGGCGGGGTGCGACAGTGTGTGCGGGTGTGACCGTGTGTGTGTGCATGTATGTGCGTTTGTACCTACGTGTGTGTGCATTTGTGTGCGTGTGCATTTGTGTGCGTGTGCACGTGTAGGGGTCTGTGCACACCCGGGCACACCCTCGTGCCTGTGCCCCCCGCCCCAGCACACGCGTGTGCCGGCTGCGGGGGTGTCCCCGCGCACTCGCACCCCGGCCCACCCGCGGCAGGGGCACACGCATCGCCCTCCCAGGAGCGGCGGAACACGGGCCCCCCCTGGCCCAGTCCCGGGGCTCAGCCAGGGAGGCGTCGTGC